>CM039088.1:62636503-63236503 GCA_022113865.1 Chimonanthus praecox
TTGGAAGTTAAATCTCAATAATTAGAGTTATTAGGAAATTTATTGAGTAGAGTGAAGTTGCTTTCAGACATGTTAGGTGATTTGACCAATGGTGTGGCTGTTTTTGGCTGATAGAGAGATCTGAGCTTTTTGTTAGCTCCTTGTAATGCGGTTGTATTTATTAAAAAAAAATCTTGTTTAGTGAGGAACTGCTGTTGAGTTTCAACATGTTTGTTTTTCTAATTCAATGTCAGCAATTGATGAGATAGGGAAAAAACAAAACCAGACACAAATATATGAAATATGGATAGCCATCCATTTTGGTGGGATATTCATACCCCTTGTTATGTGAACCAACAACTGGTACCTTTTTTATTTTTGAAATGTTGCCAAAACTCAAACTCACAACTTACTAAGGTTGCATACTAAGCACTTAGAAATTGTGAATGCGAGTTTTTATCTACCAAAAGTTTTATTTCCTTCTTGATTATCTGAATCTGCATCATTTCCAATTCATGGGTACAAATTATAGGTGATGGAAGCAGCACAAGCTTCAGCAGGGTTGTCCGGCAGAGGCTACGCCTTGCAGAATGTTAATCACATTGCACATCTATCTGGAGCTTTGGTTGGTGTTGCTCTTGTATGGCTTATCAGTAGAGTACCTTCTCCACCTTTGGATCAAAATGTGCCAAGTAAAAAGGCTGACAAAAAATATGATTTTTGAGTTGGCATTGCTCATCAAAAAAGACTTGAGGAGTCAGTTCGTTCTCAACCCTTGGGATGAAGTTGCTTTGATTAGAGAAATTAATACAAGTATTGGTTCTACCTGTTCATGTCAAGAAACTTGAGCATTACAAACATTTGGCCAGTTTTCCTGTCTGTTAATCTTCACAAGGTTTGAAAAAGTTGAGGATGAAATCACATTGAAGATATGATTTCTGATGTAGCAGTATCAGCAGAAATTCTCCTTTTGGCTTGACAATTTCCGTGTTTGATCAGAAACTACTCTTTTATTTTTTTATTTTTGTGCGTTTTCACTTTCAGCAAGACTCGAGGCCGGCCCAACTCCATGAAACCACTAATCATGGCGAGTGTCGGTCAGAACTACTCATGTTTTGGCTGCTCGATCTCATTCAAATACATGTTGATAATTGTGACAATGTGTAGCTGTCTTACTAATTTATTCTTATAACATTGGGTATGCACAACTAGATGCTTGTTATCAAATAAAAAAGTTTATAACATTTAATAATTTGAATTTTTTTTTTTTACATTAGGACTATAAAACAATGTTTAGTACAATTGAAATAATCATCTCCGGACTGAGTGTCCATGGTATTACCTTACACATTTGGACATGAAGCTCACTAAATATGGTATTGATATTCATTGAAAAGATTTTTCATTGAATATATTACTCACTAAAAATCATCTATTTGAATAAATCAAAATATATTTTTTAAATTGTCTTAAATTTATTAGTTTAAATTATTTTTTTCTTAAAATTTATAATTATAAAAAACATAATTTGACTAATCGGATCAAAATAATTTTTAGACTTTATATTCCAATAAAAACTTCTTAGATATATCTATAGCACCCTATTTATCAAACAAAAGGAACTGTTATAAATAACTTATAGCCAAATCAGCTTTACTAGTATTTATTTTTAACATGGGTGGGTATTTATACTACACGCATTTGTAAACCTCTCAATCTACACACGGATAAGTTGATGAGAAAGAGTAGTCCAAAGAAATTTAAACTTGAGTCGAATTCATAAATTCTTTTAGTGAACTAGCATTTTTCACAATTTGAACGAACGCATTATAATAGACAATTTTAATAATTTACTTTAAGTATATTGTTTTTCATCATGTCAGTTTCTTTTATCATCACATCATTTAAGTTTCTCTCCTTTTTTGTAAAAAAATGGTTTATATATATAAATAATAAAA
The DNA here is from genome assembly GCA_022113865.1 of Chimonanthus praecox. Lineage (NCBI taxonomy): Eukaryota > Viridiplantae > Streptophyta > Magnoliopsida > Laurales > Calycanthaceae > Chimonanthus > Chimonanthus praecox. The sequence goes on from CM039088.1 coordinate 62,638,441, forward strand.
GATAAAAAGCACCAGATGTGCAAATAGAAGAAAAACAGAAAGCAATCAGAGGAATAAATGAACAGAAACAACCGATAAAAAAAAAATTTACTAAGATCTCAAGTAAGATCAACGCATTCTTTCTATGCATGCAAGATATGTGACATCGAGATATTCCGGAATTCCTGAAGGGAGAGAGTCCACAATGTACACTTGGTGAGACTCCTTTTTGCAACCAACATATTGGACTCGACCATACCTTTGAAGATCGTGTTATTGCGTTTCACTAAAGACTCCAAATAGTGACAAAAAAGGATAGTTGTCACAAAGAAGAACAATTAGTACAGACATAAATAATGTCCCAAACAAAAGACAACTCAGCCACCATCGACACGGTATAACTTGAGTCGTACCAAACTGATTTAGGATAGAGTTCCAAACATCATAAGAAAATGAATAGTGAAAAAGCAAATGATTCGACTCCAAAGTCAAGCCAATAAAACAATGGGTTATGCGAGGTGCTGCCCTTCGTAGGAAGGACTTTGGAAACACAAATCAACTTCTTCCTAGTGAAAATTTTATTCAAACATATTTTTAAATTTTATTTAAAATATTAAAATAATGATTATAATTATATCTGAAAGGTTTAGTTTAATTTTAATAGAATCAGTATTTTATCTATATTATTGATTTAATACAGTTTTATAAAACATAAAAGTTCACATTTAATATAATTATAATTAAATCTGCTAAATATAATCATTTCTTATAGTTGAAAATCAAATAATTTTAATAGATGACATTTAATGAATCAATGAATCTATCTCATTTCAGGTATCATTACTATAGATGATCTTAATATGAAAATAAGCTAAATTTTTTATTAAAAATTTGATTGAAGACATTTAAATGGAAAATAAAATTCATTTTCTATTCTTCAATATGACTATTGACGTTGAACTCTTAGATCAAAAAGTAACCGTCACTGTCGTCTTTGATTTTTAAGCGTTTGAGTGGAGATTTACTAATCTTTTCTTAAATACGATAAGCTCTCATTTAAGAGATTTTCATTAAGATATTTTATCTTATATAAAATTATTTCATATAAATCTTATTTAAATAAAATAAAAATAAAATTTCCTTCCGAACATAGCCCTTGGATAGTTGAATCGCCATCTCGGAAGAGTGAAGCACATGAAAAGAGGTACTGGGTTTTACTGGTTTAGGTAGTGGAGAAAGATGTCCTTTAGGGATAAAGAAACCCCTAAACACTCAAATCGTTGACAATCTTTAGCAGGAATCAGACGATCCTACCACCGACCTGACACGCTGGAGAAAAAAAAAAACCTCATAGATATAGGATATAGAATAGAATAATTCTGTCTGTGTTTCTCTTCATCCGCTTTGGATTCTCCCTCTCATATCAACAGCATTTTAGATGCATGATGATGATTTTGAAAGCATGGAAATGGTATCAGAATTGTCTGGCGGTCCATCCAGTAAAGACCCAGATCGTCAGCTCCGGATTTCTATGGGGAATAGGAGATGTTGCAGCTCAGGCCATCACCCATTCCACCCTCCATAACAAAAGCCTTGACACCACCGTAAGTATCGTCATTCTTTCTTCGTTTTTTCATTTAGGTATACGCTTTTGGCTGTGTCTCACTTTGAATTTGATTTCTATGTTTTGCTAGCATGGATGGATGGCTTATTTTTTTCTAATTGGTATTTCTCTTTGAAAGTTGAAACCAATATGAATGGGATGGTGCCCAGAAAATCTGCTACTAATAAGTGGGAATCCCATTTTTGTTTTTTCTTTTTCTTTTTAAAAGTATGAGTGACGTTACTGGGCTTCATATAAACAAAATATGAAGGCTGACCAAGGGGGAGAAATGGCTGATAATGGTGCTGCTGATGATGATAGCGCTGTAAATTTTTTTCCCAATTTTGGTTTGATACCCTTCTTTTTTTTTTAATGTTAAAATCATGTTTTGGGATGTCTTTTTTTCCTTTTTTACTTACGTTCTACTCCTCTATCCTTAGAAAACCACCTTGGTCTCCACACACCACCCCCCCCACCCCCCATTTCACCTCTGGCCCACTTTATCCCAATAAATTCTATCAGCTATTCTGGAAGCTTTTTGGTCAATTATTTTGCCACTTTCTTCTTTGCTCTATTCATTCCTTCAATCTTATGCCCTTTATCATGTTAATTTGTAATTTCTTGGACTGGATAATTTGTGCCTGTCAAGCATTTCTTAACCTTTAATTATTTTTTTTCAGTTTCTTTTTCCTATGGGCTAACAATACTAATGGAAATTTGGAATTCCACTTCCAGTCACTTTTTTTATATTGCAAATGAACTTCCATTAATCTCATTTATTCATCAATTGTTTACATGAAGTTATGGTTTTCCTACTTTGTAAGTCATTCACTGTTAATCTTTCTTTCATGTGCCTAAGCTTGGCCAACTTTGATTTTAGGTTCTTTCCCTTTGTATTGTTTTAGCAAATTGTATTTTATCAAAAATGCAAATTGAAATTACTAAACATTGTAACAGACTAACAGCCATATGACTTGATTCTGGTAATTGCCTTTCAAAAGAAGGTTCCTTTTGTTGTAGACCAATGATCAAACAAAATGATGCACATGTCTTATTCTTCTGTTATCAACAGTTCTTTTAATTTGTACATATCCATAATATCATAGAGAGAGCTTGGTAATGGTCTGAAAGACGCTAATCTGCAGTGCCCCATTATTTTGGTTGATTTTGCTCCAAGTATACCAAATTTTCTCAGCCCTCCTTTTATACTTCTTCAATCTTTTTAATTGTCATCTGGGTGTTGAGTACAAACCTTTTACTAATCAAGGAAAAGACATTGATTGAGCTTCCTAGTTAGGCTATTGTTCATTTTTGCAAAACTGTTGCCTTTGTTTAGGTGGTTGGAAAGGGAAAGTGAAGTGGCTATTTTTAGGCTTTCTCTAATGCACTTATTTCTAATTCTTTTTTCCCCTCTTGTTACACTAGACATTCACCTTAATTCACAGATGTCCATCAGTATTATTTTATGTACATGTTTTTCTTAATCACCCAACTTCAGCTCCTTTTAGCATTGTAATTTTAATTGTTGTCTTGTGCACCTCTTTATTCAACATGACACTCTTCCTATCACATAAGTCTATTGACTTGTCTACACTTGGCCTGCCTTCGCCCATTCTGTTAACTATATCTGAATCAGACCCTCCATTTTGTTATACATTTGCATCCAAGTATTGAAATACTCATGTGGGGTGGAGATACCCATGTTATCCGAAAAAAAAAAAAAATGTATGCCTATGACTTATTTATAGTCACTCTAGCGACTAGAAAGTAGGGAAAAGAATAATAAAATAAAAACTTGCTAAGGCCTAAGCCCAGCACACGCCCTAGGCTTTCCTCTTGCTAAACTAAGATCATCCAATGGCTGATTGCCTCTTGGAATTCTTACCTCATTAAATGACTTAAAAAATACAGAAAAATAAAATAAGATTGCTGTAATTTCTGGTAGAAATCTGGGTTTGAATCTCAGCCATCCATCTTGATTCTTTCCTTGCAAAACAGAGAGGAAAATCATGCCCAGTTCTGTTCCAGATCAGGCCTGCACGTCAGTGCTTCTTCTTCTGCAGAAATCTTGCTTCCAATGCTGGATTTTAGGGACTGAAATCACCCTGATTTACTGCAGTAACTCCTCCAATTTGGTGTGGATTTCTTGCTCTGAAAAATTTTCAATAAAATTGCCAAAGATCAGGCTCATTCAACGTTATGCAGTCCTTACGTCTTGCATACTAATTTGTAGTGGGTTTATTCCTCCACTTTCTTGCTGTTTAAAAACAGCACATGGTCAGTCTCCTTTCTAAAAATTTCAGCACTACACGTTGATGGATTCTTTCAATGTTGGGTTTCCAAATTCGATCACAAGCAGGCCTGTTTGAGTCAGTTTCCATCTTGTAATAGATTTTCTTCTGCATGCAGGCGTCTAGGTGTCCACCATGTCAGCAGCTGATGTGTACTTCGTGGGTCCACTGAATTGACAACATTTTGATTTAATTTCATGGGCTTGTAAGGCCCAAAAGTCACCTAAACAGACCCAGGCCCAAAACTGATGCAAATGGGCCTTGGTTTGGGTACAAATGGGTCTAAGGGATTGAGTTCAGGGTCCTCTCTTCCCTCCCTTGGTTCTAGGTTCAATTTGGGCAAAAATGCATTCATTTTTTTTTTTGAAGTCCAAGGTATCCCGGCCTCTTAGAGCACCTGAATAAGTTCTTGGTGCATGTGCGAACCTCCCTATCCACACACACTAGGTAAAACTATGTTGAGTGACCCTTACATGTTGAGAGTGGGACTTGAACCCAAAACCTCCCACAACTTTTTGAAGTTCTTAGCCATCAAGCCAACCTCACGGGTTAAAAGACGACTGCAAAAAATATATATAAAAATATAAAAATTTCCATTTCCCTCTAATCGGCTTTCTCAGATTTCACCCGATTTGATTTGGCTTCAGATGGTTGCATCACTTGCCAAGGATCAAAACAGAGAATAAATCCAACAGGGGCATGAGTGTATGATCCGCCAAAATCCCATGCATAATTCATGGATTTGGCATAATATTTGAACAAGATTAAATAAATATTTAAAAATAAATAAAATTGAAACAAAAAATAAGAATAATAAATGTTAAATTTATAGATTTTACTCAAAATCAAATAATCATCAATTTTCAATGTTTTAGCTACATTTCAAAAGAAGAAAGAGTCTGCCACCATGCAAAACATTGTTATAAATTATAATTGTACTTGAAAAACCAATGAAGAATATGGCACAGAAATGTGTTTGACATGGGCAGGTTGTTGCTATATTTTTTTTTTCCCAATTCTTTATTATTGAATTTTATGCCAGCTACGTGGGGTTGGCTTGTGTGTGCTACTTTTCTACTCATCCTTGTTTATGAGTAAATTCTTTGTTACTACAAAATCTATCACATCAAGTTTTTCACTTTTCACTACGTTCTTAGTCTTTTTCTTACTCTCTCACTCTTCCTCAGCTCCTTGTATATTTAGCACTTCATATTTTTATGCAGGAGCTCTTTCTAATGTTATATACACATGCTCAATATTTTTGATAGCAGGTCTTGATTTTCTGTTTCTTGGAGCCACTGTTAGCCTTTTTTATGTTCATTTCTAATTTAATTTGTCTTGCTTATCTATACATTGAGCTTTTCATATGCATCTCAGATGCATTTTTTTTGTCTTTTTGTTTCTTTGTTTCTCAACATTCAACTCCTTACAACAACGTAGGTATAACTGCCATCTATGATGGTTCCCCTTCAAATCTTCTGTCAAAGTGACTATTGAGAGAACAAGCTGTCTCTACCTTACCTACCTTGTACTTTTCCTGTTTGTGAATTTGTGATGCCTGGACACAGCAAGGGCACAGATATTACATTGTAACAATGAAGTGTCCAACATGGAGATGTTGCTGACATTGAACTGTCCATGCAACAAGTTCTCAAGCCTTTGTTTTATTTTTTTGGTGGTTCCTTGATGTTAGGATTCATTATACTATTGAGTATGAATTATCATCTTTTCTTTCAGATTTCATTAAACTTGATGTCTCTGATTCTTGCTTTTTGCCAACTTTTAGATTACTTAATAACCTAGCACCCAGAAAATATCAGTTACTATTTGCTTGCATTCTTGCTTGACTGATGATCATAACATTGTTCCCATACTACGTAGCAACATACACCAAGGAGTGTTCCTACTTCAAAATCATCCATTTGTGAGACCCTGAGGACAGGTAACAGGAAAGGTCATTGAAAGCAAATACAATGTTTTCGTTACCTTTCACCGACTTGGTGTGAGAACATATCAATTGGTCATTTATAATCTGGCCAAGTTTTGTATATGATGCTTAGCTCCCGGCCACAACAATCACCTTTTGCAGTTGGCTTCTGATATTTTATATTCATTCAATCCATCTTGGATATTGTTGTCATCATCAGCATCACTGTTGTAGTTGTTTTTGTTGTTATTACTGCTGCTATTAGGGTCAGTGGAGTGCCAGTACTAACAAAGTATTAGCAGGTAGATAGGTAAAGCCTATGGTGATGATATTGATTGTTGTGATGCTGTTAATATTAGTTATCATCACCTTCATTGTAAAGATTCTGATAGATAATGATATTTATCATTTAATTGAAAACAGAACTTTTAGTAAGATCATAAAGAGCACAAAGAAACGAAACGTATTGTATAATTGCAATTCTGATTATCAAGACAATTCATGGTATCTAGCAAAATTTTGAGATTTTAATTTTTTATTTTATTTTTTATGGGTATCTCTTTTGAGACTCATGTATCAGCTGAAGACATTTTGTGAACTCCTATTTTCATGAGGCTATATGCCAACTCCAGATTGATGGATTAAATGGCTATGAAGATGATAATGATAATGTTGATGATGATGATGTGATGGAAGGATGCTCTATCTAATTACCTTAATGTCCTTGTCCAAGACAATACGTTTTCTTTTACAAATATCATCCGTGAATAGTGTCTTTAGAAAACCCCACACGGGGTAGCTCAGCTGGTAACATTCTGCCTCAAGAAGCAGGATGGTGCAAGTTCAAGTCCCCGTGGCACAACCCAGTGGCTATCCTGTGGGGGCGTGGGACGTCACCCAAGGGAGGGTTTAGTAGGGCTGTGCTTGAGGTTTCCCTCCTCCGTCATAAAAAAATGTCTTTAGAAAATGAGTTTGTGAAGAGTTTATGTCCTTGTCACCAGGTTCTCTGCTTTACTGAGGCTTTTTGTTCCCAAATTTGGTTCTCCTTCGTCATCCTTGATCAGTCTTGCCAATGGGTACTGCAGGTGCCTTGGGAATGTCTAGTGGGTTATCCCCATAACTTTGTGGTCTGGTTGTTTCCGGGGTAGAGTAAAGGGGGCCTTTGTGCTTTGTGGCCTTCTAGCAGTTGCAATTTGCAAGTTTTATTCTATTTGCTCTTTTAACAAAATACTAATCACTAAAAAAGTCTATGAATATTCCTGCTATTCTTTATGCTTGGGTTTCCATGTAAGCACCAATCAACATTCATTTTGCAGGTAAGGATGGGGGAATGGACACCTGCTTACCCATTTACCTGAAGGATATGACCTAAAGAAACTGGATATGAACCATCCTGTATCTGATCTTAACCTACCTTGTCTATATCCCTATGGACGACAATGAACTTCCATTTATCCAATTACCATAAGATCAAATATGAGGAACCAAAAGAAGTGTGGACAATCCTGGGTTCTGGCCCAACCCAACATGTTTTTATCCCTATTTCCAAGTGTCATAGCAGAAAACAGCCATTAACCACTTTTTCTTTCACAAAGGGTGGGAGCATTGACTTGCCAATCCTGTACCAAGTCAGGTGGGCAATTCCTTGGCACTCTTTTGCCTCCGCGATGCATCCCTATTCAAGCACTAGGTGGACAGAGTCACTGCCCCTCTTTTCCCATAATGGGTGGCCTATCCCTTGTCAAGTAATGGTGAGAATTTTTTCTGGAGTCTGTTGCCTCTTTGACTGACTTACTTTCCAAGATATTCCCCCTCCTATAGAATCATAAATAGCATCACAAGTGGAGCATTCTCCACAACACCTGTCTTTTCACATTGAGATGGACTACCTTCCATTCCTCTTATCAACTTCCTAAATGGAAGAAGGGGTAGACCAAGCAAATGGATATAAAGAACAGTATCTTAATATGAATTTTTGCTGTGGACGTAGTGGGTGAATACTTTTTTAGTTATCCTTGCCTCTGAAAAAATGGCCCCTTGCCCTCCCCCAACACTCAGAGAGAGAGAGAGGGAGAGAGGAAAATTTAAGCTTTTAAGGTGAAGCCTTTGCATATAGAGATAGAAATGTCCAGTTTACTGAATCTGGAAGACCCAGACACTCAATTTTCATCGTGCTCTTGACATTTCCAAAGAGCCTAACAATGCCAGAGGTTGAACTATGCTAATCCACTGTCAATTACAAGGGAAATTAATGAGCTAGCTAGTGCAATATAGGTTTGATTCAACCATGTAAGGAGATGAGCCAATTCTTTTGTAGACTTTTTGGGTACTTGTTTTTTTGAATTATGATAATCTTGCTGAAGGAATGGAAAAAAAAAGTCTTGTCATTTGGGTCTCCATTGGATTGAGGGTTCCATGGGGCTAGTACTTGTATGAAAGAGGATTTTATAGGAAAATGTATGGAACGGGGTAGTTTTTCCTTTTCCTTTTTTTTTTCTCTCTTTTTCCCTCTCTTTTTCTGACAGTAATTGGGGACAAGTCAATAGGATAGCTCTCATATCCTGTTCACATATGCACCTTGTACTGATGCTTATTAATAAATACACTACTTCTTGCTGTCGGAGGAAAGGGTTTGCCACTTCCCATATTGTCTATCATTATTTCATTGACATAAAAGCGATGGTGGCCTCACCAATTATTGATCCTCAGTTTTCAACTTGTGTCTGTATTTTGTTGTTTGGGCTGTCAATAACTTAATTGACAGGGCAACCAATCTTTGACTGCTTATAGTGTATTGCTGTTTCTTCAATGTGAATTGGCCAAAAGTATTACAAATTTTCAAAGGGTTCCGTGATTGATAGGATGGTGATATATTTTTTGGTTGGCAGGATGGAGTTGAAGAGTTTAAGATCAATTGGAAAAGGGTGGCTATAACAAGCATGTTTGGTTTTGGATTTGTGGGACCTGTTGGCCATTTCTGGTTAGTGGTGCTACCCTTTGTTGCACATGTACACTCATGCCCTTCCATGTTCAAGTCACCAAGGGAAAATATAAATTGAAAGTTGGCTATACATTGCAATATAATCAAATGCTATGGTCTTTCACTATGTTAGATGTCGTTTGATTTTTCCCCTTTTTTTTTCCTAGGTACGAGGGACTGGACCGGTTCATGAGAGTCCGTCTTCAACTACAACCCAAATCCCTTCGTTTTGTCACTGCCAAAGTGGCTACCGATGCACTTATTTTTGGGCCTCTGGACTTGATTCTATTTTTCACGTACATGGGGCTTTCTTCTGGGAAGGGTGTCACGCAGGTGAAGGAAGACGTGAAGAGGGATTTCATCCCTGCATTTGTTTTAGGAGGAACAGTGTGGCCCATTGTCCAGGTTGCCAATTTCCGTTACATTCCAGTGAGATATCAACTTCTCTATGTAAATATATTTTGCCTGTTGGACAGCGCCTTTTTGTCGTGGCTTGAGCAACAAGAGGATGCCCCTTGGAAGCAGTGGTTTTCATCTTTCCTGGCTTTTGAAGAAAAAGAAGGCCAGGGTTGATGATTCAAGATCCCATCCAACTTGACTGTTTTCAGTTTTCACAATTGGATGCAAATACAGTCTCCTTTTATTCATGTATATGCACAAAAGTTAGAATCTGTGGAAACTTATTTGAGTTGTTGAGGCTTTGTATTTTCAACAATCCCATGGTTCAAAAATTTCAACTGTTCCATCTTTTACTGACTTTTGGTAATCCAGACCGTTGATACTGTCTTTCAAACGCCAAATTCATGTTATATGATACGGTAAGGATAAGTTCGATTACGTAGATCTTTTCAGGAAAATTTTACTTTGGCAGTGAAGCAATATTTTTCCACTTTTGTTTGCTCAGACTTTCCTAAGAATGTAGATTCTCGATGCCAAAGTTTTCTGGAAAAACAGTTCAAAACTGTTCCCTTCATAACCCATGGAAAAATGTTTTCCTTGGACAATTTATGAAGTAGACCTGAGTTTTAAATAATCTGATTATATGCACATTTGACCTGCCCCATTCATTGAACGGGTTGACGTGGCCCACTTACGTTTAAAAACCTGAAAAATTCATATTCAAGTTGATCTGAGCTCGGGTAATCCAACTCATTCATGCAAGGGCAATTCACTGTTCTGAGCAAATCTAGGATTGTAGATGTATGCTCAATGAATGTACAGTTAAGGATGAAAAAACAAGCTTAAAGACAATTTCCAGAAATAGAGGATAGGTTCTTCCAAGCCGAGAGATCTTGGGACTAAGATAGAAGCCATCCAAGTCAAGATTATCTGAGAGAAATGGTCTTATCTAGATTAGACAATCATAGTTGCTCCATATGCTGAATTGGAAGGCTCAGTAAATTATACATCTTTCTTTCTGTATGCCCCAATGAATTGATTCCTGACCAAATTCTATTGCAATTCTCTCTCTAAAGGGTGCTGCAAATCTGTGACTTTCTCCGTAGGATTGGACAGAATTGCTCTCAATGTATTGTCTACCTCCTAATTTTGAATGCAAAGATAAATGACAATTTGATCCAATTCTACCATATTGTTAAAACCACAAGGGCATCTTCTTTTACATACTTAGCCATGGGAAACAGAACTTATGCTACACATCTTTAGCGTTGATGTATAAGAAAAATATACTGGACATGAATCAAAATGAGACAATTCATAAAACCCATCGAGATGCAGGCTTCATTCTGACTTGCTAGATATCCAGAGCATTGAGTCTAGTCTATATGGGAGGGATTCACTGTTAACCAAATACAGTTCTTGGATGATTGCCGCAGGCAGATGAGGGGCCCAAAACAGATGGTCAGAAGTCTTTTCGACCATCAATGGAATTACATATCAAGGTTTGACCTGAGTTGATCCAGTGTAATCGTGTGAAAGGGCTGAGGAAATGGTGGTCCATCTGCAGATAGCTCCTGAGCCACATGCTGCATGGTCGGACGAGATTGTGGATTGGCACGTAGGCATGTGAGTGCTAACATTACTATAGACATCACTTCCTTTTCATCTTGTACACCAGGAGGTGGGAGGCATTGATCCAATACATCCTTCAACAGAGTGTTTGCGCCAGCCGAAGGTAATGAAGACAAAAGTTCCCCTGGATGGCTTCCCATCATTACTTCTAAGGTAACAACACCAAAGCTGTAAACATCACATTTTTCAGTAACCCTCGATGTATAAGCAAGCTCTGCAAGAATGGAATAAAATCGTGTAAGTTACTTATAATGATTGAATTTGAATATTATACAGGAAGATATTACCTGGAGCGACGTATCCACAAGTGCCTACAAGTGTACTCCAATTGGATGAGTCAGGCTTGAGAAGTCTGGCAGTGCCAAAGTCAGAGATACGGGCCTCAAAATCAGCATCTAATAAGATATTGTTGCTTGTTAAGTCTCTATGAACTATCGGAAGAATGCAGTCGTGGTGCATATAGGATAAAGCATTGGCTACACCTTTGATAATCTTCACTCTTTTTGGCCAATCCAATTCCATGGCTTCTTCCTTGTTGCTTAGGATCTTAGCTATGCTTCCCCTTTCTATATATTCATAGACCAAAAACTTGCACTGAGGATGAGAACAGAATCCATAAAGCTTCACAATGTTGCGATGCCGAGTTTCTAACAATGTTTGAATCTCATTCATAAAACTTCTTTCACTCAATGCCTCCCAATGTTCCTCCAAAGAATGAAGTTTCTTTACAGCCACCACCTCACCTGTCAACAAGTCTGCTCTGTAAACTCTTCCATATCCTCCTACACCAATGCAATATTTGTCATTGAAGTCCTCTGTTGCTCTGTTGATATCATCATACACAATCCTCCCATTATAATTCCACATTGAAAATAATTCTTCCAAATTCATCTCTTGCGCCATTGTCTCTGCATCTCTTTTTTTCCTCTCATAACTGAAAATGATTCCAATAAATACAAATAGAAGAAATAAAGCACTCAAAGGAGGAAGAACAATAATCATCAGAGTATGACGCCTTCCTTTCACATAGCTGTTCTTCGTCGATGTGGGACCGCACAGTGGTAAACCTCGCACTTCACCACACAAGCCTTTGTTGTGGAAGAAAGCTTCTACTGGGGCCCTTTGGAAAGGTTTGCTATTCGGGAGAGGACCCTCCAAGTCATTGTACGACAAATCAACATCGAGCAAACTGAGCAAATCTTCAAAAGATGAAGGAATGGAACCTGTGAGGGAATTGTGTGAAAGGTTGAGACTCTCCAACATTTTCAGCTTCCCAAGTTGTGGTGATATGTCTCCACAGAGTGAGTTTTGGCTAAGATCAAGTAAAGTTTGTAGGAACACTAGATTGCCAATTTGAAATGGAATGCTACCATTCAAACTATTTCTGCTCAATTTCAAGTACCTGAGTTTGGGGCATTCTCCTAATTCTGGCGGTATCGGCCCACTCAAGATGTTCCCTGATAGATCAAGAACCTCGATTTTGGACAGTTTTCCGATGTCTGACGGCACACTGCCAGAAAGTTGATTGTCATTTAAACTTAGATTGAACAGTGATGTTAGCCTCCGTAATTCCTTTGGAATTTCTCCTGATAAGTGGTTTGAAGAAAGGCCAAGTGCTTGCAGTTGTGTCAATTGCCCCAATTCTGGTGGAATCTTACCAGCAATTTTGTTGCCAGATAGTTCTAACTTTGTTAGATTTCCACACTCTCCCCACTTTGACGAGAGCTCACCAGACAACCGATTGGAACTAAGATCAATGTACACAAGGCTCTGGCACGCTTCCAAGCCCATTGATACATCTCCAGTAAGTTGGTTTTTTTCAAACCTCACCTTAGATAAGCTCGTGCAGTTCCTCAATGTTTCTGTTATTGAACCTTCGAATCTGTTGTTGTTGGCAATAAACCAAAGAAGTGCTCTGTTACCTAGGCATATTTGAGGTAAATGGCCGGTGAAGCTATTGGTTCCCAGGCCGATTTGAACAAGTTGGGTTAGATTTTTCATCTGTTGAGGTACACGACCGGACAAGTTGTTGAACCCCAATCCAAGTGCTTGCAATTGGGCTAGGTTCGTCATCTCTTGAGGTATCGAACCTGATAGTTGATTTTCACCCATACGTAGGTCCCAAAGTTGGTGCAAATTGCCAATAGTAGGAGGAATTGAGCCAGAAATCTGATTACGGTAGAGGCAAATTCTTTCAAGCTTGGTCAAATTCCCAATAGAAGTAGGGATGCTGCCTATCAGAAGATTTGCGCATAACTGCAGATCAAGTAAGAGTTTGAGGTTCCCAAGTTCTGGTGGAATCGACCCAGTAATTTGATTTCCATAGAGATATAAGTAGAGAAGCCCGGACATGTTCCCAAGAGAAGAGGGGATGGAGCCATCTAACAGATTACTGGACAGGTCCAGTTGATACACCTTCTCCAAATCTCCAATTTCTTGAGGGATCGGTCCAGAAATAGAATTGCTGTATAGGTGAAGAAGCAGGAGGTCTGTCAAGTTTCCTAAGGTGGGAGGGATGGAGCCTGTCAAAAGATTATCAGACATGTCCAACAACTGCAATCCTTTAACATTTCCAATTTCTGGAAGGATTGGACCTGTAATTTGATTATGATTTAGGATCAAGTAGGCAAGCCTGCTCATGTTTCCAACAGCCAGAGGAATGCCACCAGTGAGATTATTGGCACATAAGTTTAGACTCACCACATTGTTGAGCTGTCCCACTTCTTGAGGAATTGAACCGAATAGCTGATTCCCTGATAGGTCCAGGTGCTGGAGATTGGTGAGTTGGCTAATTCCGGAAGGGATATTTCCACCAAGGTGATTGTTTTGGAGTCGGATTGAAATGAGCTCAGTAGAATTGACAAAGAGAGATAAATCTATCCGACCAGTGATTGCATTGTTGGAAATGTCTAGCTCCGAAATTCGTCTGAGATTGGCGAAAGAGAGAGGCAAGAAGCCTGAAAATTGATTTGAGGAGAGATCAAGGGAGGTAAGTTTGGAGGACAGATTGCCGATACACGTTGGGATGGTTCCAGAGAGAGCATTGTGACTGAGTTTGAGATGTTCAAGGTTCCGAAATGATGAGAAGCTGAGATTGTCGAGTGTACCTCGCAGACTTGCATTGGAGAGATCAATTCCGGTGATGCTTCCGACGTAGTTGCATGCAATCCCTGTCCATGTGCATGGAGAGCTGTCTTTCGTGCCTGTGGTGTTATTGGGAAGTAACCATGAATGGAGTGATTGAGTGTGGAGACTAGCTTTCCATCTGAGCAGAGCATCTGCCTCTTCTGGGTATGAAGCGGCTGATGCAAAAGAAACCAACAGGAACCCTGCAAGCAGAGGAAAGAGCATGATGACAGATTCTTGTGAGGCCATCACTCTTTTGATCTGTTTAATGGACTCTTTGGAACCATCCCATATATAGTTTCTATGACTAATTTTTCTTTTGTATAACTGTACTTTATTATCTAATTAATTTAGAAATTCTATTTTTTAAAATTAGTTGGTCGATTGGTGTCATAAACATAAATCATATGATCATCATCAATATATCAAATTAAATTGGAATGAGATTGGTGGAAAATCTATGTTATTGTAGACCACAAGATATTACAATAACATAAATTCTCTATCCTCGTCCACACAAAATCAACAACTAAATTCTCCAATACTCCAAGTCTCCCTCGCAGACTCTTAACTTTCACTTTCAAAATCTCACTCAAAGACTCGAAGTCTTCTTCCAAGACTTTTCAAGTCTTCCGGTCCTCCATGGCCATAAATTTTGTATAAATCAACTTTAGTATTTAATTAATTTAAAAGTTCTATTTTTAAATAGTTGGTCGATTGGTGTCATATACTTAAATAATATAAAGTTTCTATGACCTAATTCTTTTGAATAACTGAACTTTAGTATGTAATTAATTTAGAAGTTCTATTTTAAAAAATTTAGTTGGTCGATTGGTGTCATATACTTAAATAATACTCCTTCTGTCCTAATTTAGTTGTCTGATATATATTTTGGGATTGTTCAAAAATAGTTGTCTCATATGCCATTTTGATTCTCTCTCTATCTATTCATCTACTCTTGAAGAGAAATTCATAAGCTTTTGAGAGCTCTTCTTTAAAAAATTCAAAATTTTAAAATATGACAGCGTAAAACTCTCACGGGTAAATCTACTACTCTCAGGGCACACCAAGGTTAGGTCATGGGGATTCAAACCCGCAGCCTCACTTTCTGAGGTGGAAGGCAACCAATGAGCTAAGTAAGTAATAATAATTTTGTTAACTTCCTTTATATATTGTGTCCAGGGGAAATCTCGAAAGAGAATGATACCCATAGTTTTCTCTCTTCACATGATTTTTTTATTTTTAAGTTTTTTCCAAAAAAAATAAGAAAAATTACAAAAATCAAGAATTTTTTTTCGGGATCATGGATATATAATTTCTTTTCATTAAACATCGGTCATTTACATGTTCAAATATTATTTTTAAGTTATTATCTTTAGATTTTTCAAATGTTTTTTTATAAAATTGATGAAAAATTACAAAAGATTGTAGAAAAAAATAATTACATATCTGAAATTTCTCCTAATTAATGAAATAGACCCCAAATCATTCCATTCAATTTACACTTAATCCGAACTAACTATTCATATTTATTCAGATTTTTTTTTTATATATATTCCATACTATAGCAGTATAGCCTATCCTATGAATTTAGCTAAAAAATGTTCTCCATGACAAGTAGACGAAAGCATTCATTGTCTAATCACAAAATTAGACTTAATTTAGTATAATCACAACTTACCAATTTTGGTCATAAAAATATGAGTGAAATGGCTAAAGATTTGCATGGAATAGCTGGAAAAATCGTTTAAACCATTGATTATGGCTGAAATTTTGGAAATTCAAATCCATTTGTCAGTCTATTTTAAGAAATTTAAATGTCAAATGCTTTTATATGGTAAGGACTAAGGAGTAGGGGTAATAATCTCGGCTTTTAAAACTTTGATATCTCGGCCGATACGATATGTATCGGTCGATATTCGATATATATCGGTCGATAAAGATAATTTTTTTTAAAAAAAAAAATAGAAGAGATAAAGTTATTGGCCGATATCTCGCGGATAACAATACTTCGACCCCGAGTCTGATAAATATCGTGAAGTCCGATAAATTATATGGTTGTATAACATCTTCATTTGGAACCAAAAAAATTCTTTATGCGTTTGTTTGTTGGTAAATAAAATAACATAGTAAGGAACCGATTTTTGAGGGACAACTTTTGCGATAGAATTGGATTGGATTTAAATCTAAAGCAAATTAGAAGGAAAGATTTAGCTGAAAAAACGATAATGAATAGCAAAGGAACAACAACAGATCAGCACTGATTTTGGCGTTGTTTGATGCAAAAATCACCGATTTTTCTTTTTTAAATCCAAATCCAGCCAATTAAGTTCAAATTCATAGTTGTCCAACACTCAGCAGTGATATGGTTGGAAACGGTTCAAGGTCAGCCGATTTTTTAATTTTTTGGTAATATAGACCGAAAACAGTTTTTTTTTTATAAGGTTTTTTAAAAATAAAATTCTTTCCATATTATTAAAAATGTACGGCTGAAACTGATGATATCGGTGGATGTATATCAAGTACTAAAACTCCATTAATATGAGCCGATTTTTGTATCTGTCACTTTAGTTTGGTAAAACAATTTTTCTTTTTAATCTACCATATAATGCGACAGTGGGCCACATTATATTAAAAATATAATTGGGGTAGCAAATGTTATAAATTTGTGATCAAAAGTGATTTTTGATCATTTTATCTAAATGTAATAAAATTGAATATCTCTATCACCATTGATTTTTATGAATTTAAATCTAAAAATTAAACATGTCTTTTGATTCAAATTTTTTATTTTCACATACTATATAACTAGATCTTCAATGTGATAGAGTTCATTAGCTTACTTAATATATGTTAAATAGAGAAAATTTTCTATTGCTTCATTAGAGTAACAAGATTATATTACTTTGAACGTTTTCGCTTTTCCACCGAAACAACTTTTGGACTTGTGACTTTGTGAGTCACGTTGCAGACTTTTCCATGGGAAGGGATGTCGTGACTCGTGAGGAACAATGTAAGGAGAAATTATAGAAGGAAACTGCTTGCTATTTTTATTCAAAAGTTCATCATTAAATTGGATAGCAATTTTCAAATGAGATTTTGGTATAATTAGACACAGAAATTAGTGGATTTTTCACTTTACCTTTTACCCTGCAGTATGAATAATTTAAAAATTATGTAAAAAATCAGTATACATCACTGTAAAAGTGCAAGCCGTTCTGATTCGTTCATCAATTGTGGGCTTTTTCCACATTTAGTTTAGGTTTTTCAAATGAGGTAGTTTCTTGACCGATTTCTACAATCAATGTATCAAAATCTATCTACTTTGAATTTTATGAACTCCGAAACTGATTTTAAGTGAAAAAATATATAGTTTTGAGATTAAAAAAATGTACTCAAAGAATATAATAAAATTGGCGTTCCATCTTGATTTTTTTGATACGGTTTTTTAAGCCTAAAATTACCATTTTCACTTGAAATCAGTTTCAAAGTTCATAAAATTCAGAATAGATGAATTTTGATACCTTATTTGTACAAATCGGTCGAGAAACGCCCTCGTTTGAAAACTAGAGCTAAACACGAAAAAAATCCACAGTTGATGAACGAACCAGAACGGTTCGCCGTTTTGGAGTGATCGGCTTGCCGGTAATTTATTTTTTAAGTTATCCGTACAACAGAGGTGAAGGGTAAAGTGAAAAATCTACTAATTCCCCTTTCTGATTACAAAAAAGTGTTGTGTGAGGATCGCTACCCACTAAATTTATATTGTTGAGAGGATGCAAAGAGGATCAGGAGAATTCTGAAAAAAATGTAAATATGAAAATATAGTAATTTTGTAAAAAGATTATGAAAATAATTAGTTAACATGAACCAAATAGTTAAAGTATAACATTGGAGAAAAAAAATAAGAGATTAAATTAAATAGTGCAATTTGCTGTGAGCTGATAGTCTCTAGCACATTTTTTTACAAATCACTATTCAATTATAAGATAATCCTTTTTAACGTATTTAATTATCATTTCATCCCTGCTTTTGTCTTGGGGGGAACAGTGTGGCCTATTGTCCACGTTGCCAATTTCCATTACATTCCAGTGAGATATCAACTTCTCTATGTAATTATATTTTGCCTGTTGGACAGCGCCTTCTTGTCGTGGCTTGAGCAACAAGAGGATGCCCCTTGGAAGCAGTGGTTTTCATCTTCCTGGCTTTTGAAGAAAAAGAAGGCCAGGGTTGATGATTCAAGATCCCATCCAACTTGACTGTTTTCAGTTTTCACAGTTGGATGCAAATACAGTTGTATTTTCAACAATCCCATGGTTCAAAAATTTCAACTGTTCCATCTTTTACTGACTTTTGGTAGTCCAGACCGTTGATACTGTCTTTCAAACACCAAATTCATGTTATATGATACGGTAAGGATAAGTTCGATTACGTAGATCTTTTCTGGAAAATTTTACTTTGGCAGTGAAGCAATATTTTTCCACTTTTGTTTGCTCAGACTTTCCTAGGAATGTAGATTCTCGATGCCAAAGTTTTCTGGAAAAACAGATCAAAACTGTTCCCATCATGACCCATGGAAAAATGTTTTCCTTGGACAATTTATGAAGTAGACCTGAGTTTTAAATAATCTGATTATATGCACATTTGACCTGCCCCATTCATTGAACGGGTTGGCGTGGCCCACTTAAGTTTAAAAACCCGAAAAATTCATATTCAAGTTGATCTGAGCTCGGGTAATCCAACTCATTCATGCAAGGGCAATTCACTGTTCTGAGCAAATCTTGGATTGTAGATGTATGCTCAATGAATGTACAGTTAAGGATGAAAAAACAAGCTTATAGACAATTTCCAGAAATAGAGGATAGGTTCTTCCAAGCCGAGAGATCTTGGGACTAAGACAGAAGCCATCCAAGTCAAGATTATCTGAGAGAAATGGTCTTGTCTAGATTAGACAATCATAGTTGCTCCATATGCTGAATTGGAAGGCTCAGTTTTCTCTATGCTCCAATGAACTGATTCCTGACCAAATTCTATTGCAATTCTCTCTCTAAAATGTGTTGCAAATCTGTGACTTTCTCCGTAGGATTGGACAGAATTGCTCTCAATGTATCGTCTACCTCCAAATTTTGAATGCAAAGATAAATGACAATTTGATCCAATTCTAACATATTATTAAAACCACAAGGACATCTTCTGTTACATAATTAGCCATGGGAAACAAAACTTATGTATAAGAAAAATATACTGGAAATGAATCAAAGACGAGACAATTCATAAAACCCATCAAGATGCAGGCTTCATTCTGACTTGCTAGATATCCAGAGCATTGAGTCTAGTCTATATGGGAGGGATACACTGTTAACCAAATACAGTTCTTGGATGATTGCCGCAGGCAGATGAGGGGCCCAAAACAGACGGTCAGAAGTCTTTTCGACCGTCAATGGAATTACATATCAAGGTTTGACCTGAGTTGATCCAGTGTAATCGTGTGAAAGGGCTGAGGAAATGGTGGTCTATCTGCAGATAGCTCCTGAGCCACATGCTGCATGGTCGGACGAGATTGTGGATTGGCACGTAGGCATGTGAGTGCTAACATTACTATAGACATCACTTTCCTTTCATCTTGTACACCAGGAGGTGGGAGGCATTGATCCAATACATCCTTCAACAGAGTGTTTGCGCCAGCCGAAGGTAATGATGACAAAAGTTCCCCTGGATGGCTTCCCATCATTACTTCTAAGGTAACAACACCAAAGCTGTAAACATCACATTTTTCAGTAACCCTCGATGTATAAGCAAACTCTGCAAGAATGGAATAAAATCGTGTAAGTTACTTATAATGATTGAATTTGAATATTATACAGGAAGATATTACCTGGAGCGACGTATCCACAAGTGCCTACAAGTGTACTCCAATTGGATGAGTCAGGCTTGAGAAGTCTGGCAGTGCCAAAGTCAGAGATACGGGCCTCAAAATCAGCATCTAATAAGATATTGTTGCTTGTTAAGTCTCTGTGAACTATCGGAAGAATGCAGTCGTGGTGCATATAGGATAAAGCATTGGCTACACCTTTGATAATCTTCACTCTTTTTGGCCATTCCAATTCCATGGCTTCTTCCTTGTTGCTTAGGATCTTAGCTATGCTTCCCCTTTCTATATATTCATAGACCAAAAACTTGCACTGAGGATGAGAACAGAATCCATAAAGCTTCACAATGTTGCGATGCCGAGTTTCTAACAATGTTTGAATCTCATTCATAAAACTTCTTTCACTCAATGCCTCCCAATGTTCCTCCAAAGAATGAAGTTTCTTTACAGCCACCACCTCACCTGTCATCAAGTCTGCTCTGTAAACTCTTCCATATCCTCCTACACCAATGCAATATTTGTCATTGAAGTCCTCTGTTGCTCTGTTGATATCATCATACACAATCCTCCCATTATAATTCCACATTGAAAATAATTCTTCCAAATTCATCTCTTGCGCCATTGTCTCTGCATCTCTTTTTTTCCTCTCATAACTGAAAATGATTCCAATAAATACAAATAGAAGAAATAAAGCACTCAAAAGAGGAAGAACAATAATCATCAGAGTATGACGCCTTCCTTTCACATAGCTGTTCTTCGTCGATGTGGGACCGCACAGTGGTAAACCTCGCACTTCACCACACAAGCCTTTGTTGTGGAAGAAAGCTTCTACTGGGGCCCTTTGGAAAGGTTTGCTATTCGGGAGAGGACCCTCCAAGTCATTGTACGACAAATCAACATCGAGCAAACTGAGCAAATCTTCAAAAGATGGAGGAATGGAACCTGTGAGGGAATTGTGTGAAAGGTTGAGACTCTCCAACATTTTCAGCTTCCCAAGTTGTGGTGATATGTCTCCACAGAGTGAGTTTTGGCTAAGATCAAGTAAAGTTTGTAGGAACACTAGATTGCCAATTTGAAATGGAATGCTACCATTCAAACTATTTCTGCTCAATTTCAAGTACCTGAGTTTGGGGCATTCTCCTAATTCTGGCTGTATCGGCCCACTCAAGATGTTCCCTGATAGATCAAGAACCTCTAGTTTGGACAGTTTTCCGATGTCTGACGGCACACTGCCAGAAAGTTGATTGTCATTTAAACTTAGATTGAACAGTGATGTTAGCCTCCGTAATTCCTTTGGAATTTCTCCTGATAAGTGGTTTGAAGAAAGGCCAAGTGCTTGCAGTTGTGTCAATTGCCCCAAGTCTGGTGGAATCTTACCAGCAATCTTGTTGCCAGAGAGTTCTAACTTTGTTAGGTTTCCCCACTCTCCCCATTTTGGCGAGAGCTCACCATACAACTGATTGGAACTAAGATCAATGTACACAAGGTTCTGGCACTGTTCCAAGCCTATTGATATATCTCCGGTTAGTTGGTTTTTTTCAAACCTCACCACAGTTAAGTTCGTGCAGTTCCTCAATGTTTCTGTTATTGAACCTACGAAATTATTGTTGTTGGCACGAAAGCGAAGAAGAGCTCTGTTACCTAGACACATTGGAGGTAAATGGCCGGTGAAGCTATTGGTTCCCAGGTCGATTGTAACAAGTTGGGTTAGATTTTTCATCTCTTGAGGTACACGACCAGACAAGTTGTTGGACCTCAATACAAGCGTAGCCAATTGGGCTAGGTTTGTCATCTCCTGAGGTATCGAACCTGATAGTTCATTTTCACCCAGACGTAGGTCAGTAAGTTGGTGCAAATTGCCAATAGTAGGAGGAATTGAGCCAGAAATCTGATTTTGGTAGAGGCAAATTCCACTAAGGTTGGTCCAATTCCCAATAGAAGTAGGGATGTTGCCTATTAGAAGATTGTTGCATAACTGTAGTTGATCCAAGTATTTGAGGTTCCCAACTTCTGGTGGAATCGTTCCAGTAATATGATTTCCATGGAGGTATAAGAAGACTAGCCCGGACATGTTCCCAATAGAAGAGGGGATGGAGCCATCTAAAAGATTATTGGACAGGTCGAGTTGATACACCACCTCCAAATCTCCAATTTCTTGAGGGATCGGTCCAGAAATATAATTGCTGTATAGGTGAAGAAGCAAGAGGTCTGTCCAGTTTCCTAAGGTGGGAGGGATGGAGCCTGTCAAAAGATTTTCAGACATGTCCAACAAATTCAATCCTTTAACATTTCTGATTTCTGGAGGGATTGGACCTGTAATTTGATTATGATTTAGGATCAAGTAGGCAAGCTTGCTCATGTTTCCAACAGCCAGAGGAATGCCACCAGTGAGATTATTGTCATGTAAGTTTAGAATCACCACATTGTTGAGCTGTCCTATTTCTTGAGGAATTGAACCGCATAGCTGATTCCCTGATAGGTCCAGGTGCTGGAGATTGGTGAGTTGGCTAATTCCGGAAGGGATATTTCCACCAAGGTGATTGTTTTGGAGTCGGATTGAAATGAGCTCAGTAGAATTGACAAAGAGAGATAAATCTATCCGACCAGTGATTGCATTGTTGGAAATGTCTAGCTCCGAAATTCGTCTGAGATTGGCGAAAGAGAGAGGCAAGAAGCCTGAAAATTGATTTGAGGAGAGATCAAGGGAGGTAAGTTTGGAGGACAGATTGCCGATACACGTTGGGATGGTTCCAGAGAGAGCATTGTGACTGAGTTTGAGATGTTCAAGGTTCCGAAATGATGAGAAGCTGAGATTGTCGAGTGTACCTCGCAGACTTGCATTGGAGAGATCAATTCCGGTGATGCTTCCGACGTAGTTGCATGCAATCCCTGTCCATGTGCATGGAGAGCTGTCTTTCGTGCCTGTGGTGTTATTGGGAAGTAACCATGAATGAAGTGATTGAGTGTGGAGACTAGCTTTCCATCTGAGCAGAGCCTCTGCCTCTTCTGGGTATGAAGCGGCTGATGCAAAAGAAACCAACAGGAACCCTGCAAGCAGAGGAAAGAGCATGATGGCAGATTCTTGTGAGGCCATCACTCTTTTGAATCTGTTTAATGGACTTCTGCATTGGAGTGCTGTGACTATTTATAGTAGAAGTTGACATGAGTCAAACAATTCACACCATATCTCGAAGTTGACGTGAGTCAAACAATTCAGACCATATTTCTGTCTGTCAACTTCGTTCAGTTATTCTGTCTTCCAGGAGTTTAAATCTCGGAAGAGAAGGATATCAACAGTATCAGCAGTTATTTTTCTCTTTCCACCTGATTTTTTTTTTTCAAAAAATAGAAAAACTACAAAAATCAAGAATATTTTTTCGGGATCATGGATATATACTTTTTTTATTAAACATCGGTTTTTACATGTTCAAATATTGTTTTGAAGTTACAATCTTGAGATTTTCAATATATATCGGTTGATAAAGATGATTTAAAAAAAAAAATAGAAGAGAGAAAGTTATCGACCTATATCTAGATAACAATATTTCATCCCTGGTAAGGACTCTGATAAATATTGTGAAGTCGGATAAATTATATGGTTGTATAACATCTTCATTTGGAACGAAAAACATTCTTTATGCGTTTGTTCGTTGGTAAATAAAATAAAATAGCAAGGAACCGATTTTTGAGGTACAACTTTTGCGATAGAATTGGATTGGATTGAAATCTAAAGCAAATTAGAAGGAGAGATTTAGCTGGAAAAACGACAATGAATAGCAAAGGAACAGCAACAGATCAGCACTGATTTTGGCGTTGTTTGATGCAAGAATCACAGATTTTTCTTTTTAAATCCAAATCCCGCCAATTAAGTTTAAATTCATAATTGTCCAACACTCAGCACAGACATATAGTTGAAAACGGTTCAAGGTCAGCGGATTTTTTTTTATTTTATTTGGTAACATCGGTCGGAAATAGTGTTTTTTTACAAAAAAAAAATTCTTTCAACCGTTATTAAAGTATATACGCTGGTATAATAGGTGAAATACCGACCGAAATATCCGATATTAAATATATACGGCCGATATTAATAGTATCTGCAGTATCAACTACTAAAATCCGATATCTCTGATTGAGTCACCTTTGTTTCATAAAATATTTTTTTTTTTGAAAATCTACCATATAATGTGACAGGGGCCACATTATATTAAAAATATAATTGGGGTAGTATATGTTATAAATTTGTGATCAAAAGTGATTTTTAATCATTTTATCTAAATGTAATAAAATTAATATCTCTTTCACCATTGATTTTTATGAATTTAAATCTAAAAGTTAAACACGTCTTTTGATTCTAAATTTTATTTTTCACATACTATATAACTAGATCTTCAATGTGATAGAGTTCATTAGCTTACTTTATATAACCTAAATAGAATTTTTTTTATATTGCTTCATTACAGTAACAAGATTATATTACTTTGAACTTTTTCGCTTTTCCACCGAAACAACTTTTGGACTTGTGAATTTGTGAGTCACGTTGCAGACGTTTCCATCGGAAAGAAAGCTAACGTGCATAGCAATCAATGGTAGCAAGTCTCAAGAAAGCCCAATAAAGTCCAAACCAAATCTCTTTTTTATGTGAAATAAGGAATAAATATCATTTATTTGAAATCATTGCATCTAAAGCCAATGCATGCATCACGTGGAGTAGAAATTATCTTATAAATTGAAAAAATGATATAAATCTTTCCGTATTTATTACTATCTAATGACTTAGATTTATATCTAATATAAACTAATTTTGACATACCCTTATTGCTGAATTAAATTCAAGTTACAGAAACAATTAGAACTTTATAATTTTAAAAATTATATTTAAAATATTTTATTCAAATTGAATCTTGTGTGCATTTCCTCTTCAGTACAGGCCTTACAAATGAATTTATTTTCATCATTCAAAATTAACTCCATAAAAAAATAAATTTTAGATTCACAACCAATACATTTTCTAAGGAGTGATGACTGAATGCAGCTTGGCAAGCACAAAATTTCACACAGGTGTCCCTACAAATGATGATCTTGAGCCATCTATTTCATGAAACCGATGCTGAAATCGCCACTTACATAATGTTATCTCATTTTCTCATCAACAACATCCTAACCTTTTGATCTATGCAAGTTTGATCATTGGATATGGATCCTTGTGACCCATGTCATTATCTTCTTCTTCTTCTTGTAATTAGATATGAGACTAATCACACGAGCATGTGTAAACTCTGAATCCACATACACTTATAAGTTGATAGGAAGTAACTCTATGAAGAGTTTGAACGTGAATCAAACACAGACGAAACTGAGTTGCTATTTTTATTCAAAAGTTCATCATTAAATTGGGTAGCGATTTTTACACTAGATTTTTGTATAATCAAACAAAGGAATGAGTGGATTTCTCACTTTATCCTTTACCCTGCTGTAAGAATAACTTAAAAAGATGTAAAAAATCAGTGCATTTAATGGCAAGCCGATCACTCCAAAGCTGCGAGCCGTTCTGGTTCGTTCATCAATTGTGGGTTTTTTCCGCGTTTGCTTCGGGTTTTCAAATGAGGTAGTTTCTTAATCGATTTCTACAATCAAAGTATCAAAATCCATCAACTTTGAATTTTATAAACTCCGGGACTGATTTTAAGTGAAAAAGGGTATAATTTTGATATTAAAAAATCGTACTCAAAGAATTTAACAAAAATGACCTTTCATCTTGATTCTTTGGATACGATTTTTGAAGCCTAAAACTACAATTTTCATTTAAAATCAGTCTCACAATTCATAAAATTCAGAGTAGATGAATTTTGATACCGTATTTATAGAAATAGGTCGAGAAACGGTCTAGTTTGAAAACCAAAACTAAACACGGAAAAATCCCACATTTGATGAACGAACCAAAATGGCTCGCCGTTTTGAAGCGATCGGCTCACCGGTAATTTATTTTTTAAGTTATCCGTACAACTGAGGTGAAAGGTAAAGTGAGAAATCTACTAATTCCCCTGTCTGATTACAAAAAAGTGCCATTTGAGGATCGCTACACACTAAATTTATATTGTTGAGAGGATGCAAAGAGGATTAGGAGAATTCTGAAAAAATTTAAATATGAAAATATTGTAATTTTGTAAAAAGATTATGAAAATAATTAGTTAATATGAACCAAATAGTTAAAGTTTAACATTGGAGAAAAAAATAAGAGATTAAATTAAATAGTGCAATTTGCTGTGAGCTGATAGTCTCTAGCACAGTTTTTTTACAAATCACTATTCAATTATAAGATAATCCTTTTTAATCTATTTAATTATCATTTCATCCCTGCATTTGTCTTGTGGGGAACAATGTGGCCCATTGTCCAGGTTGCCAATTTCCATTACATTCCTGTGAGATATCAACTTCTGTATGTAAATATATTTCGCCCGTTGGACAGTGCCTTTTTTTTGTGGCTTGAGCAACAAGAGGATGCCCCTTGTAAGGAGTGGTTTTCATCTTTCCTGGCTTTTGAAGAAAAAGATGGTCCAGGGTTGATGATTCAAGATCCCATCCTGTTGGATTTGACTCAAAAGGCCAACATTGAGTTGTGTCCAATAAGCCCAAGTCTTCTTTTAACCCCAGTATCAAGGGTCGAAAATTCGGCAGATATTTTATCTCGGCCGATATCTCGGTTCATCCGAAAGTTGGTGCAACTTGCCAATAGTAGGAGGAATTGAACCAGAAATCTGATTTTGGTAGAGGCAAATTCTACCAAGCTTGGTCAAATTCCGAATGGAAGTAGGGATGCTGCCTATTAGAAGATTGTCGCATAATTGTAGACCAAATAAGAGTTTGAGGTTCCCAAGTTCTGGTGGAATCGATCCAGTTAATTGATCTTCATGGAGGTATAAGAAGATAAGCGCGGACATGTTCCCAAGAGAAGAGGGGATGGAGCCATCTAAAAGATTATCGGACAGGTCCAGTTGAGTCACCTTCTCCATGGCATGGATAATTTTATTAAAATTGGTGACGGACTCTATTTTATTATTTATTTTAGCATAATAAAATAAAGAGTAAAATAAATCCAATAAACAATTTTAATAAAAATACCAGAGCCTAAATCCATTCTCTTAGAAAAGTATTAGAAATCATTAAGACCACTATTAATTCCATACTGATGTGTTGGACAAGCATTGTTCGGACATTAGAGGTGCAATTGGGCCAGCTCAGTTGGGTCGATAGTCAACTTCTGCCCAACTCAATTTTAGGTAGGATTGATTCTTTTTGACCCATTCTATGATATTAATTTATTATGATCAGAACCTAATCCTTGTCCATCAAGTTAGTCGGAACAAGGGTTTTAATATTGACTTTAAAATTTATATATATTTGACTGATATCGTTCGATATAGGTGGTTTTATTTACAAAATAAAAAATAAAATAAAAGAGATTTCGCAGTTGATATCGAATTTTTTATCCCTCTAAATATATGAGTAAGTTGGGCTATCCCGAATTTCATGTTTGAAATAACCCTTTTCTAAAGTAAAAACCTTACAGGTGGTGGAGAATGAGGCTCTGAATTGGATTGAAATATTTGTTAGAATCTAATTAGATTATATTAAGATATAATTAGATTTGTCTTAGAATCTATTTTAAATTTATTTAAATTATTTCTTTAATTAGTGAATTTTCAAACATTATATTTTCCTTTTTTATTTTGATTTCATTTCTCTAGTTTATTTGATTTATCTTCTATATTTTATTTGATTTGCCTCAAATCTTGCTCCCATGCTCATACTCCTGTATTTCCATATTCAAATCTGAGCCAGTCCTCACTGTGCACGTCTTCAAACAGCAAGAAAAGAAGTGGCTGGTTTTGTGAATGACAACTCACTTTTCTCTCTCCTCTTTTGGTGGTCTGTAAGACCACAATTTCAGTGTTCCTTGCGAGACTACAATTTCGAATATACATGCAATAAAAAAAATTCAAAAATAATCTCTTTTTGAGGCTGTCAACTTTGTTCGGACGTCTCTCATTTCACAGCCAGTCATTGTGTTGCTATTTCGCAGCCAACGTGTTCAGGCTCGGCTTTGTCTATATGCGAAGTAGGCTCGAGCGTAGGACCTTCAAATAGACAGGGCATCCAAATATCTATAGAACTTGTAAAGGGCTTCAAGGCCTTACCCAATACCCAACTCAATATCCGGCCCAAATTCCCACTCGATTTCGGGGACCGCATTCTGCGTCCGCGTGCAGAACGCGGTTCCGCGTTTTGAGTGAATTTAAATCAGATTTGATTCTACCACCCAATAATCTGATCTTGTGGTTATTGAGGCATAACGTGATTGCCACAACACCACTCAAAAGGTTAGACCTGCCTCTGTTAAAATGATAACCTTTTTTTAAAAAAATATTATTCAAAAGTTTAGTCCAAAGTTTAGTAAAAAAATATTATTCTAATGGGTTTTAAAACTTTTGACCTTTTCTAACGCTTTACTTCTTAATTGTCGTGGTGAAAATGTTAAATTGACCTTCAACATCTTTATTATTTTCAACCTTTTAATTTCAGAATAATTCTCGACAACTAATGACAGTGTAAATATTTTCATTCATAGTTTTTAGTGCATACTCTAACGTGACTCGCTTCGGTGAGATTTTATAATATAATGATTTCCAACTATATATGATTAATTGTGATACTAAAGTGGATTATATAAGTAGGGATGTATACAATTTTATCCCAATTTTATTATATTATTTTTTTATTCTATCTCATCATTTTGCAAGTATTTTTTTAATCTATCCCGTCATTTTGAATTCTTAATGAGTGTTTGAGATCTGTTTTGGGTATTTAGTCTTTTATTTTAAAAAAGATAATAAAATATGAAAAACTATAAATATATAAAAAAAGAACTAATTAATTATTTATAAATTTATTGAAAAGATATATGTTATAAAAAAGAACTTGAATATAGTAATTTTAATTAGTAATTTTGCATGTTAAAATTCGAGAAGAATAAATTTTAAATAATACTTTGTTATAAATTTGATTTTTATATTTTATTTAGATATTTCACACTTTATAAAAAAATATATATAATTTTTTTGAGTGTATATAAGAGCAAAAGGCCTCCTT
The DNA here is from genome assembly GCA_022113865.1 of Chimonanthus praecox. Lineage (NCBI taxonomy): Eukaryota > Viridiplantae > Streptophyta > Magnoliopsida > Laurales > Calycanthaceae > Chimonanthus > Chimonanthus praecox. Next base: position 62,667,394 of record CM039088.1, read on the forward strand.
TTAAAAGTTCGCCTGAGGCGTCTGAAATCTCAGGGTCGGCCCTGTGCGTGTTATCACTCTAATTGTTGCAGTCACTCGATGTGTTGCACGTTCATCTCTTTTTTGACCAGTCAGTGCACTAGTTTTCAACATTCATCTCTTCTCTACAGCCAGTCGGTGCGCTGCCAACAAATTTTCATGGTCAAGTGACACTTTTCTGTAATTTCAAAGTTTCGCGTTCCTTTTCATACATGCTTCAGTTTGCGGGGGCGTGTTAGAATCTAATTAGATTATATTAAGATATAATTATATTTGTGTTAGAATCTATTTTAGATTTATTTAGATTATTTCTTTAATTAGTGATTTTCCAAATATTGTATTTTACTTTTTTATTTTGATTTTCTTTCTCTATTTTATTTGATTTACCTTCTATATTTGTAATCTTCTTTTTTTATATAATAAAGTCAAGCATCTCTCCCTAATTCACAAGGAAGACACGGCAAATCATGTGTCTTATTTTCACAATATTGAATGTTTGAAAATGAAAAATTGCATTGTAAACATAATTATTCTAATCTAAAATAAAATAAAATTACTCTTAATTTTAAAACAATTATTTTTATGAGAATTCTTTGTTTTCTAGTTTCTACACATCCAAATTGAAAGCAATCAAAGCAAACATAACAAGGACATTCCAGATCAACTGCCTTAATCAACAAAATTGAGCCCCTTATGCTCCTTATTCATATCTACTGGATGCAACTTAACTTTTAATTAAGTTGCACATGGTAGAGAGTTTTAAAACCCTCATATGATTCAGAATCGCAAGCAGCTTCAAGATGAGTGTGTATCAGGTCCATTCAAGTCTTGTATGCCTACGTGACGCGCAAAGATGACAATATCGGTCGATATGTATCGTATCAACCAATACATCTTGACTTTTTGAACCTGACATGTATCGATCGATACGATTAATATCGGTCGAACAGTTTAAAAATCGAGAATATAGGTCGATTTGATTTTTTTTAAAAAAAAAAAACTCACCTTATCCTGCCAAAATTGGTTTTGGGTGGGAAACCAAAGTGGTTTCGACCCTCGACGAGGTCTGTTGGGATGGGATTGTCAATGAATATTTGACAGCCAGGCTCCATAAATCTAACAATATTAGCAGTAATTTGAACATCTAAACATTTAAATAAGGAGCCACACATTCTATTTTCTACCAATTTTTTAATTTTTTTCATAATTTTGGAAAATCCCAATGTCGTAACTTCAAAATAACATTTAAATATTCAAATGACCGATATTTAATGAAAAAATTATACACCCAATAAGCCCATAATTTTTTCATTTTCTATAAAAAATTTAGACTTTTTTAAAAATAAAAATAAAAATTAAAAAATAAATCAAATGAGAGAAAATGACATCGGCCATACCGGCCAAGATGTATCAAAATCTATTTTTAATCCCCCCTTGACACGACTGGGACTTAGGAATCTATGTATCTCTATCATCCAGAAAAGGATGCAACCAAGAGTGAGGTCATAGGTCCCAGGTCAATCGTCAACCATAGTTTACTGTTCAAAGAGCAATTGAACTTTGAATTCTTTTACGGTGCATTTTCTATGTGGGCCAACTAATAAACGTTTAAATCATTAATATGATTTTAGTAGTGATATTTTATTTTCATTTAATTAATTAACTTTTATATTATGAATTTTATTAATTATTTCTGTGGAATTTTTGTGTGGAAATACTTCAAATGTTGCGATTTTGTGTTTCTATATCTAAAAAAAATTGGGTAAAAGTGCCCATTAAACCCGTCAACCATTTTTTTTCCTTCAAATTTTCCCCCAAGCGATAGAATCGCTGCTATCTTTTCATAATCACAAATACAACCACACAAATGACACCTGTGAGTCTGTGACGACTCTTTCAGAAATAAGACCATGCACGTACGCTAGTTTATCAACGCGAATGTACAATGCAGGTAGAAACTTAGCGCTTATATCCAACGCTGTATATAAATGAAAAAATGAAAAAAACACGAAAGTTATCGTGGTTTAGTGGTAAAGATACTTGTTTATCATATAATTGACTTGAGTTTAATTTTTTTTAATGTTTATTTTTTATTCTTATCTCTTTTTAAAAAATAATAATAATTAAGAGATGTTTATTTGTCCGAACTCCATTTAAATAAACGGGCTTGGCCAAAAAAATTTTATTTGACGGGTTAGACTTGTGTTTTTGAGCTTGTTTATTTTTTAAGCTCAAACACAATTAATTACGAGCTTGATGAACTTTTATGCCCATTTATTTTAAGCTAAAGTATGTCAGGCTTAAAATCCAGACCCGTCGAACAAAAAACTTTATCCAAACCCATTTATTTAGGTCGGGATAGAGCTCGAGCTTTTACTTATAGCCCGTGAAGGCCCGTCGGGCTCATAGTTAACTATGTGTTGGGTCCGTTGGGCTAGTTTTCCCAATGCGTATATGCTGTCCGACAAAGATTTTTGTTTGGCGGGTCGGGCTTAGGCTTTGAAGCCCATCGACACCCATTGGGCTTGTACTTAACTGTGCATTGGGTATGTTGGGCTAGTTTCGCCGTTGCTCAGACTTTTAAACGCATTTAATTTTTAAGTCTAAGCACGTCAAGCTTAAAAAACAAATGAGATTTCCTGTCAGGTTTGTACTTAATTGTGTTTGAACTTAAAAATAAACTGGCTTAAAAATCTGAGCTTGAGTTGTCGGAAAAAAAATCTTGTGTTTCACTAGGGTATTAAAAATTGGACATGGCATTAAAGATTGGATATAAACCCACGTCGAAAATCCATTCTTTTAGCCAAAAATTACCGTTTGTCAAAATTTCATAATTTTGAAGAATCTCTCTCAGAGAAATCATATTTTACAGTTAGGTAGAGTAAATTAGTATGATAAAAATATTATAAAGTTCCAAAGTGGGTTGAGGTCATAAGCCACATTTTTTAGTGAAAGATCATTTTTAGTTAAAATAACAGCCTATGATTGTCGGTGTAAAATAAACATCAAAACTTGATATTTTTGGAAATTTGAAAACATAAGAAGCTTCATTATGATACAGATTGAGTATTGACTCTCTCTGTATATTTTTAGGACTTTGTCTCTATTAAAAAATGGGGACTTTGCCACTTAGGAAATTTGAGGGGTTAAAAATCTGTTGAAGTAGGATGGTATTGGAATGTTCTTAGGTTCCGAATTAAAAAATAATGATAGTGTATATATTTGGAATTCTTAGTCAGTCAAATGGATAGGTTTCCAAAGCAATTGAGGATTAGGCCTAATGAAAATATTTATAATTTTGTGCACCTTTAAAAATCAATTCATTGGATAAAAAAATAATTGTAATGAAATATGCTAAAAAAGCTGCAGTAACTCAGCTGTACAACATTGATGAATAATTTGAAATTTGGACTTAGACTTGAAATTTTTTCAAGTAGTTTAACTAAAACTTTATATTTAATTTGATAAAAATTCATCGACTTATTTAATTTATTATTTTTTGATTGTTTAAATTATGATATTAATGAAATATCACTTTTACAAGAGAAATGATGGTGTGCTCTAGACATAATTCAAGTAGTATCTGCATCTTCATTATTCCATTCTAAAATTTTAGATTTTTTTTTTTTTTTTTTACATATATTGGCGAACTAACTTATGAGCAATTTACATACGCTGTGGAGTCAGCTTTATCTTAAATATAAGCTGTAATTTTTTTATTATTTTGATTGAATTATTTTTTATAATTTAATAGTGTAATTGTGTTGTGATAGATGATATGTAAGTTATAATTTTATTTCTTTTAGTAATTGTTTCCCCACTTCTGTTCATTCTCTTCCATCCTCATTTCTATGTTCTATTACACATTCTAGGGTGATTATCTTACTCTAGATTACTCTAAGCATCATAAATATCACGTGCCTTGGGGAATCCTAATCTTATCCCCCCATATTAAAATCAAATTATAACTTTTGGATCCAATTCATATTTTAGCCCTCATCTAACTGGACCCATATTTTAAATGGATTGAGTTAGACTGAAGTTTAGGTTTGATCCCAACCCAAGTTACACCCCAACCCGAATCACATGGCACTGCATCAACCATTCCGATGGAACCATTCCATGGGTTTGAGACTGATGAACTCAAGCAGAGTCAACCATCCCCCATTTCAAGGCTAATACTGCAAATAAATGTCTAATGAGAACTGAGGCATGAATCCATTTTTCTAAATATCTTATAGAGTTGCATTAATAACATTAACATGATAGATATTAGAAAACAACTGCAAACTAAACAAAACATTCAATTAGATGAGGAGTCAAAGCCTTCAAATTATTACCAGCTACATCTGGTCAGTTCATCCAAATGAGATATCAATGAAATTTAGCAAATATTTCAGTAACTTCAAACTCTAGTATGATAAATGGATTATCCATCCAATATTAGTGGAAATGGTTCATGATACACCTCTCTGTAATCAGCATATATGCCCCTTTGAATACAAAAACTGGAAAAACAAACTTCACAAACAACAGTAGTTTTCGGTAGTGCACAATAAATACTTACAACCCAAACAACTTCGATATTCAATTTAACTCTCGTACTTACATCGTTGTGGTCCTCAAAGATACCTTTGTTATGAATGTCATCGTTCTCGGCATTCAATATATGGCTGCTCGGCATTCAATATATGGCTGTTGTCAGTGAAATTCATGAAAGAAGTGAGAAAAAGAGAGAAATCATTTGTAGATAATGGCAAATCTAACTCTATTGTGTTTAAATTTATTGATGACTTGTCATGTGTGTGATGGAGTCCATCTTAGAGTATAGGCTAACCTAGCATGGAATAAAATAAAAGGGTCCAATTTTCCACATTCCATCAACTCTGGAGTTTTTGACGTATTGGTCAGATCTTTAATGATTCATATCAAAGTATATATCATGTCTCTTGTTCGAATCAAGTTGAAGGCCACTTAGGAAAATATGGGCTATTAGAGAAGGTCAGTAGGGAAGCATGGTGTTGGTATTGTTGTGTCTCTAATCATCGATAAGACTCGAGCTATTGATGTATTGGTTAGAATATTGATTTGATTGTCTATAATCATCGATGAGACTATTAGAGGAGGTCGGTAGGGAAACATGATGTTGGTATTGTTGTGTGTCTAATCATCAATGAGACTCGAGCTATTGACGTATTGGTCTAAATATTGATTTGATTGTCTTTTAACACCAAAGAATGAAATAGCCTAGCCATCCATCATTTTTCTTACATATAACTTTTTGCTCTTGCTTAACATTCATTTATAGGTGATCATCAAAGAGTTGGTATTGTTCCATTTGTTTAGATGATTTAGATCACTAGCCTAAATGGATCATTGAACATGTTAAGATTCAAGGATATGGGTACACTGGTACCCATATCCTACTGTTATGGATCATACAATTATTCTACTGAGTGCAGAAGTTAGTACTAATAGCTTTAATGTGGTCATGCTCGCACCTTCAACAGTCATCACACAGTCACCATTTTCATCCCTATCACACGTGATGCTTGCAAGCCTTGTCTACTGCTGGGTTCATTGCCTCTGCTCTGTTCCTGGTTGGAGTTGGTGCTGAAGAAGGCAACAGAACTGGTGGAATTATTAGTGTCATGCTCTGGCACGGCTGGCATTTGCAATGGTGACCGTCCATTTGGCTTGTAACTTGCATTGCGAGAGTACACGTCTTCTTCTCTCAGAATGCCAACAGGTGAATGCCCTTCTAAGACACGAAGTACCTGCTCAAGTTCAGGTCACAGTTCAACGGCAAATTGAGGATCTGAGATTAGTATTTAGTAGCAGAACAAGGAGTGAGCGTTTCTTTCAGAAAAATTCTTGTTTGCCAAACACTAAAACAGAAGGACCTTATTTCTATTTAATGTGGATGTTGCCAGCATTGTCCTTAAGCAATGAATAAGCTAATGAGGGGAGCCATGAATGAACATTTTATATCATTGAAAGCTAGGCTTCTAGTACTGTTTCCTTAAAGAAAAAGAAGGAAAAAAAATCCTAAACTAAGCAACTTACACGTGAAGATGGAGATTTTCATAAAACTTTAATTGCTCGTTTGATTAATTACGTCAACTTATAGCCACTCATATACATAGAAAGAATACAAGAATTATAGACCGACTCAAATTCTAATTCCAAATAATCTGGGATTCTTAAACTGACTCAATCTCTAATCAAGAGATTAACACAAATGGGTATTCCTAATATAATCAAACGATCGGATGACATCATCTGGTAGAGCAGAAGTAGATTGGCGGTGAAGATGTGCCAACACAGCCAAGATTAGAAACAATGTGTCACGTGTGTAGAACAAATCACGAATGAATAGAAACAGACAGAGATCGGTGTTCGTATACAGGAGATTGACAAATCCAGATTATTTTGAGGGCTGGAACCATGATTGAAGCTAGAAGCCGACAGATCCAAATGCAGATGAAATCCAGAGATAGAAGCAGATATATCCGCATAAAAAAGAAATCGAATCGTTGCCAGAAGGATCAGATCCAACAGACAGACGACCCAAACTTGGCCACAATCAGATACTCATTAGCATGGTGGTGGTTGTGATGACGAACAGAACAACGAGACGATGGTGACGACATAGGTAGCTAAAACAAACATCCAACTAATAGTAGGGACAACACTGATAACATAACCTAACTTGTACTCTAAATTTCAATTAAATCAAACATAAAATAGGCAATCAAGAAACAATTCTATGAACGATTTTGCAGACATTACTGCAGAGGTCGGATCAATGGATACAAGCGAAGCAGCGTGATGAAAAACCAGAATGAAGAGGCAAGCAAAGTCAAGTTGCGTGAGGAACAATGGTGGCTGAGTTGGGACGAAGGAAACCGAGCATAGGCGCTCTCTATAACAGACACTAAATGGGGTGAGTAGAAGTCAGGTTTGCAGGTTCGGACGTAGAGACAGCAACAAGACTTAAACTCAAATTCTACTCTCAAATAATCTAGACTCTTAAGCTGACTCAATATCTAATCAGGAGATTAGACAAATTATTACTCCTAATCTAATACTAATTTTAATCTATCCTAACATTATAATCTTTACTTGGCCAACAACCGGTATCATATCCATGCAAGAATTTGAAAAATCTATGAAAAAAATAGCCCTTATTCTACACAGAGTAAATTCTGAAGCATTGGGTTCATGAGGTTATCATCTATTTAGAATGGTAGTGAACGAATGGATAGGAAAAAGATTAAGGTCCCTTCCAAATGGAGGAGTAAACCATACATTTATTAGCAGCAATCAGAATAGTTTCTTAATTATATTACATCCACAATAAATTCTATAAATGTTCCAGTAAGGACTGACACTCATGCTGGGGGATTAGTCACCGGAAAATTTTGCCATCTGCAAGGCTAGCATGAGAGTCTTCCACCCTCTAAAGAGGAGAAAAAACTATGCCATGACTACAGAGTGAACCATGAGAAATTGTACCTCACTCATTCGTGGTCGACTTCGAGAAGATACTCGCACACAAGCGGCAGCACATTCTAAAATTCTTGTCAATTCCTCAGCATTGTAATTCTTCTGCAAGCGTGTATCAACAAGACCGTCAAAGTTGTGATCTTCCAGTAAAGGCCATGCCTGTAATGTAAAATGATCCCACTGTCAATTGGCCAAAACATAATAAGAAAAGAATGCAGAAGCAGGAACCCAATAAGGAATGAGCTATTTCATAGTTGATATAAGAAGTCAGGCTGGCTATAACATTCATCAGGGACTTCAAAGACTCAGAATTAATAATCTGTGAATGTAGAATGATGATCCTGAGGTACGATATTGTCCGTTTTAATCAATCAGTAATTCACAGAGTCAGGCTTCCGGCTTTGTTTTTCAGCATATGAAAACATGTCATGCTTATGGAAGAGGAGCAACACCTTTTACCCAAGACTCTCAACACTTATTCATCCGATGAAGGGGTCCAAAATTCGGCCGATACATCGCGAGATCTCGGCCGATATGACTAAGATTTCGCCATCTCGGCCAATACATTTCGGTCTCGGCCGAGATTTGGCCCAAAAGAGAGAGAGAAAGAGTAATATCGGTCGAGATGCCAAGATCTCCGCCCCACCGAATTTTGGACCTCTAATACGATGTGAAACTGAAGCCCAACCTAGAATCCACCAGGCGGGCAAGCGGGACTCCTCACGACTTGGAATCCACCATGCCTTGCATCTTTCACCCCACTTTTAACACAGAGGTGTCCTCGACTCTGATACCACCTGATGTAGAACCAACCCTGAGGCACGATATTGTCTTCTTTGACCTACTGTGAATCCACCGGATCGGGCTTACAACTTTGTTTTTCCATAAAAACACATCATGCCTATGGGAGAGGAGTTCCACCTTTTAGCCATGACTCAGGACACTTATTCTTCCGATGTGGGACTGATGCCCAAGTGGAGCTCCTCACCGTTAGGGTGACTTGGAATCCACCAGGCCCCACATCATAGAAGAACTGAATAAAATGTCCATAATTACTTGCAACATAAAAATATATATCTTTAAAAAAAGTACAAAATTTACATTTTATTCCCAGTTAAATTGGTCTATGTATGTAAGGTGACTTGAAATTCAGATCTACAATTTCATAACCATAAGTCTTTGATCTTGTTAATACTGAACTTCCAATAGAAAAAAAAATGCTGAAAGAGACTTACCCATGCTACCAACGAATTCCTGGAACGACCGATTGTCTTAAAGAGAGATTGAAATCCCGTTACTAGTTCCAGAAGTATGACCCCAAATGAGTAGACGTCTGATTTATCAGTGAGTTCACCAGTAGATGCATATTGAGGGTCAACATACCTGAGAATGGTGAGAAGATCAGCATGAAGTCATGAACAAAGAAGAAAAAATTAGACAAAATCACAAAATAAAAATCAACAAGAAACATTCTTTAAAAACTCTAAAAAGACTCGGTTGTGTCGCTCTGAATTGACTCAACTTGACAAGAGCGGATGAGTTTTTTCAAGTTTTTCAATTTTTTTTTCCAAAAACTTAAATTGGGTTTCTGATTCAATAGATTTTGATTAAGTTTATATTTTGAGTTTTTGAACACTAATACAAAATAATAGTGCAGAAGGTTGATAATTTGTTCTCTGTTGGAGTATGATAAGACTAAGTATTTAAGGTATTTGGAGGTTAATGAAGGTGTGATTTAGTTGTTTTGCTTCTTTTCTTCTTCTTTTTCCAATTTTTTCTGAAGTTTATTATAATTTTTTAATTTTTAATGTCTCTACTTTGTGGTGTTTGGAGTTCAATGATAGATAACAGTATTCTGTTCAAAGACATACCAAACTTTTACGCATATATGTTTTTATTTTTAAAAGTTTTAGACATTTTTCACAATTTTTTGTTTGCAGGCACGAATACACGAAGAAATCAAGGAAATTTAATTCCAGAATTTGGAGGCAGAGGCTCTCCACTTTTCCCTACTTTTAGAATTTTAAACCCTAAACCCTATATCTATGTCGGGCTGTAGTAGCCAGCACACATGATATATCCATATGCTCTGTATCGTACAATAGCTAATTTTGATTATAATTTAAAAATTTGGATGAGTAGATTGGAGTTGACTCAATTCAATAGAATTTGGATTTTTGAATCGAATAAGTCAACGAATTTTATTGAGTTTTTCAAATCGAATTGAAAACTCTGTCAAATTACTTGACTTGATAAGATTTTAAATTGAGTCTGAATTTTAAATTTTCAAACTATAATTTTAATCAATGGAATTGGCCTCGCATATGGGAGACATTATCGATCGTGAATTGGTTCACAATATTTTGTGAATTCTCAAAGAAAATTCTTAGATTCAATTGTTGGCTGCATTAAACAGTCTTTGATTGAATCAACGTCTCACCTAAATAAAATCATAGAAATTACTGTGAACTAATTAGGGGTGTTAATATGCTGGGTTTAGGCCAGATTATGCTCTATAACCGCTCGAGTCCATTTATTTAGTCAGAAGTATAATTTCTCATAATATGAGTTTGTAGACTCAGTTAATATTGGGTGTAGCTCAACTGGTTGTTCCCGCCTCAGGAAGCGGGAGGTTGCGGGTTCGACCCCCCATGACCTAACTTTGGTGTGCCGTAGGAGTAGTAGACTCACCCGTGGGGGTTTTACACTGAGTATCCCGCAGTTTCCCACACGTAAATTAAAAAAAAAACAAAAAAAAAAAATTTGATTAAATATAAATAAGTTTTAAAAATAATTATAAAATTATTACAAATATTTAAATAAATAAAAATATTAGGGACATTGGGCAGGGCCGGATCTGGTGGAATAAAAACATAGTAGGGACGGAGGAATAATAAAATGCAATTTCATCAATTTCTCTTGTATATATTTGGGTTAAATTTGAATATTTACTCTTCATATTTTCTTTTAAAAATTTCTGTCTGAATTTAGATGTTTGTTTATTAGACAATTATGGTTGAATTGGGATGTTTACATCAGATCAACCCATTCATTGGATGAAGTAGAAATGAAAACATCAGATCAGCTGAGTCTGCTTGGTTTAATCCAAATAATCTATCATCAGTCACAGATGTTGGGAGAAAATAATAAAGGATTCGATCTTTACCCAAAAGTTCCTGCGATTTTAGAGACATCAACATGGGTTTGGTCATCAGGGAAGATTCTTGCCAGCCCAAAGTCTGCTATCTGCATAACAAGTTAAGAACTCAACATTCATTGACAAAATGGTTAACGCAAGATTGCATTTGAAACCAATGAAGATGTGCCTCTTTGATGTTATTCTATTCAATTCAAATTTTTCATAACTGGAGTGATGACAGTTACTTCATGAGTACGAGGGCCGACCGGGGCTGTAGATAAAGTACGACTCAGGGTTAGAACGGCCGACATGGGTGATGGGTGTAGGATGCTGGGATGCTGGGATGGGGATTGCAAACACAGAAAAGAACGAAGAAATAGAAAGTGGAAAGAAGGTGCAGTTTGGCATTACTTTATCGCCCCACAAATTAAGATATGGGACCAAAATAAAGTGACAAGGATAGTGGAGCTGTGAACGAGTCCCACGTTTAAAGTGTAGAGGGAGATCTAGGGATCTATAAAAGACTTGTGTCACTCCACTTAACATACTAGTCTTTTGGACTGAACACTTAGATAGTAACAAATGTTATCAGGATCAGGTCTCATACTATGCACTCATAAAAATCACTTTAATTAATAGGTGAATCCATAAACATGCGAAAAGCTGAAACACCCATATTTCCAATAGAAACAAAGACGAGAACTTTACCTTGGCATCATAGTTATGGTTGAGAAGAATATTGTCTGACTTGATATCGCGATGAATTATCTTAGGATTGCCTGTGAGTGAAAATTGTGTTAAGAGGAACAGGTCTCTCATACTGCAAAACTTGTGAACAAGGTATTTCATCATGCATTTATAGGAAAGAAAGCACTCACAGTCCTCATGAAGATATGCCAGTCCTTTTGCAGACCCCAAAGCTATTTTCATTCTGGTTGGCCAATCCATGGTCAATTCTTTATTCTCTGCAAGAAACCAAGTTCAAACCAAGGCAAGTTTAGGAATTTCCACTTGCTTTCCATTGATTTTTTTTTTAATTTATCTATTTATTTATTTGTTGAAGGAAGAGACTGGAGTGCTTGCCAAGATTAAGGGTAGAATGTGTTCTAGTATGGTATCTGTGAAGTGACCAACTGAAGAAGAGTTGGAGGCTTACTTACCATGCAAATGGAACTTTAGTGTGTTATTAGGAACGAACTCGTAGACAAGCATCCTCTCGCCGTCAGCAATGCACCACCCAACCAAAGTAACTAGATGCCTATGGTGTACCCGACTTATAATCTCAACTTCAGACTGGAATTCATGGTCTCCTTGTCGACTTCCAACTATTAGCTGCTTGATTGCGACTCGTCTTCCGTCTCCGAGGACACCCTTATGAACAGTCCCAAACCCGCCTTTGCCGAGGAAATTGGCATCTGAAAAGCCATTTGTTGCCCTCTCTAATTCTTCACGAACGAAGGTATTCCTTGAGAAACTGAAGTTGATAGCAAGTGATGGAGGCAGAGATGGCTCAACTGCATTTTGAACATGGTCCGTTGATACCGCAGCATTGCTTTGGAAATCTTGGGATGGAATACCTTCAAAAAAATAAGTGAATCTCAAGACTGGAAATTTTATAGTGCTGGGATGGTCATAAATTTAAGGGATGACTGTGAACATTGAACTAACTTGTGTTCGAAAACGAGACAATGTTCACGCACATGTGCAGGAGAACAAGAAGAAGAAGATGACTACGGAGATGAAGAAGAATAATAAAGAAATAAAAGAATACTAGCACCATAACCAAAGAGGGGTTTAATCTTACGGTCAAGAAACTCTGGTATTGAGTTTGATTCACGCATAACACTCTTCTGGACCACTCTTGATAGTTGTTTACCTAATGTGTGTGAGATTGAGAACCTTGCACATGTTCCAAGGACTAGTCGGGTTAGCACACCTTGGTAAAAAAAAAAAAATTACTAGCACAATTTACAGTGCAAGGAGTCTAGGACGTCGGTGTCATGTTTAATCATGATGTCGAAATCAACTGGCACTGAAGATAAATAAGCAATTAATTATTAGATCTATAAAGCCAATACAACATTCTTAAATACTCTTAAAATCTCATCATCTTCGTAAGGATTGTAGTTTGAGTTCCTTTCCTTCATTACGATGAGTTCGTGAATGGAGAAAGAAGGATGAATGTTTTTATCGATACAAAAAACTCTAACAAAATAATGTTGGATTCTCTAGTTTATCATCTTAGATTCACATATAATGTAGAAAATAGAAATGTGCCTCCTCAAGTTCTTTTCTAGTTTCAAAGTAGAGTTATTATTTCACTTTTAATAAATTCATTATATTAAAGTTAAAAAATAAATAATAAAAAATAATCTATGTATTCAAGTTTTACCACTCAAAATAATAAAATTATTTCTTTTAAAATAAGGTAACGGTGGTTTGTTGAGAAGAGAGAAGAATGATACTTTGTTGCAGTTGGAAAATGGGAAGTGGTGAGTATACATATCTAATGGGAACCTAGCGAGTCAGATATGTCCTCATTTGTAAATTTCATTTGATAGAAATTTCATGATCCCTATTGAAAATTGGAAATATGGGCTAATAGTTCTAAAAATTATATATTTTAAGTGTAAAACTGTAGATTTAAGTTTTACAATCTAAAATCAGACCAAAATTCAAATTGGAATCCATATTCCATATTAAAGAATCAAGAGTCAGCCAAACACCCACTTAAACCATAAGATCGTTTAATTAAAAATAAAGAACATCTTTAATCAAAATTCTTAAACTGGAAACAAATAATTGGCAGCCAAAATCCATAAGCCAACACAGGATTCTCATCTTACATGAAGTTAATGAGAACTTCATTAACGCATTTAGTTTTAAGAAGACAGAAAATAATTACTAAGATTTTTAGAATTGAAATTCATATTCTCATACCTTTCTCAGCCTTCTGGCCATGATCAAGATCTCCGTTCTCAGTTCTTGGAGCTTTTGTACAGAAGTTGCCCATAGATAATCTCTTAGAAGAAGGATGTTCAGATAGAGAGAGAGGGAAAGAGAATATTTTTAGTAGAGAGAAGATTTGTAAAGAGAGAGAGAATATTTTTAGTGCAGAGAAGATTTGTGAAGAGAACAATGGAGAGACTACTAATTGTAAGAGAGATTAGAGGAAGAGAGGAATAGCGAGACAAGTTATAAGAGAGAAAAAGACTAATATAAAATAAAGGAAAAAAGAAAATCTGATTAAAAAAAGACTAAGCAATGAACCAGCTGAAGTCCTTTTTTTTCATTTATTTATCCCATAATAATTGAATTGTGACATCATATCGAACGCAGTATATAAAATAGATGCAATTTAACATTTCTCAAAAAAAAAAAAAAAATCTAAAAGTAGCATCTCTTTGATTTTTAATGTAAAACAAGGATATTTTTGCTTTATAAGTGATTTATAAATGTTTATTAAGATATTTATAACTGTCCTATATTTATATATGAAATAAAAGAAAGAATTTAGTTGAGTTTTTAGGAAGATTGGAGTGTTTTACACTAGATGCACGTAGTCATCGTAAGCCATAAATATCTGACTATGGTATTTGAACCTGAGATCTCTAGTTTTTTAATCAAAATGCCTATTTCCATTCTGAGATAGATTAAAGTGTTTATTTGTCTCAGAATGACGAAATAAATAGAGAACTTCACGAATAATATAATTAAAGAGAAAATTTTCCATTTAAATAGTATAAAATTATTAAATGAATTATAAAAAATAAAAAATTTATAACAACTAAAATTTGAATACCTAAAATAGCAATAATTAAATAAAGTCGCTTCCTTTAATTTTTTTATACATCACACCATAGACTTTGTGGTGGACATTTGGAGTTTGGTAGAATTTTACCGGGTCTAAAATGCAACCCTTGTACGCAACATCATTGCTACCAATTAGTGAAAAAGTCAAAGTCAATCGCTGGAGATTTAATGATAAATTACGACGTAATAAAATAAGTAAATAAAAAATTTAGTTCGTTCCTTGTGTTACGGATAACATGACAAAGTTTTCCTCTAACGCGCTAAGCTTATATAATAATTAATAATTAATAATGTATTGTAATCACATGCAACTAAAAATTTATTAATAGCAATAAAATAGTATTAAAACTTAATAAGCAACTTGTTAGGTAAGTTTCCTGGCTCTACCATCTAGATCAGATTCCAAATATCAGTTGATATGATTTTCTTTTTCTTTTAATAAATACTACTTTTGAGTTCTTAAGATATTTTGGCCGATATAGATTTATAGCTGATTTAGTCAAGTATCATAAATATAAGGTTGCGATATCGTCGAAACGATGTGTATCGTCGATATGGGGTCGATACAAGTCGATTTGGTGACGTATCACTAATATATCACCACTATAATATATATAACTTTATCGATTTCCCCTAACAACGATAAGTTATAAATATTTAATTTATAAAAATAATTTTAAAATGACCAATAGGATAACCCCTATTGCCCCCAACCAAACGCAGTCACGAAGGATTTAATAAATAACGCATTGATGATTGACAGGCGAGAGCCAAGACAAGAAAATAATGCAAATAAATTCTTCAATCCGTAGTCCTTTGGTTGGTCATAAACAAGTGGATGAATATAAAAAAACTAGCTTGACCTAATCAAATGATGAGGTTTTATCAAAGGACTATACGGATTGATATATATTCCTTTTATATATATGATCTACTTATAGTTAATAAAAATAAACAAATGTGAGAGATTCCTTTAACTGGGAAAGTCATTGTGACAAAAGTCATAAAGAAAAAGGAAAAAAAAAAAAAAAGAATCCACTCTCTATGGTGAGGACTGAGGAAGATGTCAAATGGATTCTTCATATTTAGAATGATTAAAATCAAGTCGATTTTTATATAGTTGTATATGTTAATGCTAAATAGTTCTCATGATTCAAATAAAGCCCTTCATTTTTCAGATCACAAAAAGAATTCATAATGAATAATCACATAAAAAAACTTCATTACAACAAATGTATGAAAAGTAGGATTGGAACGTAGTTGGGTGGACTGGGTTTTCGATCTGCCAGAGCCCAGCTCCAGCCCAAGGTCAAATCAAATCAGTCAAACACGAACGCAGCAAAAAATATATTTTTAGTTCCCAAATCCTATTTTAACACCAGATTGTATTTATAGGCATATTTAGGTTCCGGTCTATTTTAGCCTCAATTGAAACCTTTTTTGTATTATTCTAATAAATCATCACCATCTAAATCATTTATTTTATCAATTTATAGATGACCTTTACATTTGAAATTCAAAATTATTTGACTACTCTATCTAAAATCATTACTTGTCAAATTCTACATTATACTCAAAACTTGAAGGAAATTAGATTTTATAAATTGTCTCAAATTTAGATTTTTTTTATCCAAACGTCGGGTTTTCATGTGCTAGGCCCAATTCCAAGCCTAAATTTTAAAAAATGAGGGCAACCCATGCCCGCACCAATCCATACCCGAATTTTTCATAACATTTTTCAAAAATGGTGTAGAGATTTGAACCGTGTAATTTTTGTTAAACAGAACACTCTTTAAGACTTTTTTTCTTTTCTTTTCTTTTAGAAATTTCCAATTCTACCCTCAATTTAATTATTTCATCGTTTATCTATACCTTCCTCATTTTTCATCCCTTCCGTTAGCACCTTTCTTGTCTTCCATAGAGCGGCTTCCTCTGCCGTTGCTGCTTCCTGCTGCCTAACGCCACATCAGTCCCTGCAACGACAAAACCATCACCTAATCAGCCCCTGCAATCGTTTAATCATCTCCTTCGCCCCTTACCTTGTTCCGTCCCATTCCACATTCCACTGCATTCCCAGGTATCCCTACCCTTCCTCCATCATGCCTAAGCCCACTACATCCACCTCCACCTCCTCTAAGCCTTCCAACGGCCTTTCGCCCATAACCCTCTTACTTGAGGTGCAGAATTCAAGCCCATTGTCAAAATACCAGCACATCCACCTCTCATTTTCAACAAAGTGCAACAAAAATCACAAGTTAAAAAGAAAAAAAAAGGGTAAGAAATCATGTAATGGAAGCTTGAAAAGATATCATGTGGATCAGTAGTACTGTCAACAGATTCTTCTCTCTGATGACTGGCATCCTTAGTAGGTGTTTCTGATTGGTCCACAACAATTGAGACCTCCGCTGTAATGGGCAATGACTACCTGTGATGCTTTCTACTGTTTCGCAACTTAATAATCCTGAGTTCCTCGACAATGTCTCTAACGGAACGACGTTTTCTTGCATTGCGGTTCATGCATTTGTATGCAAGGCCTGCCATGTCGTTCAGCTCTTGAACATCAAATTTGCTATCAAGATGAGAATCCGAAATTTCCTCCCACTCAACTCTCCCCTCGATGTTTAAAGCTGCCTGGTCAAAGGCAAAATATGATATAATACCAGTTAAGAAAAAGAAAAATAGAATAAGTATAGGTTGGACATCAGAAGTCCTAAGTCTTAACACAGTTACATTCAGGTTATTGTCAACTTACACGTGCATATACCATGCATACAATTGGTTTGGAAAGAAGAGATGGAAGTGTGGGCAACAAAATACTTACATGCAGGATAGATGCTGGGAAGTATGGAACCATCCTCAGAAGGTACTCCATAGGGGACAAAACAATTTATGGAAGTCCTAGTAAATGGAATTTATGGAAGTCAAAGGCCGATGGAAGGCTTAGATGAAGTGGCGGATGTAGTTGGCTTTAGGCAAGTAGCAGAGTGATGAAAGAAGGGTGGGGATACCTGGTAAAGCTGTGGAATGTGGAATGGGGCGGACGAAGGTGAGGGGTGAAGGAGAGGATTAAACGATTGTAGGGGCTGAATAGGCGATGGTTTAGGCCTTGCAGGGATTGATGTGGTGTTGGGCAGCAGGAAACAGCAAAAGCAGAGGATGACGCAGGCAGCAAACGGTATGGAAGACAAGAAAGGTGCAACGGAAGGGATGAAAAAAGAGGAAGGTATTGAAAAACAATTGAATAATTAAAGAGGGTTAAATTGAAATTTTCTAAGATAAAAAAGGCCGCCTCAGTGTTCGGTTTAACAAAAATGACACTGTTCAAATCACTACCCTGCACACAAGTAATGCAACATCTACTGTGACATAATCTTTAGCTGGGCAGAAAACAGTTAGGTGCAAGTAAGCCTATAAACGGACCTAGATCCAGCTCGGCCCGCCAAGATCGACGCGGCCCAATAGGGTTATTAGACAGTTCTTGATCCAGCCCAATTGCATAGGTTCCGATTAGTCTTGGATCCGACCCGACCCAATAAGCCTGTCGGACCGTCCGCGGCCCTATAAGGGCCCATTTGTTCATTTTCAGGCCACCATACTACAGGGCCAGAAATTATTTTTTTTAATTTAAATTTTTCTTTTTTTATCAAACTGAGCACAATAAACTAGATATTTTATTTTAGTGTAAATCAAAATTTGAAATTAAGACTTGATTTGATAGTTCTATAAGAGAAAAATAATTAAATTTAAAAAATTTAAATAGCTCTTGACTTGATCAACTAGAATTTTTGTTGAGTCAAATAACTCTAACTAAATCATCTAAATTTTTCAAGATTTTAAGTAAAATATTAGATGAAAGGCACATTGAATACCTCCCTAAAATAATTTTAAAGAAAAAAAAAAGATACATTTGAACTTTTCAATTGATCATTTTTTTTAAAAAAAAAAATTCAATGAAGTCTTTTGAATATTCAAATTCGTAAAAGAAATTTTTAGTTCGCATCCTTTTCTAGATTGCTTTTAAACTGATCTTTAACTTCCACGAGACAAGCATATACATGAGATTATAATCAGGAAAAAAAAAAAGAAATATTAATAATATTACAATCCACTAAAATTAATTCAAATAAAATAATTTCTGAATTGGAACTATCCTTTTTTATTCTCTCTTTCATTTCTGAAGCTTTCTTGAGATCCTTTGCCAAAATTACAAGTCTCAAATATTTCACTCCTTTCACCATAAATCAAATTTATCCCCCACTTCACCTACAATTTACATGCAAAACAATTTACAAAGAAGCCCATATGAATTTTCAGATTACTTCATATAATAAATACACAGCCTCTCCTTAATCAATAAGTGAATTCACTAAATTGACACAAGAAAGAACACATTCACAACCAATACATCATAAATAAAGCAAAACCCTTTAACTGACTACCAAAATATGAAACAACGTAGATGGGATGGGTTGAAAAGAAGCCATTCTTATGGATCACACCCCTTACTCCAAATTACTGTGCTGCCAATTTTCCACTCTCTAATTGCAAGATAATTTTTCCATGTTATAACATGAATTCAAGTATCGAGAGCTTCTCAAACATCACTGATTACACATTCTCATTTCTTCTTCGGCAAGAATCATCCATAATGGCAAAGGACCCACAAGTTGGCAGAATAAGTATAAATAAGAAATGAATTTTCTCATTAAGCACCATTAACAATGCCCAACAAAGAGGATAATTTGAATGAGATATCTAATTTGGTAGGGTTTACACTAAATAATATGAACTCTTTTGACTGCTAAATTTTATCACCATTTGATCAACAATGGATGGTGATAGTTTAGTGTTGCCTACATTTTTTCATGGTCCAACCTTGACCACCCATTCCCTGTAAGTTGTGTCTGAGGAATAAATGACAGATACAATTTACAAGTTCAAGAACACCAGGGAGTAAAGGAAGCTTATCAATTGCCTGCATAAAGAACAAGAAAATGGTGCATCTCTTCAGCACTTGTTGGAAAATCACCAACAAAAAGGTCTTGGATAGGAGATAAGAAGGTTAACTATAGAACTCATGCCAACATCAAATGTGATACGAACAGGTATTAACTAGTTTATGCTAAAACAATATTTATGAATCAAAATGGAAATTCACCGTGATCAACCCTGTAGAGCCCCAGAGAACAATAACTCCTGCTACTGCCAAAGAAACATTTACATATTTTCTTGAAGCTAATTAACAGAGAGAGACCAAGATAGAGAGAGAGAGACCAATAAAAAACAATTACATATGCATCCATCATGTTGGTACATTTCCTTGCTAAATGATTACCAGGAATATGCAAATATGACAATAGTGATTCTCTCTCGCTATGGGTTTGACAGACATGAATCTCATCACCTCGCCTTCCCCAACCAATTCAATCATAAAAGACAAAACTTTTAGAATATAAATATCGCTCAGAACTTCTTAGAGGATCGTGTTACCATCACCAAAGAAGAGATTCTCTACTTCTTTGATACACCAACAAATTTTCATCACAGCAATTAAAGCCGAAGCAAGTATAAGAAGCTAGCAATAGATCAAGATCTAATCTAGTAAAAACAATGGCAAGAAAATTTAAAGTGAGAGAAAGAGAAAACCAATGAGGGAAATTAGAACAAAGGGAAACTGAGATTATGGGCAAAGGGATCCACACAGATGTAAATCCCCCTGCCCCCCAAGGCCAACACTGAAATCATCCAAGACCCATTTCAAAAGAGGGTCAACATACTGCAGGAAACCAGTTCTGGTTATATCTAGCCAACCCACAAGAGAACAAGCCCATTCACCATCGTTGCATTGGCAACACGTGAATAGGAATTGGTGAAGGGAAAAAAAGGACCCAGAAAGAGAGAGAGAGAGACCCAGAGAACTCACCGTGTGATAGACGGAGAGCGTGAGAGGCAGATCAAGAGAGAGAGCAGCGACAGGGATCTTTGAGAGCGGCGAGGCATATCAAGAGATAGAGCAGCGAGAGAGATGGAGAGCGGCAAGAGAAGAGAAGAGATAAAAAGCGGAGGAGCGGAACAGTCAGAAACGATAGTTAGGGCTTCCGGCTTCCCTAATTCATTTTATTTAGTGGACCGTCCGACGGGCTTTCGGACCGTCCGCGGCCGGTTCAAAAACTACCGGACTCTTAGCGGACCGTCCGTGAATAGTAAACGGACTCTAGGATCCGGCCCGTTTTGCTAATAATCAGGCCAGGCCGGACCTAAATCCGTTTACAGGCCTAGGTGCAAGCCACCATGATTACATGCCAAATTCTCATCGGTTGAAGAAGAAATGCAGATGTAAGATTCTTTCAAGAGGAAAGCTTGTAGAACTGGTTGAGCTACCTCTACTAGTAGAATGAGAGTTGTACAGCGGTTTTTTTTTTTTTTTTTCACTGGATTGTAACTCAAGATTCATGGAATAGCTGTGTCTTAGTTCTCGATTTTGGGTTTGTGTAATTCCTAATTTTGCCAACTTGGTTGTTTTGTAGTGTGTTTTTTTTTTTTTGCCACTTGCATCCAATCTCAATAAGAAATCCACGGGAACCAGTTTTTCCCTCGAATCAATTATATGTTACCACCTTTTGCATTTAATCCTTCACTGTTAAAGCACCTAATCAATACATCAAATTTTCAAAGGTTCTTATACTACCTTAAAAAAAAAAAAAAAAAAATTCTTTTTTCTTTTTTATAACATGGGTGTCTCCATCCCTCACTGGTGGTGAGATTAATCACGTGGATGCCTTAAAATTGTTTTGACTAGTAACAAAACATTACTACACATTTCTCCGACAGACGTTGAGTAACTAAAATATTGAAATGCTTTTATTTCTTTTTCGCAAATTTCATAATAATTTTTATTATTTAAATATAACTATTTATTAAAATTAAATTATTGAAATATCATGCTGAATCCATGAACCCATTTTTTGGAGTTGTCAAATTGGACACCTCAGTCCATCCCAAACACTAAACTATCCATATAACTTAGCTTCTCATAACCCATTTGTAGTTTAGTACACTGTTAAGAGCATGCCAAACCTTATACATGGACATTGCTATTGTGTAATTGTTGTATTACCCCCAATATGCATCATCTACTGGTGAACTAACTGATAAATCAGACATCAACTCTTTTGGAGTGATACTTCTGGAACCAGTAAGATTTCAAAATCTTTTTGGATTTTCCTGAACAAATGTTGAGAAAGAAAGACTTACCCATACCACCAATGAAGTCCTAGAATTATTAGCCCCCTCAAAGAGATGTTTAATCCTAGTTACCAGTTCCAGAAGTATTACTCCAAAAGAGTAGACATCTGATTTATTAGAGACTTCACCAGTATATGCATAATGGGGGGTAACATACCTGAGAATGGTGAGAAAGTGAGAATAAACAAGGAAAAAAACAATAGAAATAGAATAAAAGGTTGATAACTTTGATATGTGGGATAAAATTTAGTTTGGTTGCAATACAACACTAACACAATAAAAATGTGATAATCGCGTAAAATTGCATTATTGTCTTTATTTTGAAAGATTTGCTTTGCATTCATTTCCGCATTTTCACGAAAATATGTGTTTTCTAATTACGTGTATTTCACTAACGTTCTGTGAATCATACGTCTACTTGGTCAAAATTGAATTACAAGTGGAATGCTTGGAATTCCATGTGAATCAAATAACCAGTTTTGCAAGTTTTGATCAATCAATTATGAGATTAATCTTTTTATGTTATTTTCTTTGACTTCACCACTCCATCTTCCAATTGAGATCACTCCTTAGCCGATTTTCAATTGAGTTACAAAGTACGATCGAGAACAAATATTATCGATTTGTTAAAAGTGGATCATCGATGCCTTAGTGTTCATTATCATATTATTGTTTTCAAATTTACATTGTGTTCTACAAAAATCATTCAACCAACCTAACTTTCCGTAATTTTTATTTTTAATGTTTTACTTGCATATTCAGTACAAATCTCTATCATTCAACCCTCAAACTCGAAAGAATTTATTACTTCATGACAACCTGCACTTGGCTTTGCAACCTTTAAGTTGTAGCACAATGTCAACGCATAAGGTTTGTCATGCTATTATCGAGTGGTAAGCTACAAATGGGTTATAAGAAGCTAAATTATATGGAATACTTTTAGTGTTAGGGATTCCGACATTGTACTGAGGTGTCCAATTTGATAACCCCAAAAAAAGGGTTCAAGGATTCAACATGATATTTGATTAATTTAATTTTAACAAATAGTTACATTCAAGTAGAATAAAAAAATTTAATATGAAAATTGACAAAAACAAATAAAAGCATTTTAATATTTTAGTTATTCCTCAGCTTCAGTAGAGAAATGTGTAGTAATGTTTTGTTAATAGTAAAAATGATTTCCGTGGGATTAATCTCACCACGAGTCAGGGGTGGGAATACCCATGTTATAAAAAATAAAGAAAAAGAAAAAAACCATTTTACGTAGTATAAGAAGAACATTTCTAAGAATCCATGTATAAGGAAATCAAGTTTTCAGAAAATTTTAGCGACTCTTGTCTAGTGCTTAAGAATCAAGTTTAAAACCAAGGGCTGGAGTTGGGAACAGAGACAAAACCAGTAGGGTTGACTAAATTAGAATGAAATTAACCATAAGAAGTGCACTTAAATCTCTCAAACTCAAATGGGTTCACCAAATGATAGAAGTAGCCAGTTCAATGGATGATGCAGAAATGAACAGGCAAACCAGATCTGCTTGATTCAGTTCAGATTATTTATCATAAAAATATCACAGATGTTGGTGAAATTATAAAGGATTAGATCTTTACCCAAAAGTACCCGCAACTTTAGAGACATCAACATGTGTATAGGGAAGATTCTTGCTAGCCCAAAATCTGCAATCTGCACAAGAACTAAGCACTCATTGATAAAATGGTCAATGCAATAATGCTTTGGAAACCAATGAAGATGTTATTAGTTCAGTTTAGGGAAGATTCTTGCTACCCCAAAATCTGCAATCTGCATTTAGTTTGGAACCTGATGAGTAATGGCAGTTATTTCATGACAATTTCAACACTCTGAATATTGATAATCCGATCATTTAATTGATTAAAATAAAAAAAGGATAAAATAAAGTCGTGTAGAAGATTAAAGACATCTATAATTAGAAGAGTTGAGTGCTTGTTATTTATAAGCTAATAGAATGGGTGAGCAATTAAGGTGTGGGATTAATTAGTTAAAAGCAACATCTTGCAACTCTTTTGACTTTTTCTATTCAGCTTGGTTTTGTTCCTTACAGTTGACAACCAAAGGAAGATCATTTTTTCAAAGGTCTAAGAATTTGAGAACTGGAAAAATGACACAACATCCATCTTTAATTTGTTTGGGTCTGAGGCGTGTCTACTTGACTACTTGAGATAACTAGTCAAACTTGTACATACTTCTAACAGAAACAAATACGTAAATTTTACCTTGGCTTCATAGTTATGGTCCAGAAGAAAATTGTCTGGCTTCATATCATGATGAATTATCTTAGGATTGCCTGTGAGTAAAAAATGTGTTAGGAGGAGATGCTGCAACACTCGTTAAGAGGGGATCTTGTTCACATGTATCAAAATAGAATAAGTGCATGCAGTGAAAGGAAAGAAGCACTCACAGTCCTTATGAAGATAAGGCAGACAGTAAGTGAGTAATGTATGAAACATGCAATTTTGCTCCTTTCATCCTCATCCTCCAAAAGAAATTTTTGTTCAATTTGAAAGACAAACAAGCAAAGTCACACAATGTTAGGGAATATTTATCAATGTAGGGTCAACGTCAGTACTTTCCCATTCATACACTATACCAACCTCATGTATTGTAACATGACACCAATCCAACAGTGCAGACTAAAGGAATGCAGGTGTGTGTCAAGACAAAATGGTAACTGCCATGTGGCTAACATGTAACCATTTCTCTTACAGATGAGGTTTGAGCTTCTTCACCCACTTCTTAGTATACAACATTTGAGCATATAATTACACATTTCAGTGGAATCAAATGGTAGTAGAAAGTCACGTGGAAAACACACAGAAAATGCATCACATGTGGTTATTAGGTCATTCTAGAAGCAATAGGTGTGTTGGTTCTGTCAGCATCAGTTCCAATCTTTGTTTTCATTACTGCAACCAAATGCAACTTAAACATTGTCTATACTCAAATGCCCATCCCCAAACAAAAAACCAAAACAAAATTGGAGATTGAAACTTCTATGCTAATGGAAACTTCTAATTACGCCCGACCGAAATATAAACATTGCCAATATTTTAAATGCCCATCTCCAACCAATGGATCTAAAAAAATGGACATTAATACTTAGGTTAGCGGAAACACATTACTACTCTCGTCCAAGACTAAAACATTGCCGATATATGAAATGTCCATCCCCAAACAATGAACATATAAACATTAGGCATTGAAAGTTCTATGTTACCAGAAACTCCTTATCACACCCGTCTGTAGCATAGAAATTATCAATGTTTTAAATATCCATCCCCAACCAATAATCCTAAACAAAATTGGACACTGAAACATCTATGTTATCCTAATATCCTTACTATGCCCATTCGCGATTTAAAAACTACAAATGTTTAAAATGCCCATCCCCAACCAATAAACCTAAACAAAATTGGGCATTGAAACTTCTATGCTACCAAAAATTCCTAACTACGTCCATCCTCGACTTAAGCATTCCTAATGTTTCAAATACTCATCCCGAACCAACGAACCTAAACAAAATTGGAGACAACTTTAACGTTACAAGAAGCTCCTAACCACACCCATCCGCGACTTAAACATTGTCAATGAACCAAATGCTCATCCCCAACTAATGAACCTAAACAAAATAGAGCATTGGAGCTTCTAGGTTACCGAAAACTCCTTACAATGCCCTTCCGCGACTTAAAAATTGAAAATGGTTCGAATGTCCATCCGCAACCAATGAACCTAAACATAATTGCACACAGAAACTATGCCAATGTTCCAAATGCATATCCGCAACGAATGAACCTAAACAAAACTGGGCATTAAACTTCTATGTCAAAGGAAACTCCTAATTACACCCATACGCGACTTAAACATTGTCAATGTCTCAAATGCACATCCCCAACAAATGAACCTAAAAGAAATTGCACATTAAAACTTCTATGTTACAGAAAACTCCTTACTACGTCCATCTGAGACTTAAACATTGTCAGTGTCTCAAATGTCCATCCCCAACCAATAAACCAAAACAAAATTGAGCATTGAAACATTTACGTTATCGAAAACTCCTAACTACGCCCGTCCGCGACTTAAACTTTGTCAATGTTTCAAATGTGAATCTCTGACCAATGAACATTAACAAAATTGGACATTGAAACTTCGATGTTACCGGAAACTCCTTACTACGCCCATCCACAACGTAAACATTGCCATGGTTTCAATGTCCATCCCCAACCAATGAACCTAAACAAAATTGGGAATTGAAACTTCTACTTTACCAAAAATACATAACTACGCCCGTCCACGACTTAAACATTGTTGATCGTTCAAATGCCCCTCTCCCACCAATGAACTTGCGCTGCGAAACCCGACCAACATGACCCAACCCGAGAAATCATGCAGGTCAGGTCAAGAATTTATGGTCAGCGGGGTCGGGTTGAGAAGATAAAAAAACTGGATGGAATTCGGGTCGGGTCACGTTGCGGATTTTACAAGTTAATCCGACCTGACCCGACCCAACTCGATAAAAATTAGTCTAAAATGGGTTCAGAATTCGGGTCGAGAATTCGGACAGACTCATGTGACAATTCAGGTCGAGTCGGGTTTGGAAGTTCGGGTCGGATTGGGTCGCGTTGGGTTTTAAGGAACCCGACCTGAGTTGCAGCCCAACAATGAACATATAAAAAATTGGGCATTGAAACTTCTTTGTTAAAGGAAACTCCTTACTACGCCCATCTGTAACTTAAACATTGCCAATGTTTTCAACACCCATCCCCAACCAATGAACCTCAACAAAATTGGAAATTAAAATTTCTACTGTACCAAAAATTCCTAACTACACCCATCCGCGACTTAAAAAATGCAAATGTTTCAAATGCCTATCATCACCCAATAAACCGAAACAAAATTGGGTATGAAACTTATATGTTACAGAAAACCACTGACTACACCCGTCCGAGATTTAAACATTGCCAATGTTTTAAATGCCCATCCCAGACCAATGGATCTAAAAAAAAATTGGACATTAAAACTTCTATATTAGAGGAACACATTACTACGCCCGTCGAAGTCTTAAATGTTGCCGATGTCTTAAATGCCCATCCTCAAACAATGAACATATAAAAATTAGGAATTGAAAGTTCTTTGTTGACGAAAACTCCTTACTACGCCCATCTGAAACTTAAACATTACCAATGTTGCCAATGCCCATCCCCACCCAATGAACCTTAACAAAATTGGGCATTAAAACTTCTACAGCATCAGAAACTGCTTACTACATCTATCCGAGATTTAAACATTGCCAATGTTTCAAATGCCCATCCCCAACAAATAAAACTAAACAAAATTGGACATTAAAACTTCTAAAATAGCGAAAATACATTACTACGCATGTCCACGACTTAAACAATGCCGATCGTTCAAATGCCCATTCCCAACCAATAAACATATAAAAAATTGGGCATTAAAACTTCTTTGTTACCGGAACTCCTTATTACGCACATCTGTAATTTAAGCATTACCAATGTTTCCAACGCCCATCCCCAGCCAATGAACCTAACCAAAATTGCGCATTCAAACTTCTACGATACCGGAAACTCCTTACTACACCAATCCACGACTTAAATAATGACAATGTTTCAAATGTCAATCCTCACCCAATGAACCTAAACAAAAATGGGTATTGAAATTTATATGTTACCGAAAACTACTTACTACTCACGTCCGAGATTTAAACATTGCCAATGTTTCAAATGCTCATCCCCGACCAATGGAACTAAACAAAATTGGCATAGAAAATTTCTATGCTAGCGAAAATACATAACTACGCCCGTCTACGACTTAAACATTGTCGATCGTTCAAATGCATATCCCCAACCAATGAACTAGACCCAACCCGAGAAATCATGCGGGTCGGGTGAAGAATTTAGGGTCAACGAGACAAGTTGGGTTGAGAAGATAAAAACCCGCATGAATTCAGGTCAGAATTTGAGTTGATTCAGGTTACAATTCGGGTCGGGTCGGGTTGTGAAGTTCGGGAAGAGAATTCGAGTCCAGTTGGGTCAGGTTTCTTAAATATCAACTTGGGTCATATTGGGTTTTAAGGAACCCAACCCGTCCGACCCAAGTTGTAGCCCACAATGAACATATAAAAAATTGGGCATTGAAACTTCTCCTTACTACGCCCATCTGTAACTTAAACATTGTCAGTGTTTTCAACGCCTATCCCGAGCCAATGAACCTTAACAAAATTAAGCATTAAAACTTCTACAGTACCGGAAACTCTTTAATACACCCATCCACAACTTAAAAATGTCAATGTTTCAAATGTCTATCCTCACACAATGAACCTAAAAAAAATTGGGCATCGAAACTTGTTTGTTACCGAAAACTACTTACTACGCCAGTCCGAGATTTAAACATTGCCAATGTTTTAAATGCCCAACTTCAACCAATGGACCTAAAAAGAATTGGATATTAAAACATCTATGTTAACGGAAAGACATTACTACACCCGTCCAAGACTTAAACGTTGCCGATGTCTAAAATGCCTATCACCAAACAATGAACATATAAGAATTAGACATTAAAAGTTCTTTGTTACCGAAAACTCCTTAGTACGCACATCTG
The DNA here is from genome assembly GCA_022113865.1 of Chimonanthus praecox. Classification (NCBI taxonomy): domain Eukaryota; kingdom Viridiplantae; phylum Streptophyta; class Magnoliopsida; order Laurales; family Calycanthaceae; genus Chimonanthus; species Chimonanthus praecox. The sequence goes on from CM039088.1 coordinate 62,695,766, forward strand.
CAACTTAAGCATTGCCGATATTTCCAACCCAATCCCCAGCAAATGAACCTTACCAAAATAGGGCATTCAAACTTCTACAATACCGGAAACTCCTTACTACACTTTCCGCGATTTAAATAATGCCAATGTTTCAAATGTCAATCCTCACCCAATGAACCTAAACTTAAACAAAATTGGGCATTAAAACTTGTATGTTACCGGAAATTACTAACTACGCCCATCTAACATTTAAGCATTGCCAATGTTTCAAATACCTATCCCCAAACAATGAAACTAAACAAAATTGGGCATTGAAAACTTCTATGTTAGCAAAAATACATTACCACGCCCGTCCACGACTTAAACATTGCCGATCGTTAAAATGTCCATCCCCAACCAATGAACTAAGGTTGCAACACAGGTCGGGCTTTTACAAGACCTGCATGACCCGATCTGAGAAATCATGCGGGTTGGGTCAAGAATTTCGAGTCATGGGGTCAGATCGGGTTGAGAAGATAAAAACCCGCATGGAATTCGAGTCACGTCGGGTTGAGAATTTTACAAGTTAACCCGACCCGACTAAAATTAAAGCTAAAATGGGTTCAGAATGGGGGGTGGGTCGGGTCAGAATTCAGGTTGATTCGTTTTACAATTCGGGTTGGGTCAGGTTTTGACGTTTGGGCCGAGAATTCAAGTCGGGTCGGTTCCAGTTCCATAAATATCAACTCATGTCATGTTGGGTTTGACGAAACCCGACCCGAGTTGCAGCCCTACAATGAACATATAAAAAATTGGACATTTAAACTTCTATGTTACCGAAAGTTCCTTACTACGCCCATCTGTAACTTAAATGTTGCCAGTGTTTTCAACACCCATCTCCAACCAATGAATCTTACCAAAATTGGGCATTCAAACTTCTACTATACCAGAAACTCCTTACTACACTCATCCGCGACTTAAATAATGCCACACCCAATGAACCCAAACAAAATTGGGTATTGAAAGTTGTATGTTACCGAAAACTACTTACTACACTCGTCCGAGATTTAAACAATGCCAATGTTTCAATTGCCCTTCCCCAACCAATGGAACTAAACAAAATTGGACATTGAAAACTTCTACGTTAGCAAAAATGCATAACTACGCCCGTTCACGACTTAAACATTGTCGATCGTTCAAATGCCCATCCCCAGCCAATGAACTAGGGCTGCAACTCGGGTAGGGTTTTGACCCGACCCGCATGACCCGACCTGAGAAATCATGCGTGTCAGGCCAAGAGTTTCGACTCAGCAGGTCGAGTCGGTTTGAGAAGATAAAAAACCACATGGAATTCAGGTTAGGACGGGTCGAGTTGAGGATTTTACAAGTTAATCGAACCCGATCCGACCCAACCAAGCTAAAATTAGGCTAAAATGGGTTCAAAATGCGGGTCGAGAATTCGGATTGATTCAGGTTACAATTCAAGTTGGGTCGGGTTTTGATGTTCGGGTCGAGTCGAGTTCCATAAATATCAACTCGGGTCGTGTTGGGATTTAAGGAAGCCGACCCACCCCGACTTGCAGCCTTACAATGAACTTATAAAAATTGGGTATTGAAACTTCATTTTTACCGGAAACTCCTTACTACGCCCATTTGAAACTTAAACATTGCCAATGTTTTCAACGCCCACCCCTGCCAATGAACCTTAACAAAATTGGACATTAAAATTTCTACTGTACAAAAACTCCTTACTACATCCATCCGTGACTTAAAAAATGCCAATGTTTCAAATTCCTATCCTCACCCAATAAACCTAAACAAAATTGGGCATTTAAACTTGTATGTTACCTGAAACAACTTAATACGTCCATCCAAGATTTAAACATTGACAAATTTTCAAATACCCATCCCCAACTAATGGAACTAAACAAAATAGGGCATTGAGCGGAAACACACTATTATGCCCGTCCAAGACTTAAACGTTGCCGATGTCTGAAATGCCCATCCCCAAAAAATGAACATATAAAAATTAGGCATTGAAAGTTCTTTGTTGACAAAAATTCCTTACTACTCCCATCTGAAACTTAAAACATTGCCAATGTTTCGAACGCCCATCCCCAGCCAATGAACCTTAACAAATTGGGTATTAAAACTTCTACGGCACCGGAAACTCCTTACTACATCCCTCCAAGATTTAAATATGGATAATGTTTCAAATGCTCATTCCCAACAAATAGAGCTAAACAAAATTGAGCATTAAAACTTCTAGGATAGCGAAAATACATTACTATGCCCGTCCACAGCTTAAACATTGCCGATCGTTCAAATGCCCATCACCAAACAATAAACATAAAAAAAAAAAAATTGGGCAATGAAACTTCTATGTTACCGGAAACTCCTTACTAAGCTCATCTGTAACTTAAACATTGCCAATGTTTCCAACGCCCATCCCAAAGCAATGAACCTTACCAAAATTGGGCATTCAAACTTCTACGATACCGAAAACTCCTTACTACACCCAATAATGTTCTGTGATAACCACTATATGTATAATTTAGTAACACATGTCCTTTGCTCTTAATTGAATTGGGTTGTTGGACATCAATGTAGGCATACATGCAAAAGGTTTATACAAGGTGTTGCAGTGATTTGTCTTGCAAAACTGATGCAATCCAAGGAGGGGTAGGGTCTCCAACCTTGAAATATGATGCAAGTCGGGACCAACTCGGACACGAAAGACGGTGTTTTCCAAAAACAGTCACGCTCACACGACTCCTCATCGGGATAAGTTAACAACTAAATAGCTAATTGGATTATCCACGTTGATTAATCAAATTTGCACAATTCAAACAGCTAATGTGCATTCCCAACTCTGAATTCTCAACTCAATTCAATTCCAAAAACACTGCTTATTTCACGGTTGACTCACGACTAGATTGATGTCAATTCATTCCCAATAAATACCAAGTTTTAAACACAAAACCTGGTCCCCCTAAATGGGTCCACTCGGCCAATTCCTTGGCCCAACTGAGTGAGTTTGATGGCACGTTTCCACTAACCAATGGACTGATGACAGGTATGTTTCCACAACCCAATTGATTCAATGTCCAGGCCTTTGTAGTTGTAACTGGGATGGATTCTAATCCAGTTGCAGTGGCCTGTTTGCTGCAGTGCACGCCCAGAATGCAGCTGGGCTTGAAACTGCACGCAAAGACTCAAACAACCAACTGAGTTGCTGTCCAACCGGGTGAACAGAAACCAAGCTTTGTCAGATTCAGCTCCAATTAATAATGGTAAATCAGCTGGGTTTACAACGAATAGCAACTGGTTAAAACAAAGGAGTTGTCGGTTGATGCTAGACAACAAATGGGCTGATCCAATAACGGTTCGCTGACCGACCCAGCAGCATTGAACCAGACAGGTTCTATAGCCAGTTGCTGACTGGGTTAACCTGGTATTCAGAATGGGTCTTCAGGAACACTGAAGCCCAACTTAAATTGCAGTTTATGTCTGTTCCGATGGCGTGGTCCTGCCTTAACACAGGCAGCCCAGCTGAATGGTTTGCATGTCCAAACTAAATGCAGTTAAGCCCACAACCATCAGTGAAACAGACCATTAAAAAAAAAACAGTCAAACAGTGCAGTAACATTAGCTTATCGGGGATGTTTGGTGACCCAAACAGTTCCTAACCGAGTTAGAATACTTAGAGAAATTCAGAACACGCTATGTTAATTCAAGCAAAACTCTCTGATTAATCAACAACAAATCAAATCAAACTCATAATAGGCACATCTTCTAAATTTTGACCTGCATGCATGATCTGAGGGTGTCAAGTGGGTGCTATGGAGACCTTAAGAGATCATTTTGTAGGTCAGACCAGCATTAGTGGGGAAAGAGGATGGTGTTTGCTAGAATCAGAATCCTTTGGAGGACATCCACAAATCCATGGAGTTACAAGTGAATTAGTCTTTCTATACTGCAGGTTAAAATGGAGAAGATGACAAGGGCTCCCCAGACTTTGGCCAAGGGAGGCTAAGAAGCTGGACACTTGCATACAGAACATATAGTGTAGGACACAAGTTCCAAAACCAGATATCCTAATACTTCAAGAATACTTCGTACAAAAAAAAATTAACAATTATTGGTATTGGATTCTACTATTCACTTCAGCAATAAGAAATGTTGTCAAAAAAAAAAAAAAAAAGAATCATTTTCCCATTCTAAGTTTATGAAAAAAGGCACCTGTGACCTCGATAAGATGCTTGAAAGACTATTTCATCTAACAAATGGAAAAGAAATGCTATGGGGTAAATCTAGAAGGTCCCCCCCCAACCCCACCCCACCCCACCCAAAAAAAAGAAGAATTAGATCAGATCCTTTTTTCCCAATAAATGAGGAAATAAGACACTGGGATAAAGGCAAAATATCAACAAGTGATGAAATTATCATCAACCACCATTAATTCATGAGTCACAAGACCTAATCCTAATTAAGTTAGTCAGCAACAGCCCTACTTCAGTGAAGTTCCCATTTTATCGTGTACAAGCATATCCACAGAGCCAATGCAACCACAATAGAAACAAATGAATGAACCCAATAAGACAGTGCAAAAGCATACCTCGATTTCCCTCAACTTGGCTAATCAATTGCAAACAAAATTTGGGTACTTGTTCTTTTAACATAACTCCATTGATGAAATTTCATCTTTTCCAGCTTCCAAGAGATCAAGAGAATCAAAGAGAAGATCCTATTCCCCATTGAGAAATCTTATCCAGCCGTTTTCAAGTGAAATGGCAGTGGTGTCATATGGTGGGCATTAAAATTTCTACTGTACCGAAAACTTCTTACTACACACATCCTCGACTTAAAAAATGCCAATATTTCAAATTCCTATCCTCACCCAGTAAACCTAAACAAAATTGGGCATTGAAACTTGTATGTTATAGAAAGCCACTAACTACGCCCATTCGAGATTTAAACATTGCCAAAGTTTTTAATGCCTATCTCCAACCAATGGACTTAAAAAAAATTGGACATTAGAACTTCTATGGTAGCGAAAACACAATACTACGCCCGTCCAAAACTTAAACATTGCCGATGTCTGAAATGTCCATCCCAAACAATTAACATAAAAATTAGGCATTGAAAGTCTTTGTTGACGAAAACTCCATACTACGTCCATCTGAAACTTAAACATTGCCAATATTTCCAATGCCCATCCCTAGCCAATGAACCTTAACAAAATTGGGCATTAAAACTTCTACAGCATCAGAAACTCCTTACTACATCCATCTGAGATTTAAACATTGTCAATGTTTCAAATGCTCATCCCCAACAAATAGAACTAAACAAAATAGGGCATTGAAACTTCTAGGATAGCGAAAATACATTACTACGCCCGTCGACGGCTTAAACATTGCCGATCGTTCAAATGCCCATCTCGAAAAAATAAACCAAAAAAAAAAAAAATTAGGCATTGAAACATCTATGTTAGAGGAAACTCCTTACTACGCCCATATGTAACTTCAACATTGCCAATGTTTCCAACGCCCATCCCCAGCCAATGAACCTTACCAAAATTGGACATTGAAACTTCTACCATACCGGAAATTATTACACTCATCCGTGACTTAAATAATGCCAATGTTTCAAATGCCAATCCTCACCCAATGAAACTAAACAAAAAAGGGCATTGAAACTTGTATGTTATTGGAAACAACTTACTACGCCCGTCCGAGATTTAAATATTGACAATATTTCAAATGCACATCTCCCCAACCAATGGAACTAAACGAAATTGGATATTGAAAACTTCTATGTTAGCGGAAATACATATCTACGCACGTCTAAGACTTAAACGTTGCTAATGTCTGAAATGCCCATCCCCAAACAATGAACATATAAAAAATTAGGCATTCAAAGTTCTTTGTTACCGGAAACTCCATACTACGTGCATGTAAAACTTAAACATTGCCAATGTTTCCAACGCCCATCCCCAGCCAATGAACCTTAATAAAATTGGGCATTAAAAATTCTACTACACCGGAAACTCCTTACTGCATCAATCCCAGATTAAAACATTGCCAATGTTTCAAATGACAATTTCCAACCAATGGAACTAAACAAAATTGGGCATTAAAAACTTCTATGTTAGCAGAAATATATAACTACGACCGTCCACGACTTAAACATTGTCGATCGTTCAAATGCTCATCCCCATCCAATGAATTAGGGCTGCAACTCGGGTCGGGTTTTGACCCGACCTGCATGACCTGACTCGAGAATTCTTGCAGGTCAGGTCGAGAAGATGAAAACCCGCATGGAATTCAAGTCGGGTCGGGTTGAGGATATTACAAGTTAACACGACCTAACCGAGGCTAAAATGGGTTCAGAATGCAGGTAGGGTCAGAATACGATTTACAATTCGAGTCGGGTCCGGTTTTGAAGGAGTCGAGAATTCCAGTCGGCTCGAGTCGGATTCCACAAATATCAACTCGGGATGTGTTGGGTTATAAGGAACCCGACCCGCCCGAACCAAGTTGCATCCCTACAATGAACATATAAAATATTAGGCATTCAAACTTCTTTTTTATCGGAAACTCCTTACTACGCACATCTGTAACTTAAACAATGCCAATGTTTCCAACGCCCATCCCAGCCACTGAACCTTAACAAAATTAGGCATTCGAACTTCTACGGAACCAAAAACTTCTTACTACGCCCATTCGCGTCTTAAAAAATGCCAATGTTCCAAATGCCTAACCTCTCCCAATGAAAATAAACAAAATTGGAATTACAACATATATGTTACCAGAAACTCCTTACTACGTCCGTTCGAGATTTAAACATTGCTAATGTTTCAAATGCTCATCCCCAATCAATGAAACTAAACAAAATTGGTCATTGAAAACTTTCATGTTAGCAAAAATACATTACAACGCCGTCCACGACTTAAACATTGTTGATCGTTCAAATGCCCATCCCAACCAATGAACATATAAAAAATTGGGTATTGAAATTTTTTTGTTACCAAAAACTCCTTACTACGCACAACTGTAACTTAAACGCTACCAATGTTTTCAACGCCCATACCCAACCAATGAATTTTAACAAAATTGAGCATTAAAACTTCTAATGTACCGAAAACTCCTTACTACACCATCCGCGACTTAAAAAATACCATTGTTTCAAATGCCTATCCTCACCCAATGAACCTAAACAAAATTGGGCATTGAAACTTATATGTTACCGGAAACAACTTACTACGCCCATCCGAGATTTAAAAATTGACAACGTTTCAAATGCCCATCCCCAACCAATGGAACTAAACAAAATTGGGCATTAAAAACATCTATGTTAGCGGAAATACATTACTATGCCCGTACAAGACTTAAACGTTGTCGATGTCTAAAATGTCCATCCCCAAACAATGAACATATAAAAAATTAGGCATTCAAAGTTCTTTGTTACCGAAAACTCCTTACTACACCCATCTGAAACTTAAACATTGCCAATGTTTCCAATGTCTATCCCTAGCCAATGAACCTTAACAAAATTGGGTATTAAAAATTCTACGACACCGAAAACTCCTTACTACATCAATCCGAGATTTAAACATTGCCAATGTTTCAAATGCCCATTCCCAACCAATAGAACTAAATAAAATTGGACATTGAAACTTCTAAGATGGCGAAAATACATTACTACGCCCGTCCACGACTTAAACATTGCCGATCGTTCAAATTACCATCCTCAACCAATGAACTAGGGTTGCAAAACCCGACCCGAAAAATCATACAGGTCGGATCAAGAATTTCGAATCAGTGGGTCAGTTCGGATTGAGAACATAAAAACCCGCATGGAATTCGAGTCGGGTCGGGTTGAGGATTTTACAAGTTAACCCGACCCGACTCAGCCCGGCTAAAATTAGGCTAAAATGAGTTCAGAATGCGAGTCGGGTCAGAATTCGAGTTGATTCGGGTAGAGTCAGGTTTTGAAATTCGGGTCGAGAATTCGAGTCAGGTCAGATCGGGTTCTATAAATATCAACTCGTGTCGTGTTGGGTTTTAAGGAACCCAACCCGCTCGACCCGAGTTGCAGCCCTACAAATGAACAAATAAAAAATTGGACATTGAAACGTCAATGTTACCGGAAACTCCTTATTACGCCCATCGGTAACTTAAACATTGCCAGTGTTTTCAACGCCCATCTCCAGCCAATAAACCTTAACAAAATTGGACATTAAAACTTCTATGATACCGGATCCTCCTTACTACACCCATCCGTGACTTAAAAAATGCCTATCCTCACTCAATAAACCTAAACAAAATTGGGCATTGAAACTTGTATGTTACCAAAAACCACTTACTATGCCCATCCGAGATTTAAACACTGTCAATGTTTTAAATGCCCATCCCCAACCAATAGATCTAAAGAAATAGACATTAAAACTTATATGTTAGCGGAAACTAAAACTTATATGTTGGAGGAAACACATAACTGCTCCCATTCAAGACTTAAACGTTTCCAATGTCTAAAATGCCCATCCCCAAACAATGAACTTATAAAAAATCGGCATTAAAAGTTCTTTGTTACTGAAAAATCTTTACTGCACCCATCTGAAACTTAAATATTGCCAATGTTTCCAACGCCCATCCCCAACCAATGAACTTTAACAAAATTGGGCATTAAAACTTCTTCGGCACCAGAAACTCCTTACTACATCCTTTTGAGATTTTAAAATTTCCAATGTTTCAAATGCACATCCTCAACCAATAGAACTAAACAAATTGGGCAATGGAACTTTTTTGTTACCGAAAACTCCTTACTACGCACATATGTAACTTAAGCATTGCCAATGTTTCCAACACCCATCCCCCCAGCCAATGAACTTTACTAAAATTGGGGCATTCAAACTTATACGATACCGGAAACTCCTTACTACGCCCATCCGAGACTTAAAAAATGCCAATGTTTCAAATTTCAATCTCCATCCAATGAACCTAAACAAAATTGGGCATTGAAAGTTGTATGTTACTTTAAAGATCTTACTACGCCCGTATGAGATTTAAACATTGCCAATGTTTTAAATGTCTACCTCCAACCAATGGACCAAAAAAACATTGGGCATTAAAACTTTTATGTTAGCGAAAACACATTAGTACGCCCATCCAACACTTAAACATTGTCAATGTCTGAAATGTCCATCCCCAAACAATGAACATATAAAAAATTAGCCTTTCAAAGTTCTTTGTTATCTGAAACTCCTTACTACACCCATGTATAACTTAAACATTGCCAATGTTTCCAACGCCCTTCCCCACCCAATGGACTTAACAAAATTGGACATTAATACTTCTACGGTACCGGAAACTCCTTATCACGCCCATCCGCGATTTAAAAAAAAAGCCAATGTATCAAATGCCAATCCTCACACAATGAACCAAAACAAAATTGGGTATTGAAAATTGTATGATACTAGAAAGATCTTATTATGCCCGTCCGAGATTTAAACATTTTAAATGTTATAAATACCCATCCCCAACAAATGGACCTAAAAAAAGTTGGGCATTAAAATTTTTATGTTAGCGAAAACACATTACTACACTTGTCCAACACTTAAACGTCGTCGATGTATCGAATGTCCATCCCCAACCATTGAACATATAGAAAATTGGGCATTTAAACTTCTTTGTTACCAGAAATTTCATATTACGCCAATCTGTGACTTAAACATTATCAATGTTTCCAACGCCCATTCCCAGCCAATGAACATTAATAAAATTGGGCATTAAAGCTTCTACGGTACCGGAAACTTCTTACTATATCCATCCGAGATTTAAAGATTGCCAATGTTTCAAATGTCCATCCCCAACCAATGGAACTAAACAAAATTGAGCATTGAATACTTTTATGTTAGCGGAAACACATTAATTCGCCCGTCCACAACTTAAACATTGTCGATCGCTCAAATGCCCGCCCCAACCAATGAACATATAAAAAATTGGAATTGAAACTTCTTTGTTACAAGAAACTCCTTGCTACGCACATCTGTAACTTAAACATTGCCAATGTTTTCAACGCCCATCCCTAGCCAATGAACTTGAACAAAATTGGATATTAAAACTTCTACTGTACCAGAAACTCCTTATTACACCCATTCGCGACTTAAAAAATGTCAATGTTTCAAATGCCTATCCTCACCCAATGAATCCAAATAAAATTGGGCATTTAAACTTGTATGTTACCGAAAACCACTTACTACACCCATCCTAGATTTAAATATTGCCAATGTTTTAAATGCCCATCCCCAACCAATAGACCTAAAAAAAATGGGCATTAAAACTTATATGTTAGCAGAAACACATTACTACTCCCGTCCAAGACTTAAACGTTGTCAATGTCTAAAATGCACAACCCAAACAATGAACATATAAAGTTAGGCATTCAAAGTTGTTTGTTACCGGAAACTCCTTACTACGCCCATCTGAAACTTAAACATTGCCAATGTTTCCAACGCCCATCCCCAGCCAATGAACCTTAACAAAATTGGGCATTAAAAATTCTACGACGCTGAAAACTCCTTACTATATCCATGCCTATTTCCAACCAATAGAACTAAACAAAATTCGGCATTGAAACGTACAAGTTAGCGGAAACACATTATTACGCCCGTCCAAGACTTGAACATTCCAGATGTCTCAATTGCCCATCCCCAGCCAATGAACATATAAAAAAATTGGACATTTAAACTTCTGTGTTACCGAAAACTCCTCATTACGCCCATCTGTAACTTAAACATTGCCAATGTTTCCAACGCCCATCCCCAGCAAATGAACCTTAACAAAATTGGATATTAAAACTCCACGGCATCGAAAACTCCTTACTACACCCATCTGCGATTTAAATAATGCCAATGTTTCAAATGCCTATCCTCACCCAATGAACCTAAACAAAATTGGGCATTGAAACTTGCATGTTACCGGAAACTCATTATTACAATCATTCGAGACTTAACATTGCCAATGTGTCGAATGCACATCTCCAACAAATGGACCTAAACAAAATTGAGCATTTAAACTACTATATTACTGGAAACTCGTTATTACGCTCGTCCACAACTTAAATATTGTCGATGTCTCAAATGCCCATCCCAAACCAATGATCCTAAACAAAATTAGGCACTGAAACTTTTATGCAAAGGGAAACTCCTTACTACGCCCATCCACGACTTAAATATTGGCATGCTTCCAATACCCATCACCAACCAATGGACCTAAACAAAATTGGGTATCAAAACTTTATATTACTCGAAACTCGTTCCTACGCAATTCACGAATTAAACATTGTCAATGTCTCAAATGTCCATCCCCAACAAATGAATCTAAGCAAAATTGGGCATTTAAACTTCTTTAATGGAAACTTCTAATTACGCCCATTGGCGACTTAAACATTGCCAATGCCTCAAATGTCAACCCCCAACCAATGGACCTAAACAAAATTAGGCATTAAAACTTCGATGTAACCGAAAACTCATTATCTAGAACATCCGAGCTTAAACATTGCCAATGTCTCAAATGCTCATCCGCAACCAATTTACTTCAACAAAATTGAGTATTGAAACTTCAAATGTTATCGGAAACACATTAATACGCCAATTCGCGATTCAAACATTGTCAATCTCTCAAATACACATCCCTAACCAATGAAACTAGACAAAATTAAGTATTGAAACTTCAACTTTACCGGAAACTCTTAAATACACGCATCCGAGACCTAAACATTGTTAGTGCCTCCAATGTCCATCCCCAACAATTGGACCTAAACAAAAATTGGGCATTGAAACATCTATATTATAGGAAACTTCTAACTACACTCGTCCGCGACTTAAATGTTGCCAATGTTTCAAATGTCCATCCACAACCAATGAACCTAAAATAAATTGGACATTAAAACCTCAAATTTCCAGCAACTCTTTACTACGCACATCGGGTACTTAAATATTGTAAATGTTTCAAATGTCAATCCCCTTCCAATGAACCTTAAAAAAATTGGACATTGAAACTTCAATTTACCAGAAACTCCTTGCTACGTACATTGGCTACTCAAATATTGCAAATGTTTCAATTGCACATCCCCAACCAATCAACCTAAACAAAATTGGGCATTGAAACTTCCATACAACCGGAATCTCCTTACTACGCTCATCTGCAACTTAAAAATTGTCAATGATTCAAATGCTCATCCCCAACCAATGAACCTAAACAAAATTGACATTGAAACTTCTACATTACCGAAAACTCCTTATTACGCCCGTCCGCGACTTAAAAATTGCCAATAATTCAATGTCATACACAACCCGTTAACTTATTGGGCTTCAGTCTCCGATCTAGAACTAAGAGCAAGTTCAATCCAACTTAAAAACAACCTTCATGTTTATATATTAAGCCCGAGACCAAATGGCATCCACACTACAAAAATTAAAAGTCTAAACATCTTTCCGATGGGTGAGGATCATCATTCTTTCAGACAATGAATTGAATTTCAATTTTCTCCAAAATCCTTTCAAATGACCACGCATACGGGGACTATGCTATGCTTTATTTAGGTTAATTTGTTGGAGATGGGCATTTTGAACAAAAAATGAACAATTTGTTGTCAACACTTTTGTGACTAAGTTGATATTTAACATTAAACATGATAATAAATACATACAATATATAATGTATGTATGAATGCATGTATGTATGTGCATGTATGTGTATGTTGGTATGTATGTATGTGTACATTATGTATGTATGTATGTGTACATTATGTTAAATATCAGCCTAGGGACAACACTAAATTGTGGACAACAAATGGCAAGTCTTTTGTTCAAAACGCCCATCTCCAACAAATGAATCTGTACAAAACTGAGTATATTACCGGAAAAACTGAGTATATTACCGGAAACTCCTTACTAAGCAAATCCCCGACTTAAACACCGAAACTTGAACATTGTCAGTGTCTCAAATATCCATCCCAAATAATGAACCTAAACAAAAATGGACATTGAAACGACTATTTATCCGAAACTCCTAACTACGATAGCCCACAACTTAAAAGTTGCCAATGTTTCAAATGCCCACCCCCAACCAATGAACCTAAAAAAAAATGGGTATTGAAACTTTTACGTTACCGGAAACACCTTACTACTCCCATCTGGGACTTAAACATTCCCAGTGTTTCAAATGCGCATCCCAAACCAAAGATCCTAAACAAAATTGCAATTTTGAAATTCCTCAGTTACTGGAAACTCATTACTACGCCCATCAGAGACTTAAATGCTATCAATGTTTCAAATGTTCATTTCCAACCAATGAACCTAAACAAAATTCGAGAATTAATACTTCAATATACAGGAAGCTCATTACCACTCATATCCGTGACTAAAACATTTCCAATGTTTAAATGCCTATACCCAATCAATAAACCTAAACAAAATTGGACATTTAAACTTTTACTTTACCGAAAACTCCTTATCACACTCATCCACGACTTAAACATTGCCAGTGCTTCAAATGCGCAACTTCAACCAAAGAACCTAAATAAAATTGGATATTAAAAGATATAAGTTACCGAAAACACTTTACTACGCCCACCCACGACTTAAAAAATTGTCAATCTTTCAATGCTTATCTCCAACCAATGAACCTAAACAAAATTGGGCATTAAAACATAGAAGTTACCGAAAACACCTTACTACGCCCATCAGCGACATAAACATAGTCAATATTTCAAATGCCCATCCCTAACCAATAAACCTAAACAAAATTGGACATTGAAACATCTATTTACTAGAAAGTTCTTACTACGTCCATTAGCGACTTAAACATTGGCAACGTTTCAAATGCTCATCCCCAACCAATGAACCTAAGCAAAATTGGGCAATGAAATTTCTATGTTACCAGAAACTCCTAACGACGCCCATCCGCAACTTAAACATTGTTAATGTGTCAAATGCTCATCCCCAACCAACAAACTTAAACAAAATTGGGCACTAAAACTTTACGTGACCGAAAACTTATCACTACGTCAATCCACGACTTAAACATAGTCAACGTCTAAAATGCTCATCCACAACCAACAAACTTGAACAAAATTGGGCATTAAAACTCCAATGTTACCGAAAACACCTGTGTCATCCGAGAATTAAACGTTGCAAATGTCTCAGATGCTTATCCCCAGCCAATGAACCTAAACAAAATTGGGCGTTGAAACTTCTATATTACCACAAACTCCTTATCACGCTCGTCTGCAACATAGAAATTACCAATGTTTCAAATGTTCATCTCCAACCAATAATCCTAAACAAAATTGGACATTGAAACATCTATGTTATCCTAATATCCTTACCATGCCCATTTGCGATTTAAAAACTACTAATGTTTAAAATGCCCATCCCCAACCAATAAACCTAAACAAAATTGGGCATTGAAACTTCTATGCTACCAAAAACTCCTAACTACGTCCATCCTCGACTTAAACATTCCTAATGTTTCAAATACTCATCCCGAACCAATGAACCTTAACAAAATTGGAGACAAACTTTACGTTACAAGAAGCTCCTAACCACACCCATCCGCGACTTAAACATTGTCAATGTCTCAAATGCTCATTCTCAACTAATGAACCTAAACAAAATTGAGCATTGGAGCTTCTAAGTTACCGAAAACTCCTTAGTACGCCCTTCCGCGACTTAAAAATTGAAAATGATTCGAATACCCATCCCCAGCCAATGAACCTAAACATAATTGCACACAGCAACTATGCCAATGTTCCAAATGCATATCCGTAACGAATGAACCTAAACAGAACTGGGCATTAAACTTCTATGTCAAAGGAAACTCCTAATTACACTCATACGCGACTTAGACATTGTCAATGTCTCAAATGCACATCCCCAACAAATGAACCCAAACGAAATTTCACATTAAAACTTCTATGTTACAGAAAACTCCTTACTACGTCAATCTAAGACTTAAACATTGTCAATGTCTCAATGTCCATCTCCAACCAATAAACCAAAACAAAATTGGGCATTAAAACATTTACGTTATCGAAAACTCCTAACTACGCCCATCCGCGACTTAAACTTTGTCAATGTTTCAAATGTGAATACCTAACCAATGAACATTAACAAAATTGGGCATTGAAACTTCGATGTTACCGGAAACTCCATACTACGCCCATCCACAACGTAAACATTGTCATGGTTTCAATGTCCATCCCCAACCAATGAACCTAAACAAAATTGGGAATTGAAACTTCTACTTTACCGAAAATATACTTTACTGAAAATACATAACTACGCCCGTCCATGACTTAAACATTGTCGATCGTTCAAATGCCCATCCCCAGCAAATGAACTTGGGCTGCAAAACATGACCAACATGACCCGACCCGAGAAATCATGCAGGTCAGGTCAAGAACTTCGGGTCAGCGGGGTCAAGTCAGGTTGAGAAAATAAAAAACCGCATGGAATTTGCGTCGGGCCGCGTTGAGGATTTTACAAGTTAACCCGACCCAACCCGGCAAAAATTAGACTAAAATGGATTCAGAATAAAGGTCGAGAATTCGCATAGACTCGTGTGACAATTCGGGTCGAGTCGGGTTTGGAAGTACGGGTCGGGTTGGGTCGTGTTGGGTTTTAAGGAACCCGACCCTCCAGATCCGAGTAGCAGCCCAACAATGAACATATAAAAAATTGAGCATTGAAACTTCTTTGTTATAGGAAACTCCTTACTACACCCATCTGTAACTTAAACATTGCCAATGTTTTCAACACCCATCCCCAGCCAATGAACCTCAACAAATTTCGGAATTAAAATTTCTATTGTACCAAAAAATCCTAACTACACCCATCCGCGGCTTAAAATTGCAAATGTTTCAAATGCCTATCCTCACGCAATAAACCAATGCAAAATTGGGAATGAAACTTATATGTTACAGAAAACCACTAACTACACCCGTCCGAGATTTAAACATTGCCAATGTTTTAAATGCCCATCCCACCATACCAATGGACCTAAAAAAATTAGACATTAAAACTTTTATGTTAGAGGAAACACATTAATACGCCCGTCGAAGTCTTAAACGTTGCCGATGTCTTAAATGCCCATCCCCAAACAATGAACATATAAAAATTAGGCATTGAAAGTTCGACGAAAACTCCTTACTACGTCCATCTGAAACTTAAACATTGCCAATGTTTCCAATGCCCATCTCCACCCAATGAACCTTAACAAAATTGGACATTAAAATTCTACAGCA
Source organism: Chimonanthus praecox (assembly GCA_022113865.1). Classification (NCBI taxonomy): domain Eukaryota; kingdom Viridiplantae; phylum Streptophyta; class Magnoliopsida; order Laurales; family Calycanthaceae; genus Chimonanthus; species Chimonanthus praecox. The sequence goes on from CM039088.1 coordinate 62,712,035, forward strand.
TCAGAAACTTCTTACTACATCCATCCGAGATTTAAACATTGCCAATGTTTCAAATGCCCATCCCCAACAAATAGAACTAAACAAAATTGAGCATTAAAACTTCTAGGATAGCGAAAATACATAACTACGCATGTCCACGACTTAAACAATGCCGATCGTTCAAATGCCAATCCCCAATCAATAAACATATAAAAAATTGGGCATTAAAACTTCTTTGTTACCGGAAACTCCTTACTACGCACATCTGAAACTTAAGCATTGCCAATGTTTCCAACGCCTATCCCCAGCCAATGAACCTTACCAAAATTGGGCAATCAAACTTCTACGATACCGAAAACTCCTTACTACACCAATCCACGACTTAAATAATGCCAATCCTCACCAAATGAACATAAACAAAAATGGGCATTGAAATTTATATGTTACAGGAAACTACTTACTACGCACGTCCGAGATTTAAACATTGCAAATGTTTCAAATGCTCATCCCCGACCAATGGAACTAAACAAAATTGGGTATAGAAAACTTCTACGTTAGCGGAAATACATAACTACGCCCATCTACAACTTAAACATTGTCGATCGTTCAAATGCATATCCCCAACCAATGAGCTAGACCCGACCTGAGAAATCATGCAAGTCGGGTGAAGAATTTCGGGTCAACGGGTCACTTCGGGTTGAGAAGGTAAAAAGCCGCATGAATTCGGGGTCACATCGGGTTGAGAATTTTACAAGTTAACCCAACCCGACCCAACCCAACTAAAATTAGGCTAAAATGGGTTCAGAATGCGAGTCGGGTCAGAATGTGGGTTGATTCAGGTTACAATTCCTGTCGGGTCGAGTTGTGAAGTTCGGGTCGAGAATTCGAGTCGAGTCGGGTCGGGTTCCCTAAATATCAACTCGGGTCCTATTGGGTTTTAAGGAGCGCGACCCGCATGACCCGACCTGAGAAATCATGCGTGTCGGGCCAAGAGTTTCGGGTCAGCGGGTCGGGTCAGGTTGAGAAGATGAAAAACCGCATGGAATTCGGGTCGGGTCGGGTTGAGGACTTAAAAGTTAACCCGACCCGACCCGACCGAACCATGCTAAAATTAGGCTAAAATGGCTTCAGAATGCGGGTCGAGAATTCGGATTGATTCGAGTTACAATTCAGATCGGGTCGGGTTTTGATGTTCGGGTCGAGTATTCGAGTAGGGTCGAGTCGGGTTCCATAAATATCAACTTGGGTCGTGTTAGGATTTAAGGAAGCTGACCCGCCCTACCCGAGTTGTAGCCATACAATGAACTAATAAAAAATTAGACATTGAAACTTCTTTTTTACCGGAAACTCCTTGTTACACCCATCTGAAACTTAAATATTGCCAATGTTTTCAACGCCCACCTCAACCAATGAACCTTAACAAAATTGGGCATGAAAATTTCTACTGTACCGGAAACTCAATGCTACACCATCCACGACTTAAAAAAATGCCAATGTTTCAAATTACTATCCTCACCCAATAAACCTAAACAAAATTAGGTATTGAAACTTCTATGTTACCGAAAACAACTTACTTCATCCGTCCGATATTTAAACGTCGACAACGTTTCAAATGCCCATCCCCAACCAATGGAACTAAACAAAATTAGGCATTGAAAAAGTCGATGTTAGCGAAAACATATTACTACGCCCGTCCAAGACTTAAACGTTGCCGATGTCTGAAATGCCCATCCCCAAACAATGAACATATAAAAATTAGGCATTGAAAGTTCTTTGTTGACAAAAATTCCTTACTACTCCCATCTGAAACTTAAAACATTGCCAATGTTTCGAACGCCCATCCCCAGCCAATGAACCTTAACAAATTGGGTATTAAAACTTCTACGGCACCGGAAACTCCTTACTACATCCCTCCAAGATTTAAATATGGATAATGTTTCAAATGCTCATTCCCAACAAATAGAGCTAAACAAAATTGAGCATTAAAACTTCTAGGATAGCGAAAATACATTACTATGCCCGTCCACAGCTTAAACATTGCCGATCGTTCAAATGCCCATCACCAAACAATAAACATAAAAAAAAAAAAATTGGGCAATGAAACTTCTATGTTACCGGAAACTCCTTACTAAGCTCATCTGTAACTTAAACATTGCCAATGTTTCCAACGCCCATCCCAAAGCAATGAACCTTACCAAAATTGGGCATTCAAACTTCTACGATACCGAAAACTCCTTACTACACCCAATAATGTTCTGTGAGCTAACCACTATATGTATAATTTAGTAACACATGTCCTTTGCTCTTAATTGAATTGGGTTGTTGGACATCAATGTAGGCATACATGCAAAAGGTTTATACAAGGTGTTGCAGTGATTTGTCTTGCAAAACTGATGCAATCCAAGGAGGGGTAGGGTCTCCAACCTTGAAATATGATGCAAGTCGGGACCAACTCGGACACCGAAAGACGGTGTTTTCCAAAAACAGTCACGCTCACACGACTCCTCATCGGGATAAGTTAACAACTAAATGGCTAATTGGATTATCCACGTTGATTAATCAAATTTGCACAATTCAAACAGCTAATGTGCATTCCCAACTCTGAATTCTCAACTCAATTCAATTCCAAAATCACTGCTTATTTCACGGTTGACTCACGACTAGATTGATGTCAATTCATTCCCAATAAATACCAAGTTTTAAACACAAAACCTGGTCCCCCTAAATGGGTCCACTCGGCCAATTCCTTGGCCCAACTGAGTGAGTTTGATGGCACGTTTCCACTAACCAATGGACTGATGACAGGTATGTTTCCACAACCCAATTGATTCAATGTCCAGGCCTTTGTAGTTGTAACTGGGATGGATTCTAATCCAGTTGCAGTGGCCTGTTTGCTGCAGTGCACGCCCAGAATGCAGCTGGGCTTGAAACTGCACGCAAAGACTCAAACAACCAACTGAGTTGCTGTCCAACCCGGGTGAACAGAAACCAAGCTTTGTCAGATTCAGCTCCAATTAATAATGGTAAATCAGCTGGGTTTACAACGAATAGCAACTGGTTAAAACAAAGGAGTTGTCGGTTGATGCTAGACAACAAATGGGCTGATCCAATAACGGTTCGCTGACCGACCCAGCAGCATTGAACCAGACAGGTTCTATAGCCAGTTGCTGACTGGGTTAACCTGGTATTCAGAATGGGTCTTCAGGAACACTGAAGCCCAACTTAAATTGCAGTTTATGTCTGTTCCGATGGCGTGGTCCTGCCTTAACACAGGCAGCCCAGCTGAATGGTTTGCATGTCCAAACTAAATGCAGTTAAGCCCACAACCATCAGTGAAACAGACCATTAAAAAAAAAACAGTCAAACAGTGCAGTAACATTAGCTTATCGGGGATGTTTGGTGAGCCCAAACAGTTCCCTAACCGAGTTAGAATACTTAGAGAAATTCAGAACACGCTATGTTAATTCAAGCAAAACTCTCTGATTAATCAACAACAAATCAAATCAAACTCATAATAGGCACATCTTCTAAATTTTGACCTGCATGCATGATCTGAGGGTGTCAAGTGGGTGCTATGGAGACCTTAAGAGATCATTTTGTAGGTCAGACCAGCATTAGTGGGGAAAGAGGATGGTGTTTGCTAGAATCAGAATCCTTTGGAGGACATCCACAAATCCATGGAGTTACAAATGAATTAGTCTTTCTATACTGCAGGTTAAAATGGAGGAGATGACAAGGGCTCCCCTGACGTTGGCCAATGGAGGCTAAGAAAAGAAATGCTATGGGGTAAATCTAGAAGGTAGCACACCCCCCCCCCCCCCCCCCCCTCTCTTTTTTTTTAAGAATTAAAGAAGAATTAGATCAGATCCTTTTTTCCCAATAAATGAGGATATAAGACACTTTATCAACAAACATTAATTCATGAGTCACAAGACCTAATCCTAATTTAGTCGGCAACAGCCATACTTCAGTTAAGTTCCCATTTGTATCGTGTACAAGCATGTCCACAGAACCAATGCAACCACAACAGAAACAAATGAATGCACCCAATAAGACAGTGCAAAAGCATACCTCGATTTCTCTCAACTTGGCTAATCAATTGCAAACAAAATTTGGGTACTAGTTCGTTTAACAGAACTCCATTGATGAAGTTTCATCTTTTCCAGCTTCCAAGAGATCAAGAGAATCAGAGAGAAGATCCTATTCCCCATTGAGAATAATCTTATCCAGCCGTTTTCAGGTGAAATGGCCGTGGTGTCATATTAGCACGTACATCAGCAACTTCCAGAGCCTTCTCATTCATTTCTGTATCTTCAACTGTGTGCTCTCCATAGCATTCTGAGTCTCAGTATCACCTTCATGTTGACGATTTTTTTCCCATTTACAAATCTGTAATATTAAACATAGGGAATTCATTCCTTTTATTTTAAGAAAAAAAACATAGGGGTTTCATTGTGTACATTTATTTAGCAAATGACGTACTAGAGACATTACAAATAAGTATTCACATGATTGCCATGAAAAGATAAAAATCAGAAGCTATGTCTACAAATTTATACCTTAGTTTTAAATCTGTTCCACACTAAAATTGAGAAAAAACCATTATTGAGAAACAGAATAAGATATGACTGTCATCGTGTTTTTCTTGTTCGAACAACAAAATTTACCATTAAAATTACATAAAAAGTTTAAACGTGGATAATGGTTGCAAAATGAAATTAACTTGGCATGTTTACAATAACGACTCCCCACAATATATATTCACCATTTCAAACCCACGATTAGAGAACATTTTTCTCTGTTACTTTCTTGATTTTTGAGAAGTATTTTTTATATGTTTTGTGTAATGCAACATTTCATTCCAAAAAGAGTCCTGACTACAATACAAAACATCAGCTATACAGTATAAGTTTACTTTAACAACACTAATGAAAGAACATCAAAGCTCAAAAACTTAAAGAAATACACACATCCTCTCCATCTACACCTCTTGTTCATGCTTCAACTAGCATGACAAAGACCCTATAAAAGAATCATTTTATCATAATTGTCATCATCATCATTGTTGCCTCAGCCCCATCTAAGATTTCCACTTATAATTCAATCTCCCTCGAAATTAGACGATTGGCCAACATACCTACTAAGATATTGGCCACCAGATCCACACGAGAAAAATAGGTAGAGAAAAATAGGTCAATTGACTTGAGCTTCTAGAAATACACAAGAGGTCTCGAGCTCGATTCTCCTGGAGTAACCCGATACATGAGGCTTGGATACAATTTAATGTATCCATGAGATTAGACTCACCTCCATGTGGGAAAAGGTCATTTGGACATGCAAATTGAAGTGATCCAACATTTCAATCAAGAAATGATATCACATAATCAACATATCCAATAAGATACAAGCTACTGATCCACATGAGTGAATTAGATGTGCATCAAGACTTCTTAAACCTTTTAAAAGCCACAAAAAAAAAGGTTACAGCTAGCAAAGGTGCTGAAAAACAGAAAGAAAGAAATCACATGTCCTCTGCAATATACTTTGGACATGCAAATTGAAGTCATCCAACATTCCAATCAAGAAATGAAATCACAAAATCATGGTATTGGGTTACTTCTTCTTCACAGTCAGGGTATTGGGTTACTTCTTTTTCTTTCCAAATATACCATTATGTCCTTTGTTCCCTCTTGCATGTGGATTTCACATGTCATCGCCCAAATATGTGCATGTATAATGAAACTGACTATATAGAGGGGATCATAATCAAAATTTATGGTAGTGCCAGAACCAAGCCTGCAATCAGAGCCCACTTGAAACAAAATCAAACTTATTAAATACAATAAGCTTGGAATTCTGCTAATGGGCTGTGACAGGCCCAACTTTTAGGCCTTAAAAGGTTGGATCTATATCGGGATCTTAGGTCTAAGATCAAGAATTGTTGGGCCTGGGAAATTTTTATTTAACATATAACCAACACGTTATTCAAATATGATGCTGAGGCTGAGGCTTTTGAATTGAGCCTGAGATACATAGAAGAATGTAGTGGATTCGTACCTGATTCTTAGATGTCTTTGTTCCATATTTGTTAGCAAGGTCTCTTACTCTATTCAGACTCTTTTCTATTGCAGGTTCTTCCTCCTTCAACTCATGAGGCACTCCTCTCACTTTTGGTTCCAATCTAAAGATGTTCAGTTAAAACCTAGAGTAAGGACATAATACCAAGTCACTAGTGAAGGGAAAAAAAAAAACCTTTTTATTTTCAAAAGAGTTTTATATAGGGAAAGAGAAAAAACAGAAGGGAAAAGACATAGATTCCATGTATTGGTGTCTTAGAATATGAAATAAAAATAACCATTGCAAATTAAAGATGGGATTAGTCTCATAAAAAACATTTAACAAATACAAACTTCCATGAACAATTCCTAGCCACAAAGAACACATAAAAGTAAATGATAATAATGCACATACACAAGCATATATGCACCAGAACCCAACTAAATGCTACAATTATATGAATAATCCAAGTAAAAAAACTGCAACCATACATTATCTATGCCTCACGCAATGTATGGCTTCCTGAAACACCAAACGTATGGCTCATTTTTCAGTGTCAAGAACCATGATACATTTACACTTCAGAATGGTTCCCTTTAAATTTCCGACGCTTCTAATAAACTTTAATTTGAATGTGACATGTACCCAGTGTTGTAGCCGAGAAACATACAAAATAACTTCATCTGATGGGTCCCATCATGCATGGTGGCAATCCAAAACATCTAAGAATTAAAGATCATAGCAATATAATAAAGAATTTCTTTTCATTTTTCCAAAACCAGTATAGTTTCTCGAAAATGCCATTGTATAGATTGCATTGATATTTCTCCTAATGAAAGGTCATTCTTGATTTTGTAATAATACAATAGTTTCTGATACAAACATTGCAAACATAATTTGAATCAAATGAACATAAATTCAGCTGCAATGGACGGTTACTAATTCAACAATCATGTTGAGAGATTCATTGTGTAACTTATCCATTGCTTCTTTGGGGTTTGGTATGTCTCTCACGTTCTTAATCAAGTTAATGTAGATTTCAAGAAATTATGCTTATCCCTCTGTAAAACAAATCCAAGATTATCAATTTACATGTGATAAATTATAATCATGAACATGTTTTTACAAAACTATGAGGTTCTAATATTTAAACATCAGAAGCAAACTTTATGGTTTCATACGTGTGAACAACGTGCATTATACTAGTTTATTTAAAAACAAATGTAACAGAAGTCTGGCAACAGTGAACTCTAATGATTCTGCCACATTAGAGGCCACACAGCACTCCACTGTAAACAGGATTCCCCATACTATAAGACCTTCATTACATGGGAACTACTATCTAATGAACTAGCCAATCCTGTCCAGGAAAGACAAGTAAGGATGACAACTATTCATATTATCAAGCAAGACCTTTATACGGCATGGTGCATGGTAGGATTCTCTAACCAGTGTAATCCTTGTATAATGGGTGGTCCATGATGAGACCCACTAGCCAAAAAGCATCTTGTACCTAAAGAGAGCTCTACCTATAACCGTGATTACTGACCATATTAAAACTAAACAGAACCATATGATGATTGAGAGAATCGTTTCCTTTACTCAGCCATCAATGATCCAGATCAGACAAATTGTTACAGACATCAAGTGTACACTTGTTTTACACAATTTTGCCTAGGGGCTGTTGAAGAGGGTGGAATTGAATAAGAGCTCTATGCGAAAATGACAAAAAATGAGACCTCCACAGTTCTTCCAAGGAATCTACTTCCCATAGGGGAGGATCAGAAAACTTAATAAGGAAAAAGGGAGGTTTTCCTCACTCGTGGGGACAATATTTTGTTCATTTTCAACAGAAATAAAGGTTCTGAGCAAACCACAAAAGCATCAGATTTCCAAAGCCCGACATGATTTGATATTTCATGGAGGACGTTGGATGAGGTGGATCAAACTGAAACATAATTTTTCTGAGTTGATTTCCTTGATGAAATCAAGGAAAACAGCTTACTCGGAAAATGTTTTCTACGTTGTTTGTTTTCCTATAAAATTTCTTGGTTTTCTAAGTTCTAACATATCAATTACAAGTTTCCTCTCAGCAGACTTCCAATGGAAACTGGGAGATAAAAAACTTTCTTTCAAAATTCCGAAGTTGTCGAGCACCCTATCACTGAAATGTTACTTTGCGATAAGAATTTTCCAGCATTTGCTTTTTCTTCCTATGCTTTAAGTAGAAAATATTTCTGAAACAGTGTCTCAAGGGAGAAGAAAATTTCCATATTTTCTGTGCCTCGAACTTTCCAACCACCCACCCATTGGGAAACAAAATCAGTGTAAAACGAGAGGAAGCTGAGGGCCCATTTTCAGGGTTTAGGGTTAGGGTTAGAATTCGGGTTCGGGTTAGGGTTCGGGTTATTAGGGATCGGGATCGGGATAGGGATTGGGGTCGGGGTCGGGGTTCGGATTAGGGTTCGGGGTTCGGGGTTTATCACCCTAAACCCTGAATGTATCTTTGAAGTGTTACAGGTTCATGTTCCACAAGCAAAATCCAGAAGGTTGGTCTGGATAGTCCAATTTCAAAGAAAATACGGATTAAACCAACAAGATTAACCATTATGACAAATGACAATAGCAAGACCTTAAATTGTGTAAGAAATTGAGATTCGATTACCTTGTTTGCAGCAATGGGGAAGATCTTCAGGGACTGCTTTTCCTTATCCAAGATGCCTACGGAACAAACCTGAGCGGCAGTGGCTTCTCCAGAATGACTGGCACCAACAAAGTCGACCTCGGAGTCTTCGGGCAGACAACGAGCAGGCGGTTTGGAAACTCCCGGTTCCTGAAAACCCTAATCTTGGTATCTTCTTCTTGCTCTTCTTCCCCTCCACCACCTTTAATGGGTCTTTTACGCTTTTGGGGATCGAAATAGGAAGGAAAATAAGCGACGAAGGGAGCGATCTTGTCCTTGGCATTGCATTTCCACATCCAATCGCTCTCTCTTCTTCTTCTTCTTATCCTCCTTCTTGATGTCGTTCTCTGCTCGCCGTGTCGCTCTTTGGGTTTCAGAAGTAAAAGCCTCCGTGTGTCTCTGAATTCCGTTACCTCTCGTTATATATTTATAGGGTTTTAGAAGCTTTGATTTAATGCTAAATTACCTTAGAATTATAGAGAATTTAATAATGTGTTATATTTTTTAATTTATTCAATATATACAAGAGAATAAATTAATAGATAGCTTTTTTTAATTTAAGAGAAATAATTTAAAAATGACTTAAAAAAATTATTTGGCATATATTTGGTCCACTTTTTTAGCATTGTGGCATTTAAGTTATAGGTGGTCCACTTTTTAAGAAATTAAATTATTTATTAAATTTTTAATACAATGATATATGTATATTGTTTTTTTATTTTGTGAACTTGTGATGTAGGCCTATAGGCGAATTGTGCTCGTTGATTTCAAACTATGGTCTCCGAAATACTCACACAACTAAGTACGTATTCGTAAAAGGGTCAATGTAGTGTATAGAATTTCTAAATTAAGTTATCTTCTAATTAATTTAACTTAATCTAAAAACATATGACTAATTGAAGTTGAGCGATCCTCCCATGGGCACCTTGTGTATACAAATATGGGTTTTACCGTGATGCCCTATTTTACTGTTCACCTTTCGTACCGAAAATGTAAAACAATTATAATGTTAGAAATCAGCTCGTCATGTGCAATATTTAGATTTCCTATTATTTTCTATACATCTTTTTAGGAAGGATAGTTTAGTCTTTTTACCAATTTTCTTATAAATAGTATTGTAATTCCAATTTTCATAGACAATTTAATATTTTTGGAAAAGAAGACTCTTGGATTTTGTGCGAGAGCACGCTCGGCCGTGGCGCTTGGCGCAAGCCAAACCCAAGGAGGGTAAACCCAACTTTTCAAATAAGTCTTGATGATTATGATTCAATTATGTCTTATGAGTTTTTAGATTAAGATTAATATTGCATCTCTTTAATCTCTTTTAATCATTCGCTTCCGCGTTCTTAATCAACTGGATTAAAAGATGTTGCGGTTGTGGCTTAACTCTGACTAGCCAAGGGGTTATCCCAATTGGTTTGAGAGAAAGATCTCTATAGGGAGGTCTTAGGTTCAAACTATGGGAGCTTCAATGAAGGGTCACTTTCCATGAGAATATGTATAAAGTAAGGTCCAATCGATTTATCCAGTGTGTGCAGATAGGAGGTTTTCACACACCCTGTAGGACTAGTCGGGTGAGACTATGTAAAATTGTCGGTGTTCGTGTGCTTGTTTTTATTCCGTTAGTTTTTGGTGTGATTATTTCTTTAATAATCCTAATAAAGGAGACCTTAATCTAGATCTCATAAGGCATATTTGAATTCTCTAACAGTTATGTTTTTGGTTTTGGATTTATTTAATAGGCCCCTAACCAAGGCAAAATCCTTTCACAAGCCGTAATTGACTGCATGGGTTTGCTAACGCCATAGATATGAACAAACATACTATGACCTAGTGGCGAATTCTCACGGATTTGACCCTAGTCTTGCATTAAATTATAAGAACCATTGTAGGATGAATCAAACGAGAACGTTGATAAATTTTATAAGTTTTCTAATAAAAAAAATTTCGTTTATCTACTCGTGATGGTCTAATAATTTCGAAAATTAAAAAAGATATATATGCACATTTGCATTTAAAAATGAATGAATAATTTAATTTTTACGAATAGATCATTTTTATGGTATGTCTAAAAGCATAGAATCATTCCACTTCATTATTTTGACACCTTTTGTTATTTTTTGCATTGACTTTTCTTTTTCTTCTTCATTATACTTTTTCATGTAAATTTCTTTAGATCATTTTTAAAATTTTCTTTTAATTTCTACTAATTATATACTTTTACGAGATTTATATTATTTTTAATAGAATTTGATTAATTTAATTTTTATTAAGAATAATGTCAATCCTTCAAGTTTTAAAAAGTTATAATTAAATTAATTTTTACGAGATTTAAATTCTTACACAATTCAAGTCTAAATCCGCATTGAGTAATGAAAGTCAATAATGCAAAAATCTAATAATATCTGGTTTGGTCAGATGGCTTATTAATTAAGCCGACACTGGTCTGAATCATAATTACTATTGACTAAGATTTAACCCACTTAACGATTCTAATATTTTATGTAATTTTGTTCCATCAATCCTATCATTTAGACCAATATTAAAAAAAATCTTCTAACTATTGATCAAAGGTATCTCTTATCTTTTATATTGGAAAAATATCCAAAAAAATCAAAGGCAATTTTGTCCAAACACAAGATAAGTAGGCCTGTTTATGGGCCAAAACCCACGTAGAGCATGGCTCAAATCCACCAAAAGCAAATGGGCTTGCAAATTTAAAATGGCCTGACATGCCATACTTGGGCTCGTGCTAGGGATTGAAAATTCGGCCGAAATGAAATTTTGCCGAATTTTCTTTTAAAATCTCAGTGGTTTTTTTTTTGAAAAAATTCATTTAAAAAATAAAAAGGCTGTTTTATATATATATATATATATCGGCCGATATTCGCCCGATATGGGCAAATATCGACTGAGATATCGGCCAAGACCACAACCGATATTCTTATTATTTTTAAAAAAAAAGAAGAATTCGGCCGAGATCTCAGCCATATCGGCCTATTTCTTTTTTCTCTGGCCGATACTGTGCGTATTGGCCGAGATATCTCGGTCCCCCGAAAATCCGAGATATCTCGGCCGATATGCATAGTATCGGCCGAGATTTATACCCATGGCTCATGGTAATTGGATAAGTTTGCAAAATCCATCGAGGTTTTTCAGCATGTTTATACTTCGTACGTTTTTCATTTTTAAAAAAATTTGAGACAGTCATAAAAAAAAAAAAAATAATTGTTCAGATTACATTAGACTTGACAGACTATAAATAAATTAAATTTTAGTTCAAAAATCAATTTCTAATCATTTCATCTTAATGGTCTAAATTAAATTTTAATCCAAAATCAATTTCTAATTCTTTGATCTATATGGGCCAAATCACCTTGCGTCCTATCTTTCTACTCAAAAAAAGGATGTTGTTGTATCAACTATCAAGCACATATATTTAAATATCAGAAAAGCGATACGTACCGCTGATATGTATCATATCGACGATAAGTCATTGATGCGATTTCTCTCTCCTCTTTAAAAAGAGATATAGAAAAATAAATAATAAATAAAAAACTTAAAGTGAGAATTTTTTTTAGAGAATTAATGGTCATATTTATGAAGTTTTTAACACCTGAAAGTCAAAATTTAGATATGAATAAATTATATCTTAAAATTTGAAAGTAGAAAAGCAACATAAGGAAATACCTATATAAAATTAATGTTCTAAAATACCTTTAGAAATATGATTCTTCTATTATAATTCATAAATCTTTTATTACAAAAATTTCTGCATTTCATAAAAATGTTAGAATAGAAAGAAGTACACAAACTTTATATCAATCACATTAGAGACTCTTCATTTACTTGTAAAAACATTTATAAATTATTTCATTCATGCTTGTGGTTGAGTTATAAAAATATAACTCAAAAATTGAATAACTTACTTCAAACCTATTTAAAATCACACTTTAATGCAAGATTCAACTTGAAAAATAGTCGAAACTTTAAAAAAAAATAAAAAAATATCACCCGATGTTGGTTGATAGTGACTAATAAATAACCCCTCAATGCTTGTGGTTGTGCTTGTGCTGGAATGACAGGCAATCTCATTTTTTACTTTTGATTGGATGGAGATTCAAAGTGGGCATTGGCATGAAACACTTTGATAAACTGATTAACTGGCTAATTGGATCCCGAAAAACCGATTCTATATAATGAAATTCTGGCTGATAAGGATAATGATTACAGACATGATATTGTCAAGACGAGAATCATCAGAATGTTAATCGTCGTGATCAGTTCATCCAAATAAGACACAACCGAAATTTATGAGAGATTTCACTAACTTCAAACTCTAGCATGATAAATATATTATACCAGTCCAATATAATGGAAACGATTCATGACATAACTCTATAATCAGAACATATGCCCCCTATGGATACTCAATACAGAAACCCAAACAGATTCAAAAACAATAATTTTTTATATAAGCCAATACAGAAACCCAAACAGATTCAAAAACAATAATTTTTAATACAAGCCAAATAAATGTCTCCAATTCGATCTCACACCCTTGAAAAGAATCTTGAAAGATGGTCTCTCTTCCTGAATGTCATTGCTCTGGGCAATTCAAGATATGGCTGCTGTCAGTAAAATTCGAGACAAGAAGTGAGAAAAGGGAGACAACATTTACAGAGAGATAATATTGAAGCACCATTTTTAGACAGGTAATAATGAAATTTATGCCATTCTTGACATGGGATATGCATATCGTATAGTATTTTACAAGCCGAAGCTGTACTTTGATAATTAGACCATTGATTTGATCGTTTGTACCATGAATGAAACACCAGAGTCATCCATTTTGGCTTTTATTTTTAACGTGAACTCCTTGGCATTGTTCCTTTCGTTGGACATATTCAAGGCCAAGGGTACTATTATCCATATCCGAGTGTCAAGGATCAAATCATTTTTCTATTGTGCAGACATATTAGTAAAATTAATTTTAAGATGGTCACTGATCACACCTTCAAGTCATCACATAGTCGTCATTTTTATTCCCATCACATGTGATGATTGCAAACCTTGCCCACTAGGTTTATTGTCTTTTCTGCTGCCTTGATCCTGGTTGGAGTTGATGCTGAAGTTGGAGGCAGATTCAGAGGAATTGCCAGTACGATGCTCTATCTTTGCTGGGTCCAATGTTGAAGAACGTGGGACAGCATTTACGATTGGGAGTTTATTTATGTTGTAACTTATACTGCGTGAATATAAATCGTCTTTCTTCAGAATGTCGACAGGTGAATGCCCTTCTAAGACACGAACTACCTGCTTAGATTCAGGTCAGAATTCAATTATAAATCAATGATCAATGATTAGGAGTGCAAGGCTACTGATTTTCTTTCTGAGAAGTTGCTGTGCAAACAGTTAATTATATGGACCTCAATTTATCATTTACTACACTATTTTGGTTGTCCTTTTGGCATATGAAGGACTCTGGAAGTTCATTTTTTATGCTTAGGAAGTCATTTTGACAGGGAAATCGATGCCTTTTGTACAGATACATCTTTGAGGCACTAGCTTACGCCACTTTATTCAGGTACACACTATTTCAGTGAGTGTGTGTGTGTGTTAATGAGAGAGAGAGAGAGAGAGAGAGAGAGAGAGAGAGATCCTAATGTATACGACTTGTCCATTTCATGGATGAGGTGAAGGAAACATGGAATTCAGGCACTTGTCTAAAAATAAGACAAACTGCCAAAGGGTATCTAGAAGAAATATTAGTGTCTTTTACAATCCAGTCAAGGAAATCACCATGAACATCTTATTTGACAAAAAGTTGGGTTCTGGTACTGTTGCCTTCTGTGGAAAAAAGACTGGACTAGCAACTTATAATACCCCTGCTTAGCCAACCACTAATATCTTACCAATACAAGCATTTGACAATTTGAAATAGCAAAAGCATAGACCTTAGACATTGGGTAGGTTGCGAGGTAGAACTGACTAGTGCTAGTCTTGAATACAACAAACATTGTTGTTTCTCATCCAAGCTTTGCTTGCAATATGCAGCTATCCACAGTTTCCAAAATGTGGGCCATATTGTAAATAAAGTAAATTCTAAAGTATGTGTTCATGAGGTTGTCATCAGTATCTGAATGATAACAATCAAACAGAGTTAAAAAAAAGTTAAGGTCAGATTTCCAATTGTAATAGAAAACAATATGGCCAGATTTTGGGTTGTATTTCATCTACAAAAGTTCTGCAACTGGTCCAGTGAGGATTGACACCCATCAAGGGGATGAGTCACCAAATTTTTTTACTTTAATGAAGGCTAACATGAATCTTCCACATCCAAGAGGGAAAACTATGCATGACTCGATATACAGTCAATAATACTGCCAGAAATTGTACCTCGCTCATTCGTGGTCGACTTCGGGAGGACATTTGCACACACTTGGCTGCACATTCTAGAATTCTTGTCAACTGCTCATGATTGTAGACCTTCTGCAAGCGTGGATCAATAAGATTTTCATAGTTGTGATCTTCCAGAAAAGGCGACGCCTGTAGTGTCAAATGATTTACTGTCAATTTCATGGCACATCACAATTGGAGAAAAAGGAAAACAGAAGCAGTAGTCCAATGAGAAATGAGCCACTTCATGAGTGGACAGAGGTGGTTAGGTTGGCAATCCTAAATGCAAATTTAGACTCAAGCCCAATTTAAACCTGAGGGCCTAAAAAAGAAACCCACTATCTTCTTAAAAAGTAAAAAAATAAATAAAAAAATCTACCTCTTTCACGATTACATTTTGTCTTATGTTGACTTGACTTGAAATTCATATAATCAAGTTCATTCAAGTGAGTCAATTGAGTTTCAGATCTACAATTTCATAACTAGAAGTATTTGAACTTGGTATACTGAAGTGAGTTGCATGATATCTGAGAAATTGTAGATTCAAACTTGCAATGGTGATAAATGTTGAAAAAGAAAGACATACCCATGCCACCAATGAAGTCCTGGAACGATCAATCCTCTTAAAGAGATGTTGAAATCCAGTTACCAGTTCCAGAAGTATCACTCCAAAAGAGTAGACGTCTGATTTATCAGTGAGTTCACCAGTAGATGCATATTGGGGGTCAACATACCTGAGAATGGTGAGAAAGTCAGAATGAAAAAGGAAGAAAAAAACTTAATAAAAACAGAAATAGTGTAAAAGGTTGATGACTTGATATGTAGGATAAAATTTAGTTTGATTTCAATACAGCACTTACACAATAGCAATGTCTATGCATAAGGTTTGTCATACTCTAGACAGAGTACTAAACTACAAATGGGTTATGAGAACCTAAGTTCTATGGATACTTTTAGTGTTTGGGATTCTGACATTGTGTTGCGGTGTCCAATTTGACAGCCCCAAAAAAGCGTTCATGGATTCAGCATGATATTTGAATAATTTAATTTAATAAATAGTTATATTAAAGTAAAATAATAACAATTAATATGAAAATTGTGAAAAACAAATAAAAGAATTTCAATATTTTAGTTACTCCTCAGCTTCAGTAGGAGAAATGTGTAGTAACGTTTTGTCACCAGTCAAAATAATTTTAAGGTAACCACAGGATTAATCTCACCACCAATGAGGGGTGGAGATACCCATGATATTAAAAAAAAAAAAAGAAACAAAAAACAATTTTAAGGTAGTATAAGAACTTTTGAAGATTTAACTTGCGTAACTTTCCCATTTCTAAGAATCCATGTAAGAGTAAGGAAATCAAGTTTTCAGAAAATTAACAATGGATTTCTTGCCCACGCAACTCTTGTATATTGCTTAAGAATCAAGTTTAAAACCAAGGGCTGGAGTTAGAAACAGAGACAAGACCACTAGGGTTGACTAAATTAGAATGAAACTAACCCTAAGAAATGCACTTGAATCTCTCAAACTCAAATGGGTTCACCAAATGATAGAAGTAGCCAGTTCATTGGATGATGCAGAAATGAACAGGCAAACCAGCTGAATCTGCTTGGTTGAGTTCAGATAAATCATCACAAAAATATCACAGATGTTGGTGAAATTATAAAGGATTAGATCTTTACCCAAAAGTTCCCGCAAATTTAGAGACATCAACATGTGTTTGGTCATCAGGGAAGATTCTTGCTAGCCCAAAATCTGCAATCTGCACAAGAACTCAGCACTCATTGGTAAAATGGTCAATGCAACAGTGCTTTGGAAACCATTGAAGATGTTTCTTTTTATGTTATTCGAATTAAGTAGCAAGTTTGGCAACTGATGACTAATGACAGTTATTTCATGAGGATTTCAACACTCTGAATCTTGACAATCCTACCATTTAATTGATTAACATAAATAAGGGCTAAAAGAAAGTCATGAAGATTAAAGACATCTGTAATTAGAAGAGTTGAGTGCTTGTTATTTGTAAGCCAATAGAATGGGAGACCAATTAAAGTGTGGGATTTATTACTTAAAAGCAACATGTTAGACCGTAGAGTGACAGGAACTAGTGAAGTACGACAAAAAAAAAAAATCAATCCCATATAGATGGGACAATGGCTTCAATAACAATGAGGCTTTCTAGATTTTGCCACTTATAAAGGGAGATGCAATATGCACCCAGACATTGCATCTGTCTTCTACCCAATTGCTGATGTCGTTTACTGCAATAGGTTGGCCTTTCCAATTTTATGAGCTGCCAAAGCAACATAAAGAAATCTCGGTATGTTCACCTGGGTACCAAAAGCAATTTCAAATAAGGAATTGTGCTTCCTTTGTTGAAAAAAAAAAAGAAGAAACCACAATCCAACAAACGCACAAACAATTACACCAGAACACATGAAAGTTATGTGCTTAAGATGTGTGCCTACACCCACGATGAGATGGAAGCACTTTTACCATCTTCAAGAATTGGATTACGATCTCTCTTCCTCGTTCCACTCTCAATGCAGATGAATTTCTTAATCCTAAAAAAAAATCAAAGAAACAATATATAGACATTTGGTTCAAATTTAAGAAAATACCCTCATGCCCTAAGAAGTTAGAACAGGGTAGTGCCCCAAACCACCCCCCTCCCCCCTAAACAGGGGATCCCCCTGCTCAAGGGTTGGTGCTTCTGAGAACACCCCTCCAACCAGGGTCTGCCATCCAATATGACTTAGATCACCATTGAATACAAAACATCTACATAATAACTTTTGCATTTGACCTAACAATTTAGGTTTTAGTTGGTTTCCCTTTTGGTTCCTTGTAACTCTTTTAACTTTTTCTTTTCAGCTTGTTTTAGTTCCTTATGGTTGACAACTAAAGGAAGGTCATTTTTCAAAGGTCTAAGAATTTGAAAACTGGAAAAATGACCCAACATCCTCTTGAATTTGGTTCGCTATGAGGCGTGCCTACTTGATGATGTTGTATTGCATAACATCCTATATTTAATAAAAGACTCATGTATTTGTTCATGAATGTACATAGATGAAAGGTGAAATGTGACAACAGACAAAAACGTGTCCGCATCCTCTCTACAATATTATTCAAACTATGCTTGAAATATATTTGAACTTGGTTGGATTATGAGATAACTAGTCAAACTTATACATACTTCTAACAGAAACAAATACATGAATTTTACCTTGGCTTCATAGTTGCGGTCGAGAAGAATATTCTCTGACTTGATATCACGATGAATTATCTTAGGATTGCCTGTGAGTGAAAAATGTGTTAGGAGGAGATGTTGCAACACTTGTTAACAGGGGATCTCGTTCACATGTATCAGAATAGATTAAGTGCATAGGAAAGAAGAACTCACAGTCCTCATGAAGATACGCCAGGCCTTTCGCAGAACCCAAAGCTATTTTCATTCTGGTGGGCCAATCCATGGTTGATTCTTTGTTCTCTACAAGAATCCATGTTCAGACCAAGACACAGTGAGGGATTTCAGCTTGCTCTCCATTGAATTTTTTTATTTTTATTATTATTATGATTGATGTCAAGCAACAAGATGATGGAGTGCTTGCCAACAGAAGGTGGAACACAAGCTTTCAAGGGATCCAAAGCGCATCATCAGATGGGTCAGGCCTGGGTATTTCTCCCGGTGGATCTAGTTTTAATGGTTTTCAAATTAACACAATAATGGTTCACAATCACATGTGTAAAACCAGACAGTTTAAATCATTTGATACAGTGGGACTTTGGGTATAGAAATGATTTGGAGATCATCTACTAGTTGGTAAACGTTGATAGTGCATTAGAGGCAGCAAATGGTATGGCTGAATATTTGTACATATTCCTTTGTAACTGAAAGTTTGAAACAATTGGAAATAACCGAATATCGGTACTTTGATGGATTTGATGAGGTACTTAATATCCTCAATTTTGGACACTCAAAATAGCAATGATAATAAAGAAATAAGAGAACAGAAACGAAATGGAGATTTAGATTTTTGCTGCTACTTCTAGTTCATCTCTACACGTGAGTATTTATAGTTACAAAAAGGGATAGTGATGACACTAGCAGGATGTGGCCCATTTTGAGACCACAAAACTCAGAGGGTTCCCGTGAGTCCACGTATCTACCTGCAGACAAGCTAGATCCTGTGATGTGTTTTTTATTTTTCTTTTCTTTTCTTTTCATACTTCTGCATTTCTTTTACTTAATTGAAACAACTGTTCTAGCATGGAATGACTTCTAACTGCAAAATAGAGGGAGGATCACTTACCATGCAAATGGAACTTTAGTGTGTCATTCGGAACAAACTCATAAACAAGCATCCTCTCACCCTCAGCAATGCACCATCCAACCAAAGTAACCAGATGCCTGTGGTGTACACGACTAATAATCTCAACCTCAGCCTGGAAATCACGGTCTTCTTGTTTACGATCGGCTTTTAGCTGCTTGATTGCTACTATTGTTCCATCATCAAGTACTCCCTTATGAACAGTCCCAAAACCGCCTTCCCCAAGGAAATTGGCTTTTGAGAACCCGTTTGTTGCCCTCTCTAGTTGTTCACGAGTGAAGCTGGTAGGTGAGAAACTGAGGCTGAGAGTAAATGGACGCACATATGCTGTAGGCACCTTCTCAACATGGTTTGTTGATATTGATGCAGTGCTTTGCGACTTTTTGGCTGATGCACCTTGAACAGAATGAGTGAATTTTAACACTGGTAATTTAATATCTATGATGATGAGAAATTGAAGGATGATATGCAGTGTAAATTATAAAGATGCAACCATAAGCTACATCGACACCAAACTTCCTTGTGTTGAAAGCAAGCCAAAGTTTGCACACACGTGCAGATATTTTAAAAAAAATGAAAAAGAATAAAAGAGTAGAAGAAGAAATAATACTATCACAACAATATGTAATTGAATTTTAAGATTTGGCCAGCTTGTTTTACTACAAAGTAAGTTGAAACCAACTGCTACCGAAGATAAATAAGCAATTAAGAAATACAATGGCAACATTCCAGAGTACTCTGAAAATGTTATTACCTTTAAATCACTAGACGCTGGGTTCAGAAATGCAGAAACAGCAACAAATCTTTTGCGTCACGAAAACTTGCTATTCAGAAATATGGGAAGTGTGATTCCCAAGTCTTGCATCATCAAGGGACCACTTCCAAAGCTTTTTAGATTTAATGATTAATAATGTTTACACAAAATAATTTTTGTTGATTATTTAATCTGTCTTTTTCTCTGGGTGATTGTGTAGGAATGAGCCCCACCAAGATAAAACACTTCTCTGAGGAGACTCCCAAGCCATTTGATGTTGTTTTAGCTTTTGTTTTATTAAACGGTACATACAAGACCTTTACAAGCACATGTTGAACCAAGAGAGGGAATTATGGAGGGAATACATAATGTCTATAAATAGAAGATCTTTTGTGGATTTTAGTATGAACTTCGAAAAACCAAATTCTCTGAGGTAATTATTTTCTATTTTTATTACTGTTTATTAAGATTTCATGCATTTGGGTCTGTATTTCGATACCGAAAGCTGCTAATCAACTCGTAAAATCAATTTGGAGTAGAGTATTTTGGAGGCAAGATTTGCTGAGACCTACATTGTATGCCGTGCACCAAGGGAGAGTATGTGTTAAGAACTTAAGATAGCATGATCAACAACTCGGACATCATCTTGTGTTGCAGACCAGTTCCAAGTTCCAAAACCGATGATCTTTAGATTTTATTACATAATTAAGGAGTGATTACGTTATTCTAAGTTGTTAATTGATTGATTCCAACCCTGGCATGGCCTTTGTAGCAGCTAGATGGGTCAGTAAGGATTTCATTTTCGAGTCCAATGCAACGAGAAGGCGTCTGTCATGGGAGTTTCATCAATTTTAAGACCAGAAATCAGAAACTGGGGTTACTGAAATCGACGCATCAAACCGTTTCAAATTTAAAAAAAGAAAGGGCGCATCAAAGAGATGAAGAAGGCTGGCTATCACCTTTCCCGCCATCGATCACTATGTCAAATCGTAGCCTCGTTGCAAAACGGAAGTTCTTTGTTGGGAAATTTCAGTTGGGACTTGGATCGGGCAAGAGGTCCGGTTTGAGTGGTCTTATTCATTTCTGATGTAGAAGGAAAGAAGCAGCGAAGACGCAGAAATAAAAAATAAAAGAGGAAAACCCAGCAAACAAATCCGAGAAAGAGACTGCGAACGAACGAAGAAGCAGAAAGACAAAGGAATGAAGAAAGAAAATCAAATAGAAATTAGTTGTTAAAGATTTAATTTTTGGCAAATAGAATTAGTTGTTAAAGATTTTTTTTTTTTTAAATTTAAATTTCATACATACTTATCATTTGTTCTGGAATAACCATTTCATATTCCTTTTCCACTCGATTGAACATCTAATTGATAGAGTTGATTCTGCAAAACTATCAACTTTCTAAGAGCTTTAATTCTTGAAATCTTAGATTCAAATTGAAAATTTAGATCTAAAATTTATCTTTTAAAAAATAAAAAAATACCAAAACATATTTACATTAAAAAACCTCAAAATAAGAATTATCTAGGAGCAAAAATTAAAAAATAAAAATAATTCAAAATATATTTTTTTTAGAGAAAGTGAGATGGAAAAGAAAAATACATTTCGAATATTAAGAACGTGTTTCTAAATCTTATTAAATCATATCCGATGCAATATTGAAAGTGAAAAAAAGTAAAATGAAACCGTTTTTTATAAAAAATTAAAAATCTACCATATCTCTTGGAACTTGTGGCTCAATTTCACCGGAATTAGGAGTATTTTCTACGACTCCTAATTACATGGGATTCCTAATTACATTAGGAAATTGATATGGGTGGGACTCTCCAAAAGGGGCTAGATGAGATACAACAATGATGCTATATAGACGTGGGTTTCATGGAAACCCTGTCGGCCGAGTGCCTTCCGAGGCAACGATGGGGTCTCTTTCAGTAAGGTGTAGTGAGGGAGATAGAGAGAGAAGGTAGATACCAAAAGAGATCTTAGGATCCAATTATTTTATCTATGTATTTTTTCTATCTGTGAATGAAATCTACACTGTCCCATGGACGTAGGCCAAAGTTAGGCCGAACCACATATATCTGGTGTGTTGTTTCTCTTTGTGTGATTGAATCTGTGTTTTGTGTATATGGGTGTTGGTTCTATTCCCTAACAATATCAACCCCTTTTTCCCTATCATATCACACCATAAAATGTCTAATACTCTGCTATTAGAAGGAAAAATGTAAAATATCAGACAATACATATGAATATGATATGTATTGGACATTTTTCTTAACCTATGGTTTGAAGAATTTGAAAGGGTGTACTTTTTTTAGTCTCATGCATACTATATGACACATTTGCTAATTGCATTTCTCGTTTTATAACTTATGAACTATGTTGATGCCTAAATTTCTGTTTACTTGAGTTGTAAAAGACTCGGCCAGCCTAATAACCATAAGAATTGGATGGGGACAAGTCTCAGTCTGTCCCACTAGGGCCATGTACAAACCCAATTACTTTTGTTAATGTAATGTTGATGGCAGTGATTAGTGACGGTAATGATGATTATAAACTAATAAAATAAAACAAATACGTAATGAAAACAGCCTCAAGAAAAGCACAATACATAGAAGACATTCTACTTTCCAAATATTCATGTATGTTAAATCTCAGTGCTGGATTTTCAATTGTTCTTCCACACGGAAATTAAAAAGAAAATACAGAATTTAAATATACTATGCATCGATCTTTTTCTTTTTCTCAAACACTCCACACTCATTAAATAATGATTCAAAATGTCATGTTGCAATCCATCAAGAACCAAATTACGATCTACACGAAACCCATATAGAAGTGGTTCTTTAGTAAGCTTAACATCTAAATCAGACACAAACTTCAAAATGGAATCCCTATTTCATGGTTTAACCTAAAGGAGTGAAAATCCTCTACTGGAATTCTTAAATTGGAAATTTGAACCATAAATTAGCAAAAGATTCCCACTCCACATGAACTAAAGAAAACTTCTTTAATAAAAAAAAGGGAAGAAAATAAAAAGCCATACCAAGATTTTGAGAGTTGAGATCCTGGTTCTCAGTTGCTCGAGCTTTCATACAGAGGTTGCCCATGAAGTTCTACTGAGAGAGAAAGTAGGTGTTGAACTTTTAGGATAAAGAGAAGATTTGTGAAGAGAAGAATGACGAGGCCAGGGGGAGAGATCTAATATATATATAAAACAAAAGAGTGTAAAAATAAACAGAAGATTCCTGGAAGAGGTACAAGAATCTAAAAGTAAAGGGAAGACTCGTGGAAGAGGGAGATGATGAGACTCATTGCAGGAAAGAGAGATCAGCTAACATGGAACATTAAAAAATCAAACCGTAATAAAATGATAGAACACAGTACAGTGAACTGAGAAGCAGTACAATTCTATTTTTATTTTTGACTTTCTTTCTTTATTTTTTGTTTATAAATATTTATAACATTAAGGTGAAAATGACTGTTGCCTTGTTAAAATGCTAGCCACTCTTTATGGGCTTATGAAAGAACTCTTCCAATTAGAGAGAATAAATAGGTTCCATTCGATCTCACAGTTAAAAAAAAAAAAAACCTCTGATGAATAATCACACTGGTCGGATTAAATGCTGGAGAATTTAATTAAATCTTAATTTAAAGTCATTTATTTGTTGCTAATTCAACAAGACGATCACTCTTATTATTAAAATTTCTCGACACGTTCATTTGAATCATTGAATGTGTTACACAGATCTCTGGTCCACGAGTGCCTACGCGGAAGGCAAAAGTGGCCTTTGAAAAGAAAGTGTTGGTCGTCTTGTTTGATAAGTTGTTTTTTATTTCGTTTTTCCTCCTTGTGAGTTGTCTTTGTTGGATGAAAGTGATGGGCTAAAATAAATAAATCGGAAGAATTTAACTAAGTCTATATGGAAATCAACCCTTTCACATACGTGAGATGTAGTAGCATTATACGTAGGGGTGAAACTTGGGGTCGGGTTCATGACTTGACTCGAGCAATCAATGTATTTGGATTATGTTTTTGTATATCTTGAGTCGGATTGGATTGGAAAAAAAATAAATCTACATGAAATTCAGATCGGTCGAGTTGAGTCGAATCAGAAATTCATATTGTGTCGAATTGAGTAACTCAGGTCAACAATTCGAGTTGAGTCAGAATTTTTAACATGCGTTGAGTTGGGTTTCAGCGCTAATTATATGAAATAAATGTATCAAGATTAGATTGAAGGTTTCATATTTTTTTTATATTTTTATTTTTCAATATACTTGATTTGTAAGTGCTTTTGTATAATTATGGGTTAGTGTCATTGGATAGAGATACCAACGATTAACTAAAAAAAGTCTTAAAATATGCAATTCAAAATCGGTGTACAGATTTATGTGTAAAATGATCCAGTCGGTTTACCGATTTGGATTATAAAGAAATCGGTGTATCGATTTTCAAGTGATATGATTAGTGTACTTGTCCTGTGCACCGATAAGTGATCCAATTCACTGGAAAGTAAATCGATTTCTACAGATAGATGAATGGCAAAATGAGTTCAATAAAATCTGTGCCTCTTAAAATATAATGCCTGTGTTAGAATGCCAAACCTAAAATAAGTGTTTTTTTTAATATGAAGGAGGAAAATCTACTTGACACTTCTGAGGTTGTATTAGTTATTCTAAAATCCCCTTCAAACGATGTCCTGCATTTACAAAGAATAGTCACCAGCTAACGTCACGGAGACTACAGAGTTTTAATTTTTAAGAGAGATTCGATTAGATTTAGTAAAGTTCACAGAAATCCCTACTTTTCGGTAAAGCCAAATCCTACCATTATTACTTACCGAAACTACAGCCCAGCTAAAGCGAAGACAAACCAAATCAATCAACATAGACTGGCTTGAACTTTTATAAGAAGAGAAAGGGCCGTGGGTGGGAGTGGGCCAAACCGTACCATTTCGCGTACAGGACGTGTCTAAGTGGGCCAATTTAGATAGATCCAGGAAATTCTTACCTTCAATACTTGTCAAGGCACTTTGTAGTCCTTGTTATTTGTTACTTGTCAATCAGCTGAGTGTAGTCTTTACTTACCATGCCAAATCCCTGTTCTTCCTGTATAATATGGGTTTAATTCAATTGATTCTCTTTCATTTTAGAAAGTAGAAAGTTGTTGATTCAAAATTTTATGATCTAACCTTAGTGTATTTTAAAAAAAGTGGGCCCATGATTTTTCACATATAAATTAAAAATTACAAATAAATAAATAATATTAATTTATTATAATAAATTTAAAAACAAAATGATCCAGATACCTTATCTAAAAATACCGATGTTTACTGTGACTATGACGATGTTGACTGTCAAAACGAGTGGCCATTAGCCGCGTGATTATGTTGTCTCACCAGTCACGATGGCTGCTGCGTGTGTCCGTATCAAAAGTCTAATTAATAAATAAATAAATAGTTTTTAGGAGACTTAAGCAGCAGATAGTCTATTTAAAGGTTGACCCATGAAAACTTGTAACAAATTTTGATAATAGTAGATATTTTTTTATGTCAGAATTAAAGAGCAGGGAAACTTTACTTTTCTTCTTTATAAAATAATATTATCTAGATATAAAGTGGAAGTTATAGTCTTTTTTTATTAGCGAAAAACACTAATTACGTATGCTACTAGCATATTAATTTTACATTGATGAAATTAATAATATAAGGGATTATGTTTATGTGTGATAATCTAACACAGATATGTTGATTAATTATGTGATTGACATTCTATATCATGAGATAAAGTGTCTCATGATGTAAAATACTAATTATAAAATTTATTAATTTATCTACATGAGCGTAGTTCAACGGATTAACCTCCCGCCTTAAGAAATGGGAGGTGGCAAGTTCGAACCCCTAACTTAGTGTATCTTAAGGACAGTGGATATCACTTATAGCAGTTTTACGCTGGATTTTCCGTAGTTTTCCATACTTAAATTCAATATATATATATATATATATATATATTAATTTAACTCATATTTTACCTAAGTTTTCTCTTTACTTCACAGTTTGAAATAGATTAAGTTCTTCAATTTTTCGTTTCCTAATTCAAATGTATGTGTGCAAACAGTGCAAGTTGTGGGACACATCACAAATATCATAATAGAAAATTAATGAATAAAAAATAAATTTTTGATAAACATTTTTTATGAGATTTAAGAATATTAAGAAAGTAAATTGGTTATAAAGATTAAACAAATTACTAAATAAATTACTTTTAAATAATAGTTATAATTGTCTATATTTGTGTAGCTCAACTGGTTAACTTCCTATTTCAGAAAGCGGGAGGTGTCAAATTCAAACCCTATGACCTAACGTGGTGTACCTTAAGGACAGTGGATATCACCCATGAAAGTTTTACCTTAAGTTTCCATGCATAAATTCAAGAAAATCATAGAAAAGTTAAGTTTTATCTAACCATTTAATTCTTCCCATCAAAACATTTTACTCTGTGATCCCCAACGTGAAACTGCCACGTAATAACGTTTGGGCCATTGGTTGGATCCCCTTTGCAAAATCTGAAATCTTGAGAAAATTCACGCGTTAGTAGATTTTGAATTGATGTTAGAGTTTAGGAGTCGTGTAAAGGGATTTGAATATTCTTTCCAGTGTCCAAATACGTTAGATATGAAGATATATAATATGTCTGAAATTTTACTAGTTTTCATGGGTCAACCTTTAAAGAGACGTTCGGCTACTTAAGTCTCCTAAAAACTATTTATTTATTTATTAATTAGACTTTTGATTAAGACAATTCTAATGAATCCACCTATAATATAAATAGTGAGAAAATTGTTATCTTTAAGATAAAAGACAAAATTCTGATAGTGCACCTTACTTTGTTCACCAATTTTAATTTTTATTATTTACATCTCGACACACTGATTATACTCAATAACAACAATATCTAAATTTACTTAGGAACTAAAATTTATTTCTAAAATGTCTATTTAATTTGATATACATGAAAATAGAAGGAGAAGGAAAGAACCTCATATTTGGATGTCCATTTGCATGGCATCATACTAAATAAATAGAATTTTTTATTACAAATGTCTTTGGACTCTGAAACTTTGGTTCTTCATTTGCATGGTGTTGTATACATAAATCAAAATAGCGAATTAAAAAAATGCTTCTTATGAACTTGTCAAATTTTTATGATTATTTTATAAAAATGCATGTATAAGAGGGTGAGCCATGTAATTTTAAGTTTTGATATAATTAATGATGCATTAAATCATAACTATCTACAATTCATGGACTTCTAAATTCTGATCCTTCAGCGGCAAGTCTCACGAGATTTACATATTCTATCATGAATCACATGCATGTGTACAAAGAAAATAAAATGAATATGTACGAATAGTTCAATTTGTCTAAATTTTTAGAGTTAGAGTAAAAGTCTTAGGTTCAATTTTTTTCAGACTTATCTAATATACGAAACTTGTGGATAATTTTGTGTATTTGTGAAATTAGTCTCATCTTTAATATATGGTGGAGATACCCATGTTATTTCAAAAAAAAAATCAAAATAGAGTTTCTTTAACATTCTTTATTTTTCTTATCCATAAAATGGATTCCATGATGAAAGAAATTTTCAAAGTCATCCAAGAGACAAACAATGAAATTTATGAGAAATTTCAGTAACTCCAAACTCTAGCCTGACAAATGTATCATACCATTTGGTTGATGAAATATTTCCCTATAATTGGCATGTCCTTCTCCATAGTCAACAGAGGGATTAAAAAATTTCACAAACAACAGTAGTTTTTAGTATTAAACAATAAATATACACTGAACACAAGCCAAACAACTTCTCAAATTCAATTTATCACACTAACACCCTTGTAAAGAATCCTGAAAGATAGATATCCTTCCCCTGAATGTCGTTGCTCTCGGCAATTCAAGATATGGCTGCTCTTAGTAAAATTCAAGGCAGGAAGAGAAAAAAAAAAAGAGACACCCATTATATTCTTATAGGCAAGACTGATGAATTTAATTATGCCATCCCTCCTTCGCCTTGAATATGGATTTGTAATCAGTCTTGCCCCTTTTTCTTTGAGTGGACTTGGCACTATCTTATATGGATCATTGAACATGTTAAAGATTCAGGGCTAAGGGTACTAGCATCCATATCCAAATACCAAGGAACACATAATTCTTTTATTGATTGCAGTCATTAGAACAACTAGCTTTGATGTGGTCACTGATTTGCCCTTGTCACACAGTCCACATTTCCATCGTCTTCACATGTGAAGATTGTGGGCCTTGGCTGCTCGTTTCGTTGCCTTGATCGACCTGGTTGGAGATGATGCTGAAGTAGGTCTCAGACCCGGTGAAATTGCTGGTGCCATGGTCTGGCATGGCTGGGTCCAATGTCGAGGAACGGGAGATGGTATTTTCTGCTGAGAATCCATTTGGAGTGTAATTTATGCTTCGTCCGCGTACAATTCCTTCTTTCAGAATGTCAACAGATGAATGCCCTTCTAAGACCCGAACTACCTGCTTTGATTCAGATCACGGTTATTCCATGTCGACTTAACCGATGTGTTTGGATTAAAAAATTTACACATGTCTCAATAATTAGTCAAGTGAGACGCTTGACACCAGTTAGCTTCAAGAAGCTACGAAGAAAGTTCAGTTCAAGTCCCTCAATTGAGTTGCATACAATAATAAAAGGAAATACATGAAAAATATATGAGATAAACTTATATCAAAGAAGACAAAATCAAAACTTTTGTGACTTGAAGTTAAATCATCCGCATGTATGTTTCAAAATGGATTAAAATTGAGTATTAGTCCAACGCATAAGACAATGATGAGCATGAGAGAAAATGGTGTAAACATGAACCCTATAAAAAGTTAATTCACTGATTTATAGTGACCCGATTCATAATGTGTTAAGAAATGAGTATCTATTCCAAAAGACTAGTCTATCAAGTGGAGTGACCCTCAGGCCCGGCCTAACTATAAGGCAAATTAGGCCTAAGCCTTAGGCCTCCCATTTGAAAAAGGCCCCATGACTCAACTTGATTGGGTTAGATGAAAAATGGTAAAATCATTTGTAATGGGAGGAAATGCAAAGTGTTCAATTTTTGAGGGATTCGTCAAGAGTTTTTTATTATTATTTTTTTGAATTATGATAAGATATTTGGTAATAATACTCTACCTTTGAAATGAGATTAATTTTAGTAGAAGTATTCATCGAGAGTTAGAACCTAGTTTTAGAAAATACTCAATCATTCAAATACATCCCCAATTTTGATCATAGACCTAAATGATCTTTCATCTAATAAGTATCAAACATTTTGAAAATTACATATGTTGGCAAAGAGATGTAAGGGCCATAGAGCTAGAAAATTCAATAATTTCAAGCACTCAAGAGTCAAGAGGGGCCTCTCCTGTTTATAAAACAAGCAATTGATCATTTTCTGTGGATATTGATTTGTAAATTTGTGGGTCTGAGATTTTGGATTATTTTGTGCTTCTTTTGGTTTAAATTTGTGCCTTTAAATTTTTATTTAACAATATATTTCCTCTCTGCAAATCATGCTGTGACTTTTAACTTAGAAAACTTTGGAGAATTGGTAAAATAATAGAGGACATTGCAATCATTCATCAATTCTCTTATTTTCACAGTGCCAGGTTCTATTGTTCTTTGACCTTTCAATTTAGTTCATTTTAATTTTTCGTTAATTTAAAGATTAAATGAATTAACCATATTATCAATTGCAAATGATATTTTAGCAAAACTTAAATACAAAAATTAATTGGTAATTTTACATATCAAAAAGCAATAAAAATAAACTTTAGATAATTTTTTTATTATATATAATTAACCCTTTAATTAAATATTACTTATAATAATATATTAAATACCAAAAGCCCTATTTAGACTTTTCTCCTTAGGCCTCAACATGTGTGGTGACCCTACTTCTTTATAAGTCTCTAAATCTCCATATTCACAATCAATATGAGACTTATTCACTGTCGAGATTCAATAAATAATTTCTTAATGTCTCACTTGAAAGATTTGCAACATACAATGCTAAGCTGTTAAAGACGAGTCACCCATCATCACCATCACCATCACCACTCATCTACCACGCCACGACATCATATAAATTACCCATTTTTTCATCTAGCACGCCACGACATCATATAAATTTAATAAAACAACCAAAAACTATACCTGGCTCATTCGCGGTCTACTTGGTGAAGACACACGCAAACAAGCTGCAGCACATTCTACCACTCGTGTCAACTCCTCAGAACTGTAACTTTTCTGCAAGCGTGCATCAACCAAGCCATCATAGCTGTGATCTTCCAGAAAAGGCCATGCCTGTAATGTTAAATGATCAACTATCCATTTTACAAAGACATTTAAAATTGTCTCAAGTACTTGGCTGGGACTTTCAGAATCAATAGAATATGAATGTAGAAAACTGAAAGGGAAAGAAAAAGAAGAAGAAGAGGCTTTCCTGATTAGTCTACTTCTTGTTCCAATTTAGATTAATCTGAATATGTAATGCAAATCACTTGGAAATTCACATTATTCCAGTACTACTCAATCAAGAAACTTGTGTTCAAGTCTTCAAGAGTATGTCATCAGAGTAACTGTAGGTTTGAACTTGCAAAGGAGATAAATGCTGAGAAAGACTTACCCATGCTACCAAAGAATTCCTGGAACGAACGATTGTCTTAAAGAGAGGTTGAAATCCAGTTACTAGTTCCAGAAGTATGACCCCAAAAGAGTAGACGTCTGATTTATCAGTGAGTTCACCGGTAGATGCATATTGAGGGTCAAGATACCTGAAAATGATGAGAAGGTCAGCATGAATAAGGAAAAACATTAATCTATAAATTTGAAAATGTTAGAAGAAGTATGTGAATTAATTAATTATCTCGTAAAGATGTCTTATATATTTTTTTAAATGAAAAGGTTAGTAATTCATTCAAGAAGGAAAAGCCCAGAAAATATAGAAAGAGAGACCCATGGCCCAGACCCGGCACAAAAACGACTCATAGAGAAGTCACAAACAGAGCAAAACAAAAAAGCAAAAATAAGGCCAAACAGGCCCAAAACGAGGCAAACAAGGAAGAAAATTGTAAAGGATACACAGCCCAAAAAACAAAACTCTAGAGAAGATCCGATCTTCAAAAATACCTGCACCATTGCAGTTGTAGGGCCTGTTAAGGGCCCTGTCCTTGAGAAAATAATGAACTGCAAGAACTCTGATGCTAAATTACATGAGTATATATGTATGTGAATTGGAATTCGATAAGGATATAAAAGTCCAATTATCCCACACAAAAGATTTGAAACGTGATACAACTTGAATTAATTAAAATAAATACTTATATTAAAACAATGGCAACACCATAAAAAACAATTAAAATTGATGAATATAATTTACTCAAAATATTTAAATATTATAGTTAAACTATAAAAGAAAAAAGTTTTGTGATGATACTTGTGGTCAGAAAGTAATGGATTTATCTTTACCCAATGGTTCCTGCTATTTTAGTGGCTTCAACGTGGGTCTGGTCATCAGGGAAGATTCTTGCAAGCCCAAAGTCTGCAATCTGCATGAGACTCAACATTCTTCACCCTGTAATTGAGAGACTAGTCTAATGTATTTTGTGATGACTGAAAGAAATATATGAATTCTACCTTTGCTTCATAGTTAAGATCCAGAAGAATATTGTCTGCCTTGATATCTCGATGAATTATCTTAGGACTACCTGTGAGTGAGAAAATTCTTTGCACATTCATTCACTGGCATCAAAGTAGAATAACAACTTACAATAATAAGAAGCCACGATTCTCTTATGGGTATTTTGTGTTTAACGACATGGGTTTTAATCTAATTTCGATTTTACCCTTCGCATGAACAGTAAAATTTCGATAGGCTAATTTTTACTGTTCATATGAATTTCGGCGAGCTGATTTGCAATTTCAGTGAACCGATTTGCACTGTTCATGAATTTTGGTGAGCCGATTTGCAATTTCGGCGAGCCGATTTGCACTATTTATGAATTTCAGCGAGGCAATTGCACTGTTCATGAATTTTGGCATTCTTTTTTCTTCGGTACGGCAAATAAATGGCAAATTAGACATCACAGGTTTTACTGGCCAATAAGAGAGAGGGCACTTACAATCCTCATGAATATACGCCAGTCCTTTTGCAGAACCCAAAGCTATTTTCATTCTGGTAGGCCAATCTATGGTTGATTCTTTATTCTCTGGAAGAATCAAGGTTCAGACCAAGACCCAGTCAGCAATTTCAACTTGTTTTTTCTATGATAAATCCAACCAAGTTAGGACTTGGGACCGTTGCTGTGTTAAGCAGATAGATGTCAACTTAAAAACACATTTTACCCCAATTTTTTTTTTTCTAAAAACCCAAATATGCAAGAGAACAGATGATTGTTACTTACCATGCAAATGGAACTTTAATGTGTTCATTGGAACAAACTCATAAACAAGCATTCTCTCTCCCTCAGCAATGGACCATCCAACCAGAGTAACCAGATGCCTGTGGTGTACACGACTGATAATCTCAACCTCAGTCTGGAATTCACGATCTCCTTGTTTGCTTCCAATTATTAGCTGCTTGATTGCCACTCGTCTTCCATCGTCGAGAACACCCTTATGAACATTCCCAAAACCGCCTCTGCCGAGGAAATTGGCATCTGAGAAACCATTTGTTGCCTTCTCTAATTCTTCACGAGTGAATATGTTCTTTCTGAAACTGAAGGTGATAGCCAGTGCTGTAGGCTGAGATGGAGCAATTGTTGATATTATGGCATTTCTTTGTAGATTTTTGGATGATCCACCTTGAACAGAATAAGCGAATTTTAACGTTGGAATTTAATAATATGATGGTAGCAAATTTAATGGATGACAGTTCAGTATAAACTATGTAGTGTTTGACTGCTCATATTAGAAGCAAAGAATTACAAATGAGTCCAGACAATATACATTATTGTAAATCAAGTATATCTTTCATTTCTAATCACCTTATCCATTGACTGCAAATCCATTCCCTCCACACTCTTGAATATCCATAACGTTGGGGCTAACTGCGAATGAGTCCCAGATTGAAAGTTTAAAGAAAAATTTAGGGACCGACTTCGATCACTCAATTTAATAGATTAGTTTTTTGGACTGAGTACCGACGTCATAACAGATTAAAAATCTCTGGAGAAGTGTTTTTCACATATTCTAATGTCTAAATCAGACCCAAACTTCAAAATATAATCCAAATTCAATACTAAAGAGTCAGCCAGAAATCCATTTAAACCAAGTGTTTAATGTAAAACAGAGAAAATCTTTTAAAGAAATTCTTAAACTCAAAACCAAAATCAATGACAACATAAACCGATAAACCAACAAGGGATTTTCATCTCACATGAACTTATGAAAACTTCTTTTATGCATTAGGTACCCTTGAGTGTGATTTTTATTTGAGAAAATAAAACTAGAAAATTCAAACACCTTACCAAGTTTTTGAGAATTGATATCCTTTTTGTCAGTTGCTGAAGCTTTTATGCAGAAGTTGCCCATGATAGTCGACTCCAAGAAAATATTGAGAGAGAGAGAGACTCCTCTTAATGTTTTTAGAATCAGAAGAGAAGATCTATGAAGTGAAGACAGGAGAAACCATTTATACAATATACTAAGCGGGACAACAGACTGGTAGTTCTGTAGTTGTATTATAGATAACTGTAAATGTAAATATTAGAAAAATATCTGTACGGCGAAGAAGAGTCAACTTGCTACTTAGTGAGATATTTCTAACATTCAGGACAGATGGACAATCATCTCATTAAATGCTAGTCACCGTACGGCGCCCACCTAAAGACCCCACATTCAGAGAGGACAATAAATAGGAAAATGAAAATTCCTTATGTATATTAAAAAAAAACGAATTTTTTTAATAGCCTCCTTTAAACTTTAAAAGTAAAATAAAAATCACCTGGAATCAGTAACAGACCTCTGGATTAAATGCTTGAAAGTTCTTTTTTCATCTTTGGTTTAAATTATTTTAATTCAAAATATAATTAAATGGAGAAATAAAATTTTAAATAAATAAGATATTAACTATAATAATAATAATAATTTAAAATATATATATATATATACTTTTATTCCGTGCATGTGCATGTACTTTTTCTCCCGAGTGAGACCGTGAAAATGACATTAACTGGAGCGTTGATCCTGAATGGCCTCAATCCACTGAACCTTTCTTTCACCAACTTTAAGTATATGAAATTTGATAGTGAGATAGAATTCTAATAACTATAAAAATTAAATAAACAATTACGAGTGTAAGAATTTAAAAAAAATAAATGTACAAAACATGTATAATCTTCTGATTTAGACTAAGTAAATCAGACGGTTGAAGTGGAACTTTCTATCAATTATTTATTTTATTTTCTTCTCATCAAATGAATAAGTACACACATGTACAGTCACTTGTATAACACTACTTAGTGATTTGCAGATTGTACAAAAATTCAACTATAAATTTTTATTTATTTAATTTAAATAAATAAACTTGATAGTCAATAGGATGTTCATTTTAACTATTTAATTTAAATATAATGTTTATGCAAGTTTGATAAGATTACTTTTTTAAACCAGATTAATATAAGGTTATAAGTGTAAGGTCTAAAAGAAACCAATTGATTAGATTAATGAAGTCATTTTAATAAGGTCTTAAATTCTAATGATTTTAAATTATTGTTTTAGTCACAAAACTATAGCATAATATTCATAATCTACTTGATCTCGTATAGATCAAATGAAAATACTAATGTTTATATAATTTTTGTCTATTTGAAAACGTCTTTGATAAATTATGAGACATTTTCTAAAACGGATTTGAGGTTTGGATAAGACTTACTAAACTCTGCCCACCGAATTTGACAATCATGGAGCGACAAGTGGACCCCATTAGATTCCTCGTGGAAATTGTTCATCCACAGGAGGGTGAGAAGGATTGTTCCTGAAGATTGTGATAGATGGGTTATAAAGATTATTCTTTTAAATATATGAGTTATAAAAATAATTAATTTTAATAAATTAAGTTAACTTTTTCATTTTTAAAAATCTGATTATTTAAATTATTTTTTCAATTTTTAAACTTTATAAACTTCATAAATATATTTTGATTATC
Source organism: Chimonanthus praecox (assembly GCA_022113865.1). Taxonomy (NCBI): domain Eukaryota; kingdom Viridiplantae; phylum Streptophyta; class Magnoliopsida; order Laurales; family Calycanthaceae; genus Chimonanthus; species Chimonanthus praecox. Next base: position 62,747,474 of record CM039088.1, read on the forward strand.
TAAATTTATATTTTAAAATGAGAACTTTTTAATAGACTTTCAACTATTATATTTGATGAATTTTATGTTTAAATGTGTGAACTAATATCGCACGTAATCATTTCGGTGATTATTCTTATACTATAGGTAGTTCATTGAAAGAGACGAGAGGCTTCAAACACGACACGTGTCAACTAATTTGTAGAGTACTGCTTAATCCAACCAATTGCGAAAGACACCACCACCACCGCCTCCCTCCCCATGTGGAGGAACCATCAAAGTTCAAAAGAAAATTGTTATTACAAAGTTTTTTTTTTTATTCTTTAATAACATCAGTCTTTTCCTTTTAAAATTTAAAAAATTAGGAGTTTTATGAAAAACTTTATTATATTTTTAGCAAAAAGTTTTAATAATAATAACTTGTACTCTCATATTATTGTAGCTAATGATTAAATTAGCATATAAATGAAATGCTTAGGTGATATTTTATTATCCAAATTTGGTTTTAGAACTAAATTGCAATCCTGCAACTTAGTGGCATCCGAACTAGACAAAAAATGGAATTTAAAAAAAAAAGATTTAAAATGAGCGTTATGATTTGATCAATTTGTAATGAGATTCTAATTCTATCCAGTAGAACATTTTTATATTGATTAGGTCCCTACCAATTAATATCAATGAGGAGTCGCTTATACTTTGTTATATGAGGAGTTATCAATAAAGAAGAGTGAAGAGTGTTGAAATTCATTAATGACTAAAATTGTGTTCCCACAACTCTAGAAAAAAGTTTTTAGAATATTGATCAAGTCTAACATGTTTTAGTACATCAATGTTGTTGAAACTTTACTCTTAGAGCTACTTCATCACTTTCTACCATAGTGAGACAACCAAAGAGACTAATGCTGAAAGTGCATATTAGAAAAAAAAATTGGGCCCATACACTTAAAAAAATATTTTTATTAGTTTTCATGTGCAACACATATTTAATGACATAAACAAAGAATGGATAAAATTTTATTCTTGTTTAATTATTCTATTTTTATGATTTTATTCGAGAGATTACAAGTTGTAAATACAGGAAGAGTAAAACACTGAAAGCATAGAGAGAGAATAAAAAAAGACATGATAGATAGTGAATGATTATCATACAGTTTATGACTATATTAAATGAAGAAATTGAAGTTAAAAAGTTGACCCAAGATAGATGATGAGACAGTGATGATGAATCTTTGTAGAATTGCTCTTTTAAGTTTTCCAAATAGATTAACTTACATACACAGTTAAAATGGGAGAAATCACATACACAATTACCTGCATAACGAGCACCAGTTAAAATGGGATTTCATTACTGATTTATAAACTATATTACATGCTGCTGTATAGGCTTTCAATGGTAAAAGCCAGTTCATGAAATCAGTAAGTGGGGAATTCCAAACCCCAATGAAGACGAGCTACACAAGTGGGTTAAAAGTTGCAACAGTCGAAATCCTAAGAGCACAAGGATTTCTTCCTTCTCATCAGATCTTCCACGTATCTTGGCACTTTCTTTGGTAATGATACTGATGTCTGTCTTCAATTGAATTGATGAATGCAATGGAAAGTGAGGTAGTTTCAAGTGCCTGGAAAAGAGCCAGTAGAACTCGAGAGAATAATGAATGCGCAGACAACAGAGAGTGAAAAAACAGACACCCAAGTGTTCTCTGTGTACATCTCCATGGCATCCGTGAAAGAGAATCGAGCACGGCTCTCAGCCCAGTTACGAATCCGGTCTGCCTCTGCTGCATATAATGCTCTTCCCTGTAAAGAGAGAAAAAATCACAATTCCTTGATTAAACAATGCAACAGCTTCACTTTTCCTTGGAAAAGATAATTCTCAATAAAAGGTGAGATTACCTGGTCATCAAACCATCGACCTCGACGCAGCCATGCAGTGACCAAGGCAAGCAAGATTCGTGGTGGTGTCAGGTAATTTATTGCTTTTCCACTTCCCTTCACTACCCTCATCCTTGGAGCTAACGTTCTTGCCACTGTTTCTGGAAGCTCACAGATGATGTTGAACATTTGTTTATTTTTAAGAGTTGAACCGCTACAAGTAAAAAAATTAGTGATCAAAGAAAATTGTCAAAATGAGGATTGACCCACCAAGTCAAATGGATAAGGAGTTGAGCTGAAGAGAGAGAGAGAGAGAGAGAGAGAGAGAGCACTGGTTAATAAACTTGATTCATTGTGTGCAATAAAAATAAAAAAGAGAATTATACAACAAATGATATGTGGGGCATCAACAAATGAGAACACATATAAGGAAGCTTAAAGCTTGTTTCAATGAAAGAGGAGAAGATAAGGGAATGTCAATAAAATTATCTGGGCATGTAAATAAAAGACTAGAAATAGCCCAGTGTGCACAAAAGCCCAGAACTGCCCACAATGTCAAAAAATTGAAAGTTTTCAAGTAAAAGTGGGTAGGGGAGACCATTAAAGGCTAGGTATGTAATAGTAAGGACATTTTAGGTTCTGGAATGCTGGATAACATGGCTTTGATGATGATGATTTTGAAATATTTAATCATGGAAAGCAGAATAATTAAAAATGCAATTTGCTCTAAAACAGATTTCAACTCAAACAACTTTTAAGTTTAAAATTTTGACAGAGATGAAATATGCAGCTAGATCATTTTCAAGTAAGTGTAAACATTTAATTTAATAAATGAGATAAATAATGCAGAAGATAAGGAAACATCAAAAGTTACCTTAAAAGCAGATCTGTTAGAACCATGCCTGGAGATGCTGTATGAACTCCAACCTTGGACCGCCTGCACTCCTTAAAAAGTGAAGCCTGAAGCTGCCTTAGACCACATTTGGTCGCACCATAGCTACAAATCAGAAAGAAATAGAAAATGTGTGAAAGTATTAATGACAGCAAAAACACAAATGAACAAGGATGTGCTCCAAAAAATCCAAATGTAACTTATATCCCCATTTAGGCAAGAAAATATGCCAGAATAATCAGAATAATCAAGAGAAACTTACACAGCTGTCAATGGAGTACTAGATCCCCCAGAACCTGCACCATCCATGTTAAATACGTGACCCGCTTTCTTCTGTGAGCTCATGACACGTATAGCTTCTCGTGTGCAGATTAAGGAACCAACCAAGTTTGTAGAAACAATCTAACCGAGTCATGGAATATATAAGTCAGATATCCAGTAGAGCAAACTCAGAAAGTTTCTAAATGCTTTCTCACTTAAGAGATAAAAAAACAAAGGTACAAAATTTATCAATTCTGAAGAAACTATTGAGAAACCTTTGTAAATATTTACTTTTATCTGTGCAAATATCGGTGTATCAATTAAGCTTGAATTGAAAAGGTTAGTTGATAACAACTATACTTCATTAAATAACAACAAAAATAATTTAACAGTAGTAATACTAAACTCATTGTCAGGAATAGCTTCTGAGTCAACTTTTCAAGTTTTACTTCTTTATTTGACCCTATCATAGATCATACAGTTAGTTATTCAACTATCTATCATGTCTTTCTTTATCCCATCTCTCCACGTTTTCAATGGCCTACCCCTTCTCTTTGTGCCTATAACTTATAGCCTCTCAACTCCACGTACTAGTGTTGTCTCAATCTTCTATTTACATGACCAAACCACCTCAAATGAATTTATCTCAACTAATCATCTATTGGGGCCATTTTAAACTCTTTATAACCCTATCCTTTAGTGTTAATTCACTCATCCAACATAGTATATGGATCTTCATTACCCTTTCTATTTGTTTTTTCTTCTTGCCCAACACTCTTCTCATGTGTAAATAACAACAACAAACTATTACATACATTTTAAAACATTTTAACATATTTGTATGAGGTATGGACAAGCTTGTGTCTTGTAGAACCTATACACCACATCAGTAAGAAGATGATGGGCATCAATTTAATGGCAAGATATGTAATTTTTTCATTAATTAATGGCAAGAAATATTAGCAGTTTAAGATTAGAAGATGAGTCCCACAAAAATATGATTTTGATAAGAAGAGAGACTCTTTAACAACTTGCATTGAAAGAATAGATTGTGGAGTGACAAAATATTATTGATGGTGTGGAGTAAAAATGTGTAACTCAAAAAGTTAACCTCAAATAGATGGGTAAAATAGCTTTCATGATGATGATGATGATGATGATGACAATACTAAGGCACTTTTTTGAGAGACACTAATGCACTTTTTTCTTATTCTGCAATCTAACAAGTAGTGAAACATCTATTCTTTGATTGTCATTGAGTAATATTTGTACATTATTTGTATTTTTGTTTTTTTTTTTTTATGTTACTTTTGTCTCAAAATAGATGTGTTTGAATTTATCCAAATATTATGAATCCTAGGTTTTGGAACTTGCTAAATTGGAACCGCAAATCCATTTTGGATTCTGGTACATGATCCATGACATCTCCAACTTAGAGTCTTCGATCACAGAATGTCATGGAAGACTCAAGTTAATGACTTTCTTGATTGGATGTCCAAACCTCTACTCTTTAGGCCCCACAAAATGGGCAAAGGGGCAGTTTTGTCTAAACGTACCTCAGAGTCTATTTTGCAGGTCTCCAAATATATCGATTTTGGATGACATCAAATCCACGTACAGGTCAGCCAACAAAGGTCAGTCTACATGAACCCCTCAGATGTAACTGTTACACTATAACATGTTGCAAATTCCACATACTAGCAAACATTTCTGTTTGTAGTAACATTGCTTTTTATTTGGTGTCATGATATGACTTGAGCCTGCAACCTTTATGGTTGCAACAATGAACACTTACGAACTATACCACAGGCTCTTGTAATAAAACAAGAAGGGTTCATCGGACTGATGGAATCATCACCATTTTGAAGCCTTATCATCACATATAAGGCTCTGATAGACTCAAGGAACGACAATACATATGAACAATATTGTGCTGTCTAGCACTTAACAAAATCAAATCTATATGATATAAAAACATGAATTATCAATAAATGCACACCTGGTTGATATCTTCATCTGTAAACTGCAGCAATGGCCTGAAGCCTTTGTTGGTGCCAGCATTATTTATCTGTTTAAAAGCAACAAGAAATGCATGCATTAGTTCTACGAAATAACGATGGATCTGAGAATAAAAACCATTTGCATCCCATTCCAGTAGTGAAAAAGCAAGCGCATTACTAGATTATCCAACCATGTGATTCACAACATTACTGAACTGTCCTCATAGTATATGCAATTTAGTTTCATGATGACTGGGTAACAAAAATAGGGAATTGAACAAACCTGTTTTAACATATGTAGGATACACAAGCTCATACACATTAAGTCACAACAGTTTTTTGGTGTGATTTGTAGACTGTTTTCCTTTAATTTTTCATTTTTTAACAGTAAACCAGATAAAAAGTATGCTCCAACAAAATGATATCACTAAGATATGGCACAGAAACTCTTAACTTTCAAATTTTGATGTCAATATTCACTTCGGTGTGATTCTATTGATGTTCAAATTGCCTTCTATTTTAAGTGAACGGCAACATGGTAGACAGAGGTCTAAAAAACTAAAGTGCATCTCAAAATAATGGATTACTTTAAACAGTAAATGGAAACAGCAGGTAAATAAATGGTTTATAACCAACAACAACAACATGCAATGGCCAAATGATGATGCAGGGGATATCCATTTGAAGCGAAAAAGAACTTGGGCCCATTTAACTCATCACAAAAATCTGAAGAGACATGTCGAAGTGACAAAGCCCAATGTTGGCTCGTGGACCACTTGCCGACCCATCAAAAGATTGCAACCAAATTTGTTAGTTTATTGTTTTCTTAATTGAATTAAGACTAAGTGTCATTTCTAAGTTAAGAGTGCATGTTAGTAAAGAGAATTTCAACAAGGCCTAATCTAATTTTAGACTAGATTTGCTTGCTATGCATTTCTTTGACTGTTATTTCTTTTTTTATATAAATCTATATATGCAGATAAGCATGGACATATAGTGGATGGATTCTTTTTGAAACAGTGTAGTGGATGGAGTTGTCACTGAAAGTTCTTGTAAAAGAGCGAAAGAAAGAAGACAAGCATGGGTTCCTTGTCTGATCAATGAGTGACCTCTTGTGTTGGTTCTTAGCAATACTACTTAATATAATTTTATATAATTCTATGATTGTTATTTATTTTTCATATAATTCTATATATGCAGATAAGCATGGGCATGTAGTGGACGGAGTTCCTTTCTTGAATCAATGTAGTGGATGGAGATGTCACCGAGAATTCTTGTTTTCTAGTAAAAAGAGAGAAAGAAGAAGAGGAGCGTGGGTTCCTTGTTTGGTCAATGAGTAACCTCTTGTGTTGGCTCAATGACTTTATCTAGTGAGATCTAGATATTTACGTGTGTTCTAGGGTCATCACCTTGATCAAATTTTATGATGGTTTTGATCAGTTTGAATCAATCGATTTGCCTTTTTATTGGTTCAACAATTGGAGAATGGAGCTAGCCAGGTCTAATTGTGAATCTCTATGTTGGTTGATCATTGAATCATAGGTAACTATTATATCACTCATCTTTATTATTTGGATGCTTTGATAATCGAAATTGCACTATCTGATTATTCTAGTTTGGATATTTTCTCATATGGTGCAACCACCAAATCTTGAATTGGAAGAGAGATTACTTGGACCTTGGTGATAAGTAGCTGAATATATGGGTTCACTACATGAATATATTTGATCATGTTGTAGCATAAAATTGATAAAGTCATCATTACAGTAGTTGTTTTAACTTGGGTGCATTATTGTAAATCTAGTTAGGGATGGCATTCAATTGTTGTCATTGATGAACAGTGTTGATTTTCAAAATATTGGTTCAAATCTAATGTAGAGTTATATCCACTCCAGGCTATTTATTAAGAATTTGATCTAACCATGCAACTATAAATGGATTAGTTCCTAACTTCACATCAAATGAAGTGGACAAAAATGAGCTTTAGAATAACTACATCAGAAAGTGGACAGTAATACTGACCCAGATATCTATGGAACCAAGTTCATTAGCAGCAAAATCAGCCAATTTCCTCACATCATCAGGTTGACACACATCACAAGCAATACCCACCACTTTCGCATGACTCATAGGCATTTTAGATGTGAGGATACCCTTCTTCAGGTTCTCTTCAAGCTCTTCCACAGTATTCTGAACCGACTCAAGGCTGCCCTTCAAAAATCCAAGTGGAGATCAGTAGGCATCAATGATTTTCAAAAGGAACACGCATATCAAAGCAGGTCCATGCACAAAGACACAGAAAAGCCCTGAAAACCACCTGCGTGAAGCAACAACAACGCGGTCTCCAGAAAGAAGAAATTCCCGAGCAAGTGCCTTTCCCAGACCCCTAGTGCTGCAGTATGAAGTTAGGAACATGCAATCATCAACCAAAAAATAAATGGATTATAATATGTCATTCCTATCCATTCATCAGTCAATTATTTTTGGATAATTGCATACGTAGGATTTATTGTTCAGAAAATATGAAGTAATACACAACATATTAGTGAATAACATTTCATTTGTATCACAACATAGTAATAAGTTGAATTACAGCTCATAGCCTCATACGAGCAGCATTTCCTCCCCCTCACTTTCAGGGACAAAAATGGCTGGAAAGCATATACACATCAGTTCACTCATAAAATCCAGAAGTTCAACTTGTCCACACTGGTTGTCCAATGACAAACAGTCCAAACTACAAAAGCATGTAATAAAAATTTAAAACAATAACTTTGACTGCTACCTTAAATCTCATTGGTAAGATAATATTCCTGTCACATGAGAACTAAAAATAAATGATGTGGTACCTTCCAGTTATAACAACATTCCGTGGACCAGCTCTGCTGTGTTCATCTAATACCATGTTTGCTCCTATCATTGTTCCAATAATAATACCACCCAGCCAGCTATACCAAATCAAAGTGTGCATCTGACTATCCCCACCTTTGAAATTGCAACAAAAACAAAATCAGCAATTTAGAGTGTACGAAGCAGCACACAGAAAGTTGCCTGTTGCAATGTCAAGCTTTCAAACCTGACAGCTGGAATCCAACGGCTAGAATCACTCCGGTGCTCATCATGGTGAGAACAAACCTTCCAAAATGAGTAGCAAACTGGCCAGTCAATAAAAAAAAAATAACATAAGTTAGACACCGATGAACTAAGGCACCTCCAGACCCAAAGAAGAGAGCCAAGTAGCCAATAATGTTCCCAGGTGAAAAATAGGACAGAAGAACATAAGCAGAGGAGATAGGCTGAGATTCAATTAGATCAATTTTATGGGAACGTCTCGTCTCCATAGTCCATGTATGTAACCAAGAATCACATAATTAGACCCAAAAGTTCAAGAAGAGAATAGATTTCCAAAACCAAAAACAGAGTTCCCCTTTTATCTATCTAGTCATGTAAAATATAGTAGTGGCTTCCTAGTAAAGGTTAAACAAGCACTTACTAGGTATTAGTTATTACCAATACGATGACAGCATCACTTATCAAGATTCCAAAAATTGACGCTGAGAAAATGGTTATTAAGGAGAACAAGACATTCTGAACCCACATTGAAAAATATAAATCCTCTTAGGGATTTGTTTTTATTTTTTTGTAACGAATCTTCTTAGGGATAATTGAAGTACACATAATTAACATCTCCATACATTGCTTAAGATGTTTCTAATAGAGACTTCAAAAGATGGAAATTTTCCACATACAGTTTTAGGAGAAAAAACAATGAAAAGTCTCATCATCATCATCCTGGTGCTAGCTTTTCAAGTTCTACATTTTCATTCATGATTCAACCATATTATATAGCAGTCCCTCATCTTCTCATCTATTAGAGATGCCTTAAAGGTTCTTTTAATACAATCATTTCTATTTATCTATTAATGTTACTCCACTCATCCATCTGAGGGTATGTATCTCTACTACCACCATTCTATCTACTTGTAATTTCTTCATCATCCAACATTAAGCACCATATGGCATCATGAGTGTAGTTGTTGTCTTATAAAATTGACCCATTAATCTATACAGCATTCTTCACGCAATCTAGGGAGTCGTTTCTGCCTAGTTTGCCTCACCCATCCCAATGACCATATCCAAATCAGATCCGTTTGCTTGTTTTACAATTGGCCATAAGTATTAAAATCTATTAATGTGGTACTACGTTATTTTCAATTTTAATCAGCTTATCTGCCTTTCATAAGATCTGATGAATTTATACTCCATATATTCTGCCTATGCTCTAGTAACACTGATACTGTTGCCTTTCAATTCAAACCAAGTAATGCATGAAAATAACAAATTCTCCACAGATAAATGGACTCTCTCCATGAATCCACAGCTGCACCTTAAGCAATTCAATTGAGAAGTTCAATATCAGAACATAAACCAAAACTCGTCTATCAAACTTTAGTTTGACGCTACCTATCCATCAAATTAGTAAATGAACTTCAAAAGAAAGCTAGTTATCAGTTAATTCACATAATGTTAACAGAGAAACAAAAAATCCTCTCAATTTTCCAAGGAAAAAAAAAAAAAAAAAAGTCTATGGAGAGGCTTCCAGAGTTCACCGCAAAACTACCAAATGGAAACATATTAAGCAGAAAACTCACTGAAAAGAACATCTCTTCCGCCTTCACCACTATGCTTCTGTACTCTCCTCCATCATGCGATTTCTTCGAACCAGAAGTTCTAAGCAGGACCGATTTCAGAGAGTAGAGGGCGCCTTTCCCCTTCTTTGGCTGCAATCGATCTTTCTCTACAATTCCATCTCTTTCCCCCTCTTCGATCCGTTTCTCCACAGATTCTCCTTCGTTTTCACGTCTGAAAGCTCGGAACGGTCGCCACAATGATTTGTTGCGGCAATTCCGCTGCTGGTGGAAGGAAATTCCGTCAAAATTCGACGGAAACAGGCGAAATAAGGGTCGGAGTTTGGGAGTTTGGTCGGAAATGGACGGGTCTTTGAAGGCAAGGTGATCGAAGGGACGTGGTGAAAGCTGGAGCTTGGAAACGGCAGCCATGGCCAACTGATCCTAGCATTTCAGGAAAGCAGAGATGTGGGAGATCATTATATAGGCCCGGAATATAGTCCCAGTGAGCAGGAACATGTATGATCCTATTTTTCAGCATTTTTTATCTTATTTTTTAAATATATATATATATATTTGAAGAAAACCTTAAGATACCATCCTAAAATCCTTAGAGCACGATCCCTAGGGCACACCAAGATTAGCCTACATGAGTATAGCTCCATTGATTGCCTCTCATTTCAGAAAGCTGGAGGTTGCGTACTTACTTTTTAAAATTTAATATTAATTTTATAAATAAATGATGTACTCCTTTATAAAATAGAGTGTCTCCATGAAATACAGTAAAAAAGTCAATCTTTTAAAATTTACTTGAAAGTTTATAACTAATAACTAGTATATCAAAATTCTATTTGAACAATAATTTTAAATATTTTTTTTATCATTCTGAACTTTCAACAATCTGTAAAATTTGTAGCAAGTGTATTTTATAATAAATTTAAATAGTTATAAATTAATTTATAAGATAAATAATTTGAGTTGGAATAAAAGTCTGATGACTGAACTTTTAAAAATTTGATAACTCATAAGAAATTTTTCAATAAATCAGTTCACAATTCACATAAAATAACTTTTTCTTTAAATTTGAACAGTTGAAATAGATTTTCTTGTATTGAGGGTATATTTGTAATAGTGAAATCATTAAATGAATTTAATCTCACTATAAGTCATTATAGGATTGAGTTACTTTTATTTATGATTTACATTTTATTAAAAATGATTGAAGTTCAATATTGTTCATAATAGATCAATGGACTAAAGTTTAGTTAATTTTAATTAAATACACTATAAAATCCCTTAATTTATCATGGTGTAATTCAAATTAAAGTGTAACATTAATAATAAATATAAGTATGAACCTAACTTTTAATTTAGGCACCCCATATAGACACTTGATTTTAAAAAATCGAGTGAAATTACCATTCTCCCCCTCCATGTTCTATTCATCTGAACGAACTGTCAATTTATTTTCAGTTCGTTCGGATGAATATACTCATTTAAACGAACAAATTAGTATAGTTTTAATTCATTCGGATGAGTGCTCATTCGAGTGAATGAGTCAAATTTTGTGAAAGATTGACATATATATGTTAATTCATTCGAATAAAGAGTTTGGTTCATTTTAATAATTCGAACGAACGAACACTCGTTCGAAAGAATGAAATTAGACTAAGGTGAACAAACTAAAAATGAACTAAAAATTCATTCGAATAAATTCATATGCAGAGGTAGAATGGTAACTTCATCAAAAAATTCAAAAACAGGTGTGTAGAGTCAGATTTTTCGAGTGTATGTATAACTCGCCTAAATTTATTATAATTTATATTGTCATTGTACTCGTTTAATCAGATTTTATATATAACAAAAAATCATCACTAATTTTTAGAGTGTTTAGATATGTTTTAAATTTAATAAATAAAATAATGGAATTTATTTTATACAAGAAAATGAAATTATACAATTTCTACTAATATAAAATAATTCATTATTTTGAAATGGTTTAGATTCTTCAAGATAGGAACCACTCACTCGAATGAAATGGAGAACTACCAATATTATTCTCCTACCTGCGAGAGTATAGAATTTAGGTGACCTGAAAGTCGAAAGAATAGAGAAATATCTGGGCAACACAGAAGCGTGATGGCCACACGTTACAAGAACCTCATCTACACGTATGAGATGGACACGTGGCAAAATATCCACGTTAACCAGGTCGCTTTTCCGTTAAGGTTACGAAACTGCCCACATTGCATTTCATTTCATTTGCGTGTGGATAACATGGGCTGCGTTTAGATGGGTAAGAGGGGGTAACCCCCGTTAAGCTCTTGATAATAAGGGTTGTAAGTAAAATTTTGAAAATTTATCTCTTTTATCTTATTTCTTAATATCCTTTGGAGGTTAGGGTATTCATAATACCCTACCCTTCAATATCCCTTATCTTCCTCTCTTTATCAATTATATATTATAAAATTAAAATCTTTCAAAAAAATATATATATTATGTAATTAAAAAATAATATATTTTAAGTAATTAACAATTTAATTTTGTTTGAAATTTATTTTAAAAATGTGTCAATATGATGCATTTGGATGAGGGTCATCTCCACTCAAAGATAAACTTTTACTTTACCATGACAATTATCAAACAAGATAAAGGTAATCACAGTTCAAGTGTGACCCCCACTCAAGAGTGACCCCACTCGGAATAACCCCTCTAAAATTTACCCTTCATCCAAATGCAGCCATAGTGTTGAATAGAAGAACGGGCTCCATGCTTCCATTTCCAGCCAAAAATAAATTTAATTTAAATTGTTAAAAGGTTATTTTTTAAAATTGTTATGAAAAAATGGCTTTAGATTTTGTGTTTGAAAGATGGGATTTAAAGAGATGTATAGTAAAACCTTTATAACGTATTATTCTATAAAGTTATAATTTATTTAAAAAAATATCGACGTTCAGTCTTCACCTCGGACCTATATAAAATATAATAAATCTCTCTAGCTCAGTACTCAATACATTCAAAATAAAAAAAATGTATTGTTCCAACCATTTTATAAAGTAATATTTTATATATTTATAATACAAAATTAATATAAAAGTGATTAAGGACCTTACAAACTAGAAGAGTCTCACAATGTTTTTTTTGTTACTACCGATCTACTGCGACTTTGTAAACTCTCTTCTTTATTGTCTCTATCGAGAAATGCTCAAACAATTCTAGGATGATTTATTTCTAGATTTGACTTAAGTGGTAGGGTTTCTCATGGTCTTGAGTATCGCAGATGGAGAAGATTCAATGGCAGAGATGGGTGACAGTCTGACTTTCAAGCAGCAATGGCCGATGAGGCAGAAAGAGAAAGAAGATATAGCGATTTCACCTTTAAAATAACTTTTTACAGGGTGAGAGTTTAAGGAATTTTTTTAGAAAAAAATACTAAGGAGCTCTTCACGGGGCCACCAAGATCCAAAATACACCTTCCCTGGTAACACATATTCAATGACTTAGATCCTGTTCAATTTCAACTTATTTTAATTAGATTTCAACTTATATTAATTTTTTTCATATGTCTTATTCTTGAGTTAATTTTAGAGTGTCCCAAAAATTAATCGGGTACTCTAAGATGCGAACACTAATATTTCTATTATTTTTATTATAATTTTCATTTAACTTGGTCCAATTCCAAACTGATCTTGAGTTAATTTTAACTCTTAATAAGCCAACCTCTGATTAAAAATTCAGATTTGGCCTAAAGTCTTCAAAGTTCAAACCATTGAAATTCATGCCGGACTTGAGTTGGCTATCAAATATCTGACTTGCACGCATTAGGAAGATTACAAAGGTGGTCCCTATGTTGGATGATTGTGTTACAACTGTAAATAAAGTACAAAGGCAGGGGCCTGAAGTTCGGAGATCGGTTCAGAAGAATCTATAAATAACTTATTGAGAATTAAGATACCTAAAGAAGTTGTGGCCCACGATTTAAAAGAAAACAAACTCATGTCCTTCGTTCTCCATCTACCTTTTCCCCAGATTACAAGAATCTTCTAAGGGACAGATTCCTGTGAATTTTTTCCAACTCCACCCGATTTGAAATATACAAATAGATAATTCAATCTCATCCAACATAACCCAATCTGATTTGATTGTACCAAATTATCAACGTTGAATTGAGTAATTCTAGTAATTTAGGTCGGGTTCGGTAAATTTTGACATGGATTAAATTGAATTTATTAAAATTCGATCTAAAGTGATCCAAATTTCAACTCCAACACTAATGATGATGTATTTGAAATGGTAAAAAGAATAATTAAAAATCAAGAATAATTATGAGAAAGTTAATGCATCTATGAATAAAATGAATTTTAAAAAGTTACTGAGAGTGGATTTGGTTTTTATAAAAAGAAAATATTGTTTTTATTCAAAAATATATTTTTTCCATCGAATGCTAGCACTGATAGTTAAATTTTTCTTGTAAGAAAGTTACCGAACTAGCAAGGTAATATGGAGAGACTAAATGAATAGAAAGACTAATGATGAATTTATAATTAAAGTACCGTAGTGTTGTAAAATAATATATGAAAATAAAATCAATTATATCAGTCATTTATTTAGAATTTAAATTTGTAAAATTATAAAATTGAAATGATGAAAAAGATTAAAATTTGCTCACTCTTTATTTATGTTTCTTTTTGTCACATTTACTCAATTCTATGTATCTCACTTTTTTTATAATCAAAGTGTCAAAGTTTCTTCGAGCATGAACAAGCCTCTCTACCTACTTAGACTGAGTAATTCTATGGAGAATGACCTTTAAAGGTGGAGTGAAAATCGAACTCAAAATACCCACTATCTAAGATATATCTCATTTAGATCCAATTATAAAAATTATATTTTAAGCTTGTCATTATTTATAACTTCAAATTATTTCTTATCCACTAAACTGTAGCAACCTTTATGAGATTCAACTTTATCCCCACGTGATAGATCCTTTAAATTGATATTTTCGAATATAGTAAAAAAAAAATCATACTAATCTAATTATAAAAGGCATGTTTTTAAAACTTTTAAATCTTAATAACTTTTAATCTTTTCTTTCTAAATTAAAGCAATTTATATTTGACATGAGGCCACTTTCACTCCATTTGATGGCCGTTAAAAAACCTTAATATAAATACAAGCCCTCAAAAACATACTCTATCCAATTATAAAAACCATATTCTTTAGGCTCTCATAATTTTAATGACTATAATTTTTAAATAATAATATTCTTAAACACTCATTTTTACATTTTAGATGAGACCCAATTTAGTCTAATGTTAATTTATAAATATACACATATATATAAACTATAATTTAAATATATATGTAAATAGAGCTATGTTTTCAAATTTTCATATCATGTTTTTTATAGTTTATATTTTTATGCATATAAATTATAGTGAGTAATTTAATTATAATTACTCAATTCAATTAAAATGTGTAATCTCTCTTAATATTATTTCTTATATAGTCAGCTGAAAAGCATGTACCAACACTATTCACATACCATATAGTAATCAATTAATTTTTTTAGTATTTATGTGAACTACATAGCATATTAAATAAAGGGTCTATTTATAAAAGTAAAATTAAGAAAAAAAAAATCAATTCACAAAATTGAAAAAGAATGACATGTGTATTTTATCATTCCTCAACAAGAAAATCTCCTACTATAAAATTTTTTTTACAAAACTTTCTCTTCTTCTAAATGCAACGGCAGTGTATAACTTTAAGAATCAACAAATATACATGCATCTATGTTTTGCCATTGGCGTAAGATATATTATAAATCTATTCATGTTAGCTAGGAAGCCTAGGATTCTTACAAAAGAATTGCATTTTTAAAAACAAATATTTCTCGGATGGGCCAAGCAAAGCCCATCCCACTGATGCGAGTCCATTCATGTTCATTTATTTTCTATGACAAATTTTAAATTAAAAATAATTTAAAGGCTTAAGGAGATGCCTTAATTGACTCGACAAAGTAAATTTATCTTGAGAGCCTCCCATGAAATTTATCTTGAGTGACTCACAAGGTTGTCTCAAAAGTGAAATGGGCTTTGAGAAAGAAGTTCAAGCCCAGCATTTTGTCATAAAACCTGCATTTTGGGCTCAGCTGAGTCATAAGACTTGAAAGCCCAGGCTATTTGCAAGGCCTACTTCATGCGAAGGCAGTCGACACATAGTTTAGGGTCATAAGCCCATATGCTGGAGCCAGGTTCCACCGTTTCAAAAAAGGGACCATTTTGATGTTTGTATGCCAGCCTCAGCTGACATGGCTTCGGCTCAGGAAACTCTTCCATAATTAGATTAGCATAATCTAATAATAATTCTTGTTTTGATTCTTGATTAATTAAACATTCTCTAATAACACACCATGTTACTTAATGCAAATTTGATTTGCGACCTTAAAATGCCAATTTGGAAGAGAGAGAATCTATATGAGTGACCAACAATATAAGTAATTTAGTTTAAATTTGATTTAGAGCGAGTCTTCTTAATCGAACAACAGTTTGACATCAAATAATCTCAGCTCATCAAAGATAAATTAAAGATTCAAGATGAAATTTAATTGAAATTTAAAACTAAACTAAGTGAAGTCTATTATCAACTCTTCTAATAATGCATATTAAAACTAAATTGGACTCACATTCAATTTAAATAATATACAATATTAAATATCCACTACGTTTTAGTGTGAGAAAGGGAAAATAGGCCATTAAATGCCACGTGCTGCATTTTAAAAAAAACGTTAGTATTCAGAGGAACAAGAGATGTCACGGTAGTACATTTCTAATGAGAAAACCGCGTGTTTGGTCCAAATTCGTCCAAACGAGGACGCCCCTGGGAAACGGAATACCCCTCTCTCAGTCGAGAGGAAGAAAAAGAAAAGATACTTCCGTTGAAAAGAAAAGAGGGAGAAGAAGCGTTTCTGCAATTGTCTGGTAGTGTAAAGGGGGAAAAAAGAAGCAATAGGGAGAAAGAGAAAAAGAGAAGAGATGCCGGGAGCTCAAGATCGACGGCCCAGAGCTGCCAAACCCGAAACAATCCACGGCTTTGCGCAATCTGGAGATCTCCTAGGCCTTCAAAAGAAGCTCCAAGAAAACCCATCTCTTCTCAATGCTCCAAACGCTATTGTACGTTTCCTCTCTCTCTCTCTAAATCGTTAAATCTCTACTTGAAATGGCTCTGTTCTTGCATTTTCTTTAAATTATGATCACATTTTAAGATCTGTGTAGCAATTTATATTCAATTAGAGTTCATGAAATAGAATTATTTTCTAATCGGGATGCTTTTTAACTCTTTTTTTTTGTGTGTTGAATAGTAGTGTTCTACTTCTATTGCACGTTTTTGTGTGTGTAGAATTTGGAGTATTGACTACTTTTATTGGTAATTTTCATGAATTGGGCCTCTAACATTTTAGGTGGATTTGAAGAATCCGACAATTGGGTTGGCTTCTATTAAATTCTTCAAGTGATATCTGTGTATTACAGTTACATGCTGATATTTGAGAGAAGTTTCTCCTTTCTGACATTATGTTTTGCTATTTCCGTTCTATTTTATTCAACGTTGGTTTTTATATTTTTGTTGAATTGAAACCTTCTGAACCTTTAGTCCAATTACAAGCAGAGATCTAGAGATTGTTTCTTCTTGTTCTTTTTTTAACTTTCAAATTGGGGTTTATTTTTGTTGGATTTGATATATTTGTAACAAATGGATATTGATTACCAACAATTCCATCAGCACATTGTTTAGGCACCTTATACTTAAGAGTAGCTGCTGTCCACCTGTTTCACTAGTGTCATGTGGATAAATTCATGTGAACTTAAATTTATTCAACTTTTTTTACTATTACTGATTAATATTTCTTGTGCTTCTGACAACATGGTGTAACAGTTGATTTGGGAAGAAACTGAAAAGAAATACCTATATGAATTATTTCCTGTTTTGCATTTTTGTTCTAAGGGCACTAAGGCTGCATGTGGATGGGAGGAGAAAATTTTTCATGGATTCTCCTTAGTAGGGCATTCTCTTGTTGAGGAATTCTTGTATATCTTGTTTGGTGATCAGAAGTGAAAAGGTATGAGGAGAAAAAAAAGGAAAGAAAGGGGCAAGGGAGGAGGAGGAGAAACAGTTTTTCTACTTGGGTAGGGAAAGGAGAGAAAAGTGGTGCCCACTTTTCTCCTATTCAGTAAATACCAAATAGGTGAAAGGAGGGGAATCCCTAATTTTCTCCTCAATTCCCCTGAAACAAACACAAAATCAATAATGACAATAAAACTTTGTTAATGTCATGAATGATTTATATTGATCAATGAATTCTAGATGCTAAGCCAACTAGTTGTCTTGATCTGGTTTCCACCTTCAATTTTGTATAATGCCTCACCTTCTGCAAGAGATTGTGAAATATCAGTAAGCATGTGCGCCAATTGAGAATTGCAATCCTTCACAAGGTTAAGTTTGAAGAGTTTGTTACTATATTTTTTCTATCTTGACAGTTTCTTTTAGTTACATGGGTATGATAGTCACGAGAAGCTGAAATTGTGAGTTCAAACAATGTGTGGATAAGATCTACAGTAGCCAATGGCTTCTTTCCATCTGGCATCTAACGGGAAGATTAGAAATAGGCTTGCCTTTTCTAACTTATTTATTTGTAAGGAAGGTTTTGAAAACCCTTTCACAATTACAGTATGTTGATTATCTGAAGAACATAATGCTGCTTTTGGTGCTTCACAAGGGACTTTAAAGAGGTTAGTAAACAAGAACAAATATTAACAAGAAGGTGGTAACTAAAATTTTACTGAAAGGAAGGCACAAGTAGTAGTCCAAGGAAGAAAACAAAGGAAGCAAGTGACATCCTCACAGCTGTAACTGCGTTAAAGAACCAGTAAATTTATGGTTGGAAAATGCTTTTGCTGCTTCACAAGTGATTCTGAAGAAACTAGCAAACAACAAACCTTAAAGTGGTAACTACTAACTACAGTTTTACTGAAAGGAAGGAAAAAGGATGGTCCAAGGAAGAAAAACGAAGGAAGCAAGTGAAACCCTTCCAGCTGTAATTGCGTTAAAGCCAACAAGTAATTGTCAGAAAAAGTCTTGTTATTTTTCCTAATTATTTCCCTGTTTTGTTAATCCAGCCTGGTCGATTGATGATTCTCACTCCTTTAACCAGCAATTCAAATTGCATAAAGATGCAATTTTGCTTCTTCTGTAGGAAGTTTGAGGTTACCTATGAGCGGTTCCTTGGTTTATTGGCCGAAAATTTTGCTTAATTCGTTTTCCTTTGTCTTTTTTTATAGCTGTATGGCTATCTCTGCAAAAGCTGCTGTCTAATCAATAAATTTATCACATTTTTCAAAAAAAATTTCTTAAAATGTGGCCCTTTCTTTTGGGAACTTATTATCACTTTTAAATAATCATTCTTATTTTGTTTTCAAATGAGTCTGACATGCATTTCTTTGATGTGTTCTTTTTCTATAATCTTGTTGGCATACTTCAATGCAGATGACACAGACACCCCTACATGTTGCAGCTGGTTATAATAGTGTTGAAATAGTGAAGTTTCTGCTTGATTGGCGGGGTCCAGAAAAGATTGAGCTGGAGGCTAAAAACATGGTAATTTGAAAACAGTGATGTAGTATATATTAATCATGATTTGTAATCATGGATTCTGGATATCAATGCTTGTCTCTTTTTGGCGACGTTCATGTGTTTGTTTTAACCCTTCGATCTTGATATCTGGCATGTTCGGTCCTTGTGCTTTCCAGTATGGTGAGACCCCGTTGCATATGGCCGCAAAGAATGGGTGCAATGAAGCTGCGAGATTGCTTCTCGAGCATGGTGCTTATGTGGAGGCCAAAGCCAATGTAAACTTCCACTGCTTTTATTTTTATCCAATAACTCTAGTTAGCTGCTGCTCTCATTTCTGAACATTACATATTTGTAATGGGATTTACCCAGTGGCTTCTAGAACGGAACCACTACTCTGGGCTGGGCCCTGACTGTTAGACTCATGGAATCAGGGATTGGGCTGGACTAGCTTCATACCTGATTACGGGCAGCACGTAATTTGCGGTTCTTTGCTTTATGTCAGGGCTATGGGCTGCGTGCATTTGGAGTTTTACCCAATGCTTTTGTACTCAGGGAGATGTAGGGGTCTTGGGTTCTCCATCATCAACAAATAAAAAATAATTATGTCAGGGCCATTCCAAAGCCTGGTTCCAGTCCCAGATTGGTTGTTAGTCCCATTTAATTAGTGACTACCACAGCCAGGGCAGCATTTTACTATTCATCAATTTATGCTCCCATTTCCCACTGCATATGTGACTGCAGTCCTAAACTCCTAATAGAGACCGTAGTACAGTATGCTTTTTTATATGAAACTATAGATTTCAAAACGAATTTATGATTGACTTATTTTCTGTTGATTATTACATGCAGAATGGAATGTCTCCACTTCATTTAGCCGTCTGGTACTCACTTCGAGTAGAGGATTGCTCAACGGTGAAAACATTGCTCAAGTATAATGCCGACTGTGATGTTATAGACAATGTATTCTCAATCTCCATTACCTATTAAACTTGAATAATAATTGAGCAACATTCATATGTAGGAAGTCTTACAAGTTTTAGTGAATTGTATTGCAGGAGGGGATGACTCCTCTTAATCATGTTTCACAAGGTCCTAGCAATGTGAAATTGCTTGAACTTCTTCTCTCGCATCATGAAGAGCAGAGAAAACGCAAAGCCATCGAAGCATGCAGTGAAACAAAAGCTAAGATGGCAGAGCTTGAAGAGGCATTATCAAATGTTGTAGGGTTGCATGACCTCAAGCTCCAACTGCGGAAATGGGCAAAGGGAATGCTTTTGGATGAGAGGCGCAGAGCACTCGGGCTTAAGGTCACTGCTAGGAAGTCACCTCATATGGCCTTCCTTGGCAATCCAGGAACAGGTAACAAATGGTCTGTTTGTGGATGATGTTCATCTTCTTGCATGTAATGATATACACCTTAATCCTTATTTAACAATGACACTCCAGTTTCTAAAAGATTGTCGCTTCTAATTTGTTGGATATATTTGGAGAAGTTCTAGTGTATCTCCGGTTGTTGGATGCATGTATTATTATATTTTGCAAAATTGAATTGGAATTTATAGAACATTTATAGGACAACAGTACATTTCCGTTCATATAGAGCTGACTAAGTGAGAACTATGTCTTGTCTTCCCTAGTAGTTTGTACTGGGGCACATTTCTCAAGAATGTAGCCCTTCATAAACATTCCTTGTAATCTGCAAGCAGTTCTCCTCTCAGAGTGATTGATATCCACCATTCGACTGCTGCTTCAATTTTAATGATGAATATCCACTCGTATCGGTGTTACATTGTGATTGTATGGGTTTTTTTCGTAATCAGTATTTCAATACAAGGTGAATCACTCCAATCAGGAACAAATGTTGTCATCACTAGAGCCTTATCTCCTCTATTTGGGGTCTTTTCCATTGAATTCTGCTTTGATGTTTATCACTAATTTTCTTTCAAATTAACAAAATAAATGTCTCATAGTCAACTCTCTCTCTCTCTGGAAAAGGTAATGGATATCAAAGTAAAATCAAGGCATCCTCATACTATTCAATCTCTTCAATGTATTCCTTGAGACTTTTATTGGAGTTTTCATCTATTATGCTGCTAATTCTTGTATTCTTGTTATTGTTAGAATCTGACTATCATTCAACAGGTAAAACAATGGTAGCTCGAATCCTGGGGAAGCTTCTCCATATGGTGGGAATTTTACCTACTGATAAGGTAACTGAAGTGCAGCGGACTGATCTGGTTGGGGAATTTGTTGGACATACTGGACCAAAGACTCGAAGAAAGGTATTTCACTTTTTCTTTGGTTCCTTTCCCCTCATTTTCTTTTGATTTATGTGAAACTAGGTTAAATAAAAAAATTAGGTTTTAGATTTCAAATTGATGATTTCCTTCAGCTACATGGCAGCATGAACTTAGCAATTTAGTGAACCATTTAGCCATTTTATGTCGTGCATCTCATAATTTCACTGGAGTGGTATTGAGTGCATCATATATATAGTCCAAATTGTGCACCTGCTGAAAGCAGCCTAAGTTTGCGTGACTCTTTTTTGTTTTATTCCTACAAAATTCCCAACCTATTTACTTCAGTTGGTCTCTACATACATATGTTGGATTCTAATTTATCTTCACTCTCACTTATTCTTGATAACTGCTCACAACATCAAAGCAATAGTTTAATCATACCAACAATAGCAATAGTATTAATACAGTGTCAAATTCCATTTTTGGATGTCTTGCTTGGATCATTGGAGTACCTTCACTTCGGCAATCTACTTGGTGCATTGCTAAGTGATTATGTGGTTGGTGCTTGGTAATGGGTTCAAGTCTGGGAATGGAGAGTGTTTTTTAATAAGCTTGAATGGAAAGTGAAGGTAAATCTGATATCTAGAGTTTTAAGGTTCTGAAGTGTCAACAGGGGTCAAAGAACTAGTAGAAGAGTCATGGCTTGAGAGTTGAGAGTTTCTTTTTGTAGCTTTCCATTTTGCAAAAGAAAATGCACTCATTCTATAAATGCTTTAAACATGGATAAAAACTTTGCTCATAATTTGCAGATAAAAGAGGCAGAAGGAGGAATTCTTTTTGTTGATGAAGCCTATAGGTTGATACCGATGCAGAAAGCAGATGACAAAGACTATGGCTTGGAGGCCTTAGAGGAGATCATGTCAGTCATGGACAGTGGAAAAGTTGTAGTCATATTCGCTGGCTACAGTGAACCAATGAAGCGTGTAATCTCATCCAATGAAGGTTTCTGCAGAAGGGTAACCAAATTTTTCACCTTTGATGATTTCAGCTGCAAGGAACTTGCAGAGATCACCCATATCAAGATGAATAATCAGCCAGAGGACAGTTTGCTTTATGGATTTAAGCTGCAAACTTCTTGTACTCTTGAGGCCATTGCAGAGTTGATAGCAAAAGAGACGACAGAGAAGCTGCGGAAGGAGATGAATGGAGGTTTGATTGATCCAATGCTCATGAATGCAAGAGACAATTTGGATCATAGACTTGACTTTGACTGCACAGACACTGAATATCTGATGACATTCACCAAAGAAGATTTGGAAGCAGGCCTTAGATTAGTTTTGCACTGAGGTGGTTCTTACAGTTCACTGATGTCTGTCTTTTCTAATTTTGGGGTTGTTTTATTCAATTCATTGGAGTTTCTAAAGCATGCATTTGATGGCTTCATGACGAAGGATTACTCTCTTAGCTCATCTCTGGATGTCTGCCCCCCATTTTTTGTATCTATTAACTTAGATACCTGAAGCAGGGTCATCAGCAGCAGCAGCAGCATTATTATCATTATTTAGGCTATTTATCCCATCAATTTGGGGTTGGCATTTACAATTGGATCTTGCATACTTTAATTTTTTCTATGGGCTGACTGCCTATCCAAAACGCAAGACATCTGAAGTCGGTATTAGATTGATTTCATGACAGCTGTTCCATTTTTCAGTTCTTGTGTTTCTCTGTATTTCGAGATGCCATTTTTCAGTAATCTGTAGGTTGTGTTGTTGCCATTTTTTCTGTATATTTTGAAGTTCTGAATATTATGATCACTTTCTGGCTGTATCCACATCTTATTTTCTTTCTCCAATATTTGCTTTTTGATGTTGCTCTGCTTGATTTAATCTTTAATCTCTAATAAATAAAAGGTTATGAGATGCAAGGCCAAACTCGTATTTTTGTGGTGGCAAGTCCGCAAGACTACTGAATTGGAGAACCCTCATAAGCAAGAAATGCCTTTGTCATTGTTGTTGTCCGTATAGTTTTGAAAGCAATTATTAGATCCGGATTCAACAGGGTGTTTGCAGTGTTCAATGCTGTAGATATGGACCCTGTGTGGTTTGTTTATTTCTTTGCATGTGGGGAGTTGGGGGAATGGAATTAAAATTCTGTCTGAAAGATCCTTCAGCCGAATGCAAGGAAAATTACTTTTCTAAAGAGCAAACAGGTTTTCTGAAAATTAGTTTCTTATCTTTTCAGAGATTCACGTTTCTGAATTCTTTTTTTTTTTTTTAAAATAATTTCCGGGAAAGAATTTTCTAATCAAGTACAGGGAAATGGGGTGCACCAAATGTAGGGGTGAAACTCGGGTTGGGTTTTGGCCTGAATCCACATGACCCGATCCAAAAATCATGCGGGTCGGGTCATAAAAGTCGGGTCAGAGGGTCGGGTCGAGTTAAGAAGTCAGAAACTCGCATTGAATTTAGATCGGATTGGGTTGAGAGTTTTTTAACTTAACCCGATCTGACCCGATCCGATTTCAGCCCTAACCAAATGTCTCGATTCATCCGAAAAAGAGTAACTAGTATAGTTTTTCTCAGCTAATTATTGTTCGATGTGAAGTATAGTATACTCTATCTAACCTCAGGCATCAAGATCCAACAATAATATATTACTTTATTGATTTCTTAAATCAATTTTTTATTATTCAAAAGAAAACATGAGAAATTGGTATCTTGCCCAATTTAGCCTGACTCAGTTGACATGGCAAGGTTTATCATATGTCCCTCGTCCACAATCTTTCCATTTAGGGCTAAATTTGTGATTCTATGGCATAACTCGTTGCCTCGAACTACAATGTTTTATTGACCTTCGACTCAAATCAGTATTAGCTTCTGCCTACGTTTTTAAGGAGACTGACTAGGAAAGCCATTTTTGGCATTTCTAACATACGGCGAATGAGCATCCCTGCACACCACACTCCTATCGTGTATAGGGATGCGAGGCCCATTGGCTCTTACAGAGAGGGGCCTCATTCAAAAGCGCTCACAAAAATCACCCACCTTATTTGGAGATACTAAGTGATATTTTTAAACTCCTCAAATTTTGATCTTTATATTAATTTTCAACAATAAAATTTTTGAAACTTTTACTAGATTGATCTGATTGAAGCATTTTTAGTGAGTTTCGCATTTTAAAAAAATAAATAAGAGTATTAATTTGGTCGGAAATCTAAATCTTGTAAACACTTATCTATCACTCAAGACTTTAACCAGTTTTATCTCCACTGTGAACCTTATACTGATCTTACCAGCGATATCCTCGTCCATCCCTCAATGTGTTGTGGCATGCACTCCAAATAATGAATCCTCATCCACAACACGCTGCATCAACCATTTCAGGGGAAAAAAAAGAGGTTGCATCAACCAGTGTTCTTGATCATCGAACCACATGAATACCTTCACAAAGTGACACGTCATAATTCCATGTTTTTAAGTGTACATCAGGTTTACCTATCTATAGTCGCATCAGAATGATAATTTATTGTCATAAAAGTTATCATCATAGCCATTTAACCTCATCATCCTTAATAGCAACCACTCTCAAGAACAATGAAAGAGGATATCCATGGGAAATCAACCATCGATGTTATTTTTTCCCCAAAAAAAAAACACCTTAGAGATTGTTTTGGCTGAGGATTTAGACTCGTAGATTGGAGGCGGGATTGAAATGCGTCTGATATCAATCGGGTAGCCAACTGCTGTCCAAGTCTCATTTTTTTGCTGCAACCGTTAGGGAAGCAATTTGAAATCTTGCTTCCATTTCTAAATGAAGACAAAGGGACGGTCTTCTTGGGCTTAGAATCTGGCTAGCCGGCATAGTGAGAGCCTGATATATACTGTGTTCATATATATACTTTAGTTAAATGTCTGGGTAGAGGCCTTAAATTAAAATCCTTAGACCCAAAACGGGCCAGCAATTTAGGCTTAATTCTGGCGTTGGCATCATGACCCTCAAGCTAGGTGTTTCTGGATGGTCTGAGCTTACCCTAGTCCATGTACAGCCCAGTGCAACCCACAATTCTTCATACTTCTATTAATATTTCCTTATTTTCTGTGTGCTCACATGCTCACATATCTATGCTACAAGAGTAGTTCACTCAATAGAGAAATACAGAAAAGGACCATTCATTTCTTCAATCAGAATGGACTAATTTCCATTAAGATAAAATAAACTACATAAAGACACAAAAGAGAAAAAAAAAAAAGAGCAAGGCATAAGTCCATCCAATCAATTAAACAATCAAGATGATCCAAATTCAGAGAGTGCCGACCTGAGCAAGGCTGAGAAGGCCTCAGATGCATTCTCATCATCAGCTTTGACTTTGATATTTGCCTTTGCTGTTGATGTGTTGACAAGGCATTCCACTAGAAAAAAAGCAGCTGATTCATCCATCTTTTGTGCATAAAAGAAGAACTTGAAATTTGGCACCTGACCC
Organism: Chimonanthus praecox; assembly: GCA_022113865.1. NCBI lineage: Eukaryota > Viridiplantae > Streptophyta > Magnoliopsida > Laurales > Calycanthaceae > Chimonanthus > Chimonanthus praecox. Next base: position 62,773,456 of record CM039088.1, read on the forward strand.
CCTGAGGCAATGCACTGGATGGAATGACTTTGCATGTGTCGGAGGAGGATTTGAGGTGTTGTCAAAGCTGCAGCTCCTTGAGAACTTAAAGAGCATTCCTGCAGGGACAACACAAGCATAAATCAGATTTTGTTAAGGTTAAACTTCAAAAGATTAGGAGAGGCATCACCTGTGAGGCAGAAAGAATTACATAGGGAATCAACCTTAAGGTATTCAAACACTCCTATGATGAAAAGTGACTATCAATTTAAAGAAGTGCAAGTAAAATGACGAGATCTACTAGCATGTTAAGTAGAAAAGACATTTTATATAACCTCTGTAACTTACAATATAACCTTTCTAATCTAGGAACTGCAAGGTCCAAGCGGGAACAGCACTTCATATAGAACATTCATGCAACTAAAATGGGAATGAATAGTATATCCAGCAAAAATGATGCAGAAGACGTGAATCTAAGTAATAAATAAGTAAACCTGGGACAACGATATTGCCAGTTGGCCCCATTTCCGCTGAAAAGTGCCTGGATCCAGGACCGGTTTTGCATTAAGCTTCAATTGAGGTGGCGAAGGGGTAGCAGGTAAACCCAGACCAAGTAGATCATCAATGCTTGAGCTCGATAGTAGGGTACTAGTTTGAGATGGGGGGTTTGAAACCACTGATTCAGATTGCATTGAAGCAGAGACCAAAGAGCCACTGTAGTCAGGTGCACTGTATGCAGAGCCATTGTTAGTAGGAACTCTACTTTCTTCCTTCTCGGATGTGCTTAGCAGAAGATCATTATCACTTGATTCAAATCTTTGAGACTGGATCACATTGTCTGCAGATTCAGCTCCCACAGACAAACTTCCAAGTTCTTCGGAGAATTCAAATGGTCCTCGGTGTTCCTTATCAGTGAACATGTAAGATGGCTGCAAGTTTTGTAGATCTTCAGTTTGATATAGATTAAAAAAATTCTGGAATATATATATATATATATAGAGAGAGAGAGAGAGAGAGAGAGAGAGAGAATCCAGATTTTAATTAAGAATAGCAGCCACATAACAAAATAAACCAATGTTGACAAAAGCATGCCAGAAAAAGGGAATACCTAGAACATTGAGGTTTTATGTAAGAAAGGCCCTATAAACACGTGATATGTTGCATCCTGATTCCTGGGTAGGAATGGGAATTCGCCCCAAATATTCATTAGCCATCAGCCTGATTGGTTCTGAATTGTTTTTAAAGAAACTGGACCCGAATATCTTTTATGCACCAGAAATTTTCTCTATGGTGTATTTTTCAGCAAATACACTTGATGATTTTAACACAACCAAATGCATTTCTCGTACATAATACATGACAGCTAAACTTCAAGAAAATAGGCCTCAACAATAGGCCTTATTTTATTAGTATTGCATCAGTTTGGAAGAGAGCAAATTGGGATAAAAAATCTTAAGGACCAGACATCCCAACCTGCAGCAGGCTTCCTCTCCATGTCATAATATATGCCATTACACCACCATATCCAAACATTAAAAACTTGAAAAAAAAAAGGAATTAAAAAAATGGCATATACCAAATTTATCTGGGAAGAATATCACCTTCTGGTATACAACGGATAGACTGTTAAATTCATCAAATATGCGATCTTTAATTTCACTGTTCTGTGTATCAGCAAAGACAGAAACTGCCTGTTTTGGAGGGTCAACTACACGTTCTGCTAGGGATACATCATACTGCAACAGCCTGTAGTAGAGTAAGGCTCTGTCATGAACATCCTGCAAAAAACTAGGACCTTAATAAAAGATTTCATGCATGAATTGCTCTGCAACTTATAAAGTTTCAATTGAACATGTTTTAAAAGAGTTGACTGGTATGAATGAAGTTATACCTGGTGAGAATCAGCGAGACCAGCAGCCAAAGCAGCTCCCAATGCCTTTTGGGACTCAGGTGGTCTTCTGAGAAAACACTTTAATACTGCAGTGAGAAGGTGTAAGCGAACCTGTAAAATACAAACTTAGACTAATTAATGCAGCAAAAACTTAATGAGGCCCCATTAGGAGTGAATATTAGTAAAAGTAGACTAATTTTTGCACTACCCCAGTGACACCAATAGCACTTGACAAAGAACACTTCTTTGACATGTTAAAAACTATGTCATTTCAGTTATAAAATTTACAGCACCTTATAGTTAATCTGAGAAGATTTCATAGTTTATTGTTTCTAGATATGACATTAACACAATTGCAGCCATACAGGTTCTGGTCAAATCAACCATAGCTACTAACAGTCATATTAAGGAGTGGGAAACAGAACCACAGGAAAGAAACCATGATGGAAAAGGCTCCAAGCACTATAAAAAACTTGGGTAAACGATGCAAAGAGGTATCCAAAAGATTGGACTTAAGCAACTTAAGCCAAAAGCACACAATGTGATTTTAAATTTGAAAACAGTATATCTTCTCTCTTTTTTTGGCGGGGGGAAGTTCAAACACTATATTGTTCTTTCATTCAGCAATTGACAATTGCTTGAGGGAAACAAAGAATCTTTCTTTTTCTATATTATGGAAATTGATCACGTTTGCTATATTATCAAGTATTTAACCAGAAAAAAAAAAAAAAAGTTGAAGATCTTTCGAAGGAAATGAGTTTCCTTTCAAGGATGTGCCACAGATAGCTCTTGTTGAAAAAAGGAAAAGAAAAAGAATTTCCATGATAAGGTTGGCAGACTCTGGTTGGAGGTCTATTTTTGGAGTTAATGGTGATAGTCCAAAGGTACTGAGACTGGGGAAATATGAATCCACCAAAGCTGAAGCTTAAGCAGAGAAAACAAAACATACGGACTTTGCAGACATCATCCTGGAGAGTAAAACCATGGTTACCAGATATTTGAGGTAACTGCTTTAGCCAATTCAGTAGCAAAGAGAAGACAGGGAGGGGGCAGGGGGACATGGTTATTGATGCGGCCATCACATCCAATGAAGACCCAAATGAAGATGATGGGCCCCAATTGGCCTCAATTGATGAATTTGCTCTCAAATTCCTAGAGAGAATTGATGGAGGGAAGACAGGGCCTCATGAGCTTTCTAATGGACCCACATACACCCAAATTGAAGCCCATTTGGACATATTATGGGTCAACGCCTGTTGTGAGCAGTTTTGGGCCTCAAAACCCCACCAATTCAAGCCCATTTGCTGCCAACAAGCTGGGCATCCAAATTACACATCAGTGCCAACTTGGATGCTACATTGGACACCAGATGGATAAGGAATCTTCAAGAAGCTTTGGGTGCATGGACCACATGGAGACCAATTTGGAAAGCCCAGATTAGAAAGCAATCCTTGCTTGGGCTTGTGCATCACTATGTATCGGTCTTGGGTCATGAAAATACAGTAGGTTTTTGAACAAGTGGCTGAGAATTAATGCAAGAATAGCATGGGGGTGTGGACCTGATTTTGGGCCAGATTTGGACTTCATCAACTTAAGCAATTTTTCAAATTGTGTGGCTGAGATGCAATATCAAGTTTGCCCATGGATATGCAGATTTTATTTTTGTATTTTCTGTTTTTTAAGGCCATTTATTGATATAATAATTCCACATGGCAACCAGCCACTGGAGGAACCTAGGATTGGCAAATAAACCCAAGTAGGTTAGCAAGTCTTATTTTTTTTAAATATTATTTTCCCTAGTTTTTAGTTGTTTGTAGCCTATAAATACTAGGGGAATTCGACCATGTAATAAAAAAGAAGTCGAATTTTGAAACTTAAAGCTTGGGTTAGAGTCTCTCCTTTGTGATGAGTACTAGTTCGGTTCTTTTGAATTTAATTTGTGTTTGTGTTGATGAGTGAGAAGGTGTGAAATTGGGCCATAGTGGGACCCGGATGAGGCCCAGGGGCAACTATTGCTGCCAGGTGAAGTTTTATCCCTTTTTTATAAATCTGCTTGAGCTTTGACCAGATCAACTGATCAAGTTTTAAAACATTCAGTCTTCTTTTAAAATTTAAAACAAAGTGATTTGGCATCTGAATTCATCCTAGAAGACAGTGGTAGTGATGCAACATGACCATGTGTGTGCAAAAACATGACCAGATGGAAATATTTTAACAGTACTTAGCATACAGAAGCATGCCTAAATGCCATCTAAAAATGCAGCGGTCATCTTAAAAGATGTCAACTTGTCAAGTACCAAAGGAAGAGTGTAGCTAATTCAATGCATTTCCACTAACTGTATGCCATGTATGGCCCAAACAGACATCTTTGATTTCACTGAATAATTGAGGTACATACAGCACCCAACCAACATTCTGAAAGAAAGTTGCCACTGAACCAAAAAATTGTTTCTAAAACACAGATCTTCGTAAAGAATTTGCTCATGGAGAAAAAGAAATAGTAGACACCGTGCTTAGAATATTGCAACAACCCCTAGTGGAACCACAAAGAAGTTTATTCGTGGCAAACTAAATTTTATGCATGAGAAAATTTTATTGTTGTTCTCAATTTTATGTCATAAAACATTATTACCTCTGCAGAGTGTTCATCATCCCAGTTGTCTATAAGACTTTCTAGGATATAAGGAGCATCAAGCATGTCCTGAGAGTACTCCCCCAACATCCATATCAAAGCTGCTTTGGCTTTGGGCTCTTGGACATTTTTGCTGCTGATGTTACCAACTACGGCAATACAATCATGGCTCCATTGAGGATATTTTCTAAGCAGATCTTTCACAAGTACCTGAATAACAAAATTGCTGAAACTAGTCAAAAGCACATGCCAATGTGGAAATCAGATGGTAAATCAAATGTCTGCTTATCCATTACATGTGCCACAATGAAAAGCCTATTAATTAGATGTTTCCAGAATGAGGGATACTGACAAGTGTTTCAGCGGTCACATAGTCCTTTTCCATCTCAAGGAACTGAAGAAGCCTGTCTACAATCGCATTCACATCATATTGCTGTAGTGCAATTTTTCCAACAGCCCGAATTGACTCCCTTGCAATAGGCACATCAACATTTGCAGCATATTCACATAACTCCGTAACTGAAATCAAGCCAATAATAATGTCATACAGCAACTATAAGGGAAAATATATTACTAGGAAAATAGCATGTGACGAGAGTAATTACAAGGAAATAAGAATACAGATGTCTCAATATCAAGTACCAGAATGCATGTTCAAGACATCAGCTTACTTACCAATTTCATAGGTATTACTTTCATTGGCTACAGCAGTCAACATCTCAAGTTTCAGCTTCTTAACATATGATGGTTCATTGTATTGGCAATAAAAATGTTTGTAGTCTGATGAAAACAGCATTGGAGCTCGCATCACCAAGAGATGCAGGTGGCTCAGAATTGCATAAGATTGTTCTGGACTCCCAGTGCTCACTAATGTGAGCAAAGGTGCCTTGATACGTTCATATACCTAAACAGAAAATTTGAATTTTTATAATGTGTAATTGAAAAATTTAGAAGTAAACAAAAAGACATGAGTCAAAAAGACCAATACAAAAACACAAAGATATGTATAAACTGGCAATGCTCTGGTATACAGGTAATCATTATGATGTACTGAAGGCATGATAGCAATTTGTACAGTCCATTAAAAGCATTTGGCCCAGAAGAAACAACAGTTTTCTAGCTAAGAACATCATCAATTATTTTTCAAAGTTACACCTATTTAGTGTTGATGTAGATGTACTCATGCAAGACAATTAGTGCGACTGAACTAAATCAATTGCAAGGTATTCAGGTTATAGGCATTTTAAGAGTATTACTTTTTACATCATTATATGTTTGTTTGTTTTTATTATCTATTCATTCATTCATTTGAAGAGAGATGAATATTTTAATATAAAAAATATGAAACAAGGGAACCTCCAGAGAGGTGGAGGATTTTAAAGGAGGGAAGAAAGAGTACAGCATTAGTGCATTACAAGACCAACATACAGGGAACCTGTGTTAATTAGACTCCGCGATCACAAGCAATGGCACTTATCATGATATGTGAAAATGCTCGCTCTCTGAGCTCGCTGAAACATATGTTATAAACACATTTGTCAAACACCATGGAAACTAAGTACTAGAACTAGCTCAAGCTAAGGTTCTTGGAATGCCCTTTCACTATTGAGGGCAATAAAATGGCTAAATAGATCCAATGTTTCTTAAACAGCAAACACCTGACCGCTATTTGCATCACCCCCCACCCCTCAACTAGGTCTGAGAAAATTTGTCATTTCTTTGAATTCCACTAATGTTATCACACTCAAAAAAAAAAAAGGAAAAAAGAACGTTGAGTGGTTGAGCTTACATCAGCCTTCCATTTTAAATATATCCTGGAGAGTGAGGGATCTGCATAGACTACACCTACTGATTTGAACATTTATGACCAAATCCCAGTATCAATTAAAACCCAACTGCTAATGTAGTACACCTCATCACCTGATGATCCTTCAAATGTCCCCTAATCGATCCCAGTATCAATTAAAACCCAAATGCTAATGTAGTACACCTCATCACCTGATGATCCTTCAAATGTCCCCTAATCAACCTTCTATCAAGGCCCATAAAGATGGTGCAACCCAGTGGAAGAGGAGAGAGAGATAATGTTATGGACAAGTGTGTTGACCTACCAATCTAAAGGTACAAGTATGTTAACTCTTATCTCATACAACTGTGCTTTCTGGTAAGCCTATTAAGTTGCATAAAGCTTTAGACAAAACAACCTGAGATGGAGATGCACGTGTTCAGATGAAAGAAAACTCCCTCTTTTGAAGTTAAGTTTGATCATCAGTATCTGTGCCCAGAGGAAAGAGAACTCTCACATGGAAAAGCAATGACTAGAAACAATGATAAACATGAATGACAGATCACAGAAAGAGCAATAATTTTGTATTTCTCTTTTAAGAAGTAAGAACAATAACAATTGGCAAACTCAAAAAGTTCTTGTAATTGCTACACACCCACTGGTAAATGATATTTATAATTTTGGACATAAAGTACATGAAAAAGTGTTTTCATGATAGGTACCTGCTGATGAACATCAGTCATGGACAAGGTCATGTGCAGAAAAACCTTGATAGTTGCCAAAACAACAGCACCATTTGCATGCTGAAGCCTATCCTCAAGGAGATTCATTATGTCAAATATCTCATTGCTATCTGAGGGTATATATTTGGATACCAAGTCGAGTACAAGACACTGTGCCCATTCACTGAATTCCTTGATACTGTCAAAGTCAAGACAACATAGATGCAATCAATACAAATTGCTGAAGCATTTTATACAAATAAAAGATGCATTAACCAACACATAAATGCCATATCTCAGGTTTTTTTTCATTTTGAGTGCTACAATTAAGATCTCTATGATTATCGATTGTAATTTGGGGGTTTTCTCAATTATTTATGGTGGTAAAGGATAAAAGCTTTGATGATGATAATAATCTCTCTCTCTCTCTCTCTCTATATATATATATACATTAATTGAGCAGTTACAGGTCAGACTGTATTTTCTTCATTCATACAAAGAGAGCATTGACAAAAATTGTATTTACTTCCTCATTCATGCATTATGAGAATATTCAGTACCATCTTTTAGATGAACAGTTACAATTGGGAGAATTTTAAGTTTATACTTTTTCCTCTTTTTAGAGGTAAATTTTAGCCCCAAAAGCTCACTCTTGTTGTAATTTATCTTCAATTCAGAGCAAGCTTCAAATCATCAAGTTGGGTAGCCACAAATTGTAACTCCTGAATACCTGCATTAAGGATTATGAGATATTCCTACATCTGAATGAACAATCTGGAAGCCTTGAATATCAGCAGAAAAGATAAACTTGAGTTTGTATTAGCCATGAATGGAGAACTACCCACACTCAAGGGACTCAACAAAATTGAAGCATCTCCAAAGATGCAGGCATAAAACAAATTAGACAGATGCTTCCATAAAATAAAACATCCAAATAAACCTGTGAGTCCTGTCAGAGACAAGTTGAATGAACCCATGACAAAAATTTGTGACACCAAAAAAATAATTTATGAGAAAATTATGGAGCCTTAAGTATCATACCGATTCAAAAGATAATATATGAATGGCTTGCTAAGCAAATTTTCTTTCTCCCTCAACGCTTCTTCAGAAGCACTTGCTTCCAAGCTCCAGATTTCTTGTAATGAAGATAAACAATTTGCAACAACCTAACAAAGACAATTAAGTATAAATATGCTGATATTTTCTTAAGATCAAGTATGTCAATGTTTTCTCAATCATCTGTAAGAAAAGCTCCTCAAAAGAAAAAACTAGTTCAGCTTGCACATATCCTTATAGAATTAAGTCTTCTGGAAAATAGGAAACTCGTATGTGTTAAATGGATATAGGTGCTAGAGAAGTGACGAGGAGCTGACATATAACACTCTCTACTGCGAGATAGGTGAAATGGCAGTCTAAACCAATGCAAGAGTCCAAATCCTTGCAACTCACCAAATTTGCCCCACAACCCGTTTTCCTATATTTTAGCTATTTTTGCACAATATTTTTCTATTTTTAGGTGGTCAACCTTACAGCATCTTCTAAATTATTTTTTTGATAAGTTAAAAGACTCAAAGATCAATGGGTGTCATCTTCCATATGGTCTATGTTTTTTTATGGAATCTTGATTTTTTTTTTAATGGAATCTTGATTCTTTACACAGTTTCATAGTGCCACTTTACCATATGGTCTATGTTTTTATTACTTTTAATATTATTTGAGCCTTTTTTAATTTTTAAACTCTTATATAAGCTAGTACATTTTATCTTGAGTTTTGAAATTTTTGCCCATTTAAGTAATCCATTTTACTTTATTCATTAAAATTTTAAGACTCTTTTAGCTATATTCCAAAAATTCAATAACTTTAAGTGATAGATATGAAATTAGGAGGGTTGATGGAGTCTAATGAGGCTGAAGTGAGGGCATTAGAAGAACACTTTAAGTTTGATCTGGGTTTAGGAGTGGTAACCTCATTATCAAAGGTGACTCAGCTAATGTCATCTCTTGAGCTAGTAATAGAAAATCCCCTGGTGGAGGTTGATTGGTATTGCTAGGGACATTTAGAGGTTGTGCAGGCTAGGTGGCGTCTCTTTCACTCATACACCTCAATCAACAAACTATATTGCAGACTTCTTGACGAAAACTGGTGTTCAATTACAAAGTCCACCTTAGGAATTTTTCTCATCTCACTAGCCTTGAAAACTTGGGGATTGGGGGCTTCATTTGAATCTTGTGTTGGGTGGATTTTTGTTGTATTTTTTTATTTATTTCTTGCTTTTTCTTATTCTTTTTTATGTTTCTTTTCCTTATCATCGACTCTAAGTATATATCTCCTATACTCGCATCCCTTCTCTTTTACTTCATTCTTATTTTAATGGTATTAAGTCGTCAATGTTCCAAAAAAAAAGTTATTGATATGAAATGATGTTTCTACTCATTGCCCTTAAAAAAAAATTCTTAATTTTTATTGAATTGTTTTTACAGATATTATTCATATAATATTTCATTTATCTAATTTTCTCTAATTAGATAATATTTATTAATTTTACTATCAGAAATTATTTATCTCAAGATATCCACTTAATAATGTGGAGAAAAGGGATAAAGAAAGACATGATAGTTAGTTGAAAGACTAACTTTATGATTTATGATATAATCAAATGGAAAGTAGAACTTGAAAAGCAGACTCCAGATAGATGGGATTTTGGCAAATGATGGTCATGATTATTATTATTATTACTATTATTGTTGTTGTTGTTGTTGCTTCTTTTGATATTCTCAAATATTACACACATATTTTAATAATTTCAATTTAAGGACTCACTAGATCCCATTTGACCTAAGTATAACCCAAAAGAGTTGGAGTAATGGCTAGAAACCCACCTCAGAAAGCGGGAGTCCTAAGTTCGATTCTCACTCCACCCTAAAGGGCCACTCCTCGTAGAGTTACTGATGCGGAGCATTCCACACCACACTCCACATTTTTTTTTTTTTGTTTTGTTCTCTCTCTAGTAAACTCATTCACCGATGAATGAAATAAAATTGAAGTTCTTCCGCAAGAATTGTGAGAGAATAGCTTGGAGTGAGTCCCTGGAAACTCTGGTGAGATATCGGAGAGGCGAGAGGCCTTAGTGTGAGGCTATCCTTTCTATCTTCTTCAGGTACATACCTTTCTTTTTCTCTTTTCTTCTCCTTCTCCTTGCTTTACCCTCCTCTGGAACCCTTCCCTTTCTCAGATCTACACTGCCAAGAGACCCAAAACCCTTCCTATTGCTGCCGTTACCTTCCTACCACCCTTTGGGTCCTTCCGCCGTCCTTCATGTCCTCTGTTCTCATTGTCCCAAGCCTTTGACACCCCTGCAAGTCATCGCCTTCACCTTCGCCTCATCCCTTGCTTGTCGTTACCACCCAGAAACCCCTTCCTGCTGTCGCGTGTCTTCCGTGACCCTTTGGCCTTTGTCGCCGACCTCCGTAAGCTCGACTACCCTTTGCGGCAACACCTAAAACCCACCCCTTGCCTTCCGTAACCCATATGCCCTTTTTCTTACCCTCCGTTCCTTTTATTTCTTTGCTAAGCACATGGTTATTTAAAATCATATGTTTTTTCTCAAGGATATTTTGCATGACTATTTGGTAAACTTATATTATTTAATTGCATTTATTAATTAAAATTTAATTTCAGCCTATATTAGTTTTAAGTGCATTATTTTCATCCCCTTTAACTTTTAGAGAACCAATTTAGGCATTTAGGGTTACCCTATTAGTTGTCCTGCATCAGTTACCCAGTGTGTGTGGGTAGGGAGAGGCTTGCATATGCCCCGAGGATTAATAAGGTGCTCTAAGAGGCCTAGACACCTTGGTCATCAAAAAAAAAAAATCAACTTAAGGGTATATAATGGTTGGATATGTGTCAAAAGCAAAAAAGTGAGAATACATGTTGTGGTAGGGGTGGCAACATAAATTTTAGATGTTAAGTTGTTTTTATTTTTCATTTTTTGTGGGCATGCACACTACACAAGTCTCAATGCTAATATAACAAAGGGATAACTATAAGAACCAATCTTTTGGTCCAATTATAACAAACCACTCCTTTTTAGTGAATTACTTTTAGGTCTACCTTTTCACAAAGAAATGACAAAAGTCCCCCTGCCATCAAAAAGACTAAGTTTGTTCATAATTTTTCATCATCATCATCATGAAAGTAAAAAATCCATCTACATGGACCAATATGTGGCCACATGTAGATTAAGAATGTGAGAAGGTGAGCCCATCTTACACTTTATCTAACAACTCAAACAAATGGAAAAATATGAGGACCACATTTGGAGTAAAGATGTGATATCTAGTAAATAATCCATACAATCAATTATAGGGCACATCATTTTAAGAGTTTTGGAACATAAGTGGGCCCAATCTTACACTTCATCTAAGGTTCAAAAACATTGAATGATATGTGGATCACACATGGACTAAGGACATGAGACCCATCAAGTCATATGTCCAATTATGGACCATGCTCCCATAACCCATCTTGCACTTGCCCAGCTATTCAAAAACATGGAACAAGTAAGCCAAATCTGGATCATCATGTATTCATCCAACAATGCAAACACATCAAATGAGATGGGTTGGGTCGGAGTTGGGTGGGGATGAGTTTGTTTGGGATGGATTTAGTTGGGATGGTTTTGGCTCAAGTATACCCAAGGTTTAAGGCAAGGTTGGGTTGGATTGGCTCCCACCATTGAAGAAAGGTGAAAGCTAGGTTGGGTTGGGTTGGGCGGGGCATGGGTGTAGGTCTCACTAATGAAGAAAAGAACGGTAGGGCTTAGGTTAGGTTGCATTTGAAATTTTAAACCAAGTGAAAAATCAACTTTTCACCCAAACCTAACAACCTCTAATGCCTCTTTTTTATGGCAAAGGGATTTTTGTGATTTATTTCAAAAAAAGGGGGGCCTCAAATAATTTGCAAAGAGGAGGATTTTTTTATAGTTGGACCAAAAGCTGGAGGACTTCTATACTTATTTCCATAATGAAATATAGGGTCCTCATCTATCAAAAATAATTGGGGGGAGGAGGGTCCTCAATGTTTGAGTGCATACAAGTGCTTGAGCCCTAATTCCATACACATGGGACCAAGCCAATGCCCACGTTATTGAAAGATACCTTTTAGTGGTTCAAAAGGTTTTTAAAATTATCATCCAAAGTATATTGTAATTCAAAAGTATGTTGTGATGTGTTAAAAGTAACATAACAAAGATAGATGCATGTGTCCAAGTTCAGTATCCATTACAGTAATAGGTTCTATTAGTTGGGTGCAATTATAAAACAGACAGAATGATGTCTTGGTGAGGAGATGATAAATAGAATGAACACTAGGTGGGCAAATTGGAGACAAGCAAATTGAATCTTATGTGATTGCTCAAATACCATGAATTGAAGGGTCTTTTAAAAGCAGCAGTTAGACATGCAGTGTTATATGGAGCTAAATGTTGGGAAGAGAACAACGAGGAGACAAGTATATACAAGCAACATTTTTTCGAAGAAAGAGAGATGCATGTCTAAGATGGATGTGCAGAGTAACAAAGGAAGAATTAGGGATGAGTCTAGGCATGTTTATTTAAGAGTATACTAGCTCTCATTTGAATAATTGTAACCTTACCAGTTCAAGTTAGTAGGAAAGGGGGAAGACCAATTATGACATCTAAGTAGTTAGAAGCAACATATTCAGCCACAAAGTGACAATATTGGCTCTAAATGGGAATTCATGGAAAAGTAGATGTCACAAAGTCAGTTGCAAAAGATGGAATATGGCCTCAGAAATAAACTACTAACTCCAGTTATAATCCTTGTCAACCATCTATTACCTAGCACTAAATTCCCCATGTTGTCGGTAACTTCAAGAAGATGACATTATCATATAGTGATATAGTTCCACAATATTACAATAATTTGTTTGTTAAAAGAAACAAATAGTTCCTCTTAAAGATCCACATTACATTAAAAAAAAAAAAGTTTCTTATAAATAAAAGGTAAATCCAAATCAATCTCAAACTGCAAGTCTTCTCAAACTCATAACTTTTAAGAAATGCTGGTGATATTTTCATAAACAATCAAAACAACATGAAGAGATAACACTAAATCCACGTCTCAAGCATTTTTTTACACTTTACAGATTATGCAACATTAGCAGACATTATAGAAGGCATATGATGATGAAAGTGCAAAAAAGGATAAAAAAAAAATTCCAACCTGAGCATCCTTGTCATTGAGCATGAGAGCTTTAAGCATTGAGGGGAAATCTGAATCAATGCAAACTGAGGCAGATATGTGATATAGCTTCAACACCCCAGTGGCAGCCACCATTCTCACAGAACTATTACTATCCTTCAAGCCCGACTGGAGTGGGCCAACGAGATACTCGACGAGATTGGCCACTCGCAAAGAACAGAGGCTCCTGAGTGCAAGGCCTCGGATCATGGGGTCCTCATCACGACAGTCCTTTTGGAGGAAATTAATAGTGAGAAGGGCGAGATCAGGGTTTACTTTGGCATAATTGGCGACGTATAGGTAGCACATCTTTTTTAGGACAACATCGGAAGTGGCGGAGCACATGACCATCTCGCTGAAAAGAGAGGAGACGTCGATGCCGATGGTCATGTAGGATATCACCTTCTTGAAGAGCTCCCGCTTCGAGTCGTCCATACCTGGGGCGCGTGATCCTGCCAGGTTCCGAAGCTGCAGCTTTAGATCTGAGACTTCTCCTTTTCTGCATAGTTAGGATTTTGGATGAAAAACAGTGGTTTGGAACCAGATTTGCAGCGGCAGAAATAGCAGCAGCTGAAGAAGAAGAGGAGGAGGAAGAGGACGTTTGCTTACCCGGAGGGTTGAGAAGGAGAAGATGGAGATGACGAACGATTGGATTGCATTGGAGGAGCCATGTCCGATCGAGATCGGAATCCGGTCGAGATTGGAGAAGATAAATGGTATGACGTTTTTATTTTATTCAGCTCAGACGAGACGACAGAGGAAGTGATGGAGAACGACGATGAATTATCCAACGAAATAGGCTTCTTTTTTTTGCCCTTTTTCAGCGAGCCCCCCTTCTTCCTTATTTGTTAAAAAAAGCCAATGAACGGGAGAAAGTTACCTAAGGATTTTTTTTTCTCTCTTGATTTGGAAATCTTCTGTATTTTTATTATAATAAGAGAAATGTATGAAAGAGAATGTAAACAAAAAGTTTAGGAGAATGGAGATTTTTATTTTTTTCTTTTATTTAAAAGTGAGACCAAAATCTCTTTCCTACATGAAGGAATGCAAAATTATAATTTCTCTATCTATTTATCGCTCTTTCTAGTTGTATTTCTTTGTACTTTTTCTTTTATAATTATCAAACAAAAAGAATCTCTTACTAAAGAGAAATCTCTAAAAATATTTGACATCCAAATGCAACCTTCGTACCTGTTCACCTAGACTATCAAACAAGATGCAACAAAATATTAAAAAAAAAATCCTTACTCATGAGAATCTCTTATCCTAAAAAATTATCTACTCACCTTTTTCCAAGAAAAACTAATTTTGACTTGAGAGAAAAAATTGGGATGAAGCCTCCTTTCATTCTATTTGTGAAAAATTGAAAATCCTTTGCAATTCTCTTATTTTTGTTTGATCCTATAATAAATTATACAGTTAGTTACCTCACTTTCTATTATGTCATTTAATATTTCTTTCTTCTATGCTTTCAACCATCTACCTATTATTCTTCTACTTACAACTTGTAGAGTTTCAACTCAACGTACTTAGAGTTGACTCTAGTATTTTAATAACATGTCTAAATCACTTGAGTCTCTCAAATTGTTATATGTTATGATTATTTTGAGATTGTGTCTGATACAATCATTTCTATATCTTAGAGTTAATCAATTTATCCAAGGTAACATGCCCTAATTTTGTTTATATTTTTCATTCATTATCTAACACTCTACTTTAAAAAAGCATTGAGGATCTTATAAATGTTTTATAAAATTGTTCCTTTAAACAAAGTAAAACTATAATATTATCAAAACCCCATTAATTTGTCTACATTTTATCCACTTTGCTTCAATACTATTAGTTATATTTCGGCTCAATTATTCAAGAGATTCTACTGTAGATCTTAAATACTTAAACTTCCCACAATGTACTACCAGATCATTTTCAATTTAATCAGACATTCCTCTATCTTTTGCTCCATTAAAGTTACACTAAATACATTCTATTTTTGTTATATATTTTTAGGCTATTTATTTTTAAAATTTACCTCCAAAATTTCAATTACTATTGAGTTGTGCTTTAATTTTACTAATTAATATTATATCATAAAAATATATATATACCACAACACTTAATCTTAAATTTCATATGTTAAGTTATACTCCCTCTGTCCTATTTTAGTTATCCCATTTTAAAATTTTGAATTTTTTAAAGAAGAGATATCAAATGACTTATGAACTTCTCTCCAATATCTTTTAAATCTTTCAAAATGCATATAAGACAATTATTTTACAACAATCTTAAAATGCATATGAGACAATTAAATTGGAACAGAAAGAGTATATGAACAATAAAAATATGGGATTAGAGTAAATCATCGAGAAAATTCAAACTTAAACTGAAAACGACATGCAAAATAGATCAACTTAGCATGTTCATATACAAGGAAAATCCTTTTAATTTTAATTTCTTTAGTAAAATTCAAATAAAATGAAACCTAAAATTTCTATCTATACAGTAGTGTATTTATATTATTATATATCGAATTCAATCTGAGTGCGACCCTACGCCACCCGTTGCCATACTAACGCCAAATTGGCAACCATGCAATAACGCAAGTGTGGCGTGCAACCGTAACAACTCTGCCACGTGATGCTGGCACTTATCAATTTATCAGATAAGCCAGAGCGTTTAACACTTTAACCAGCACTACTATTAAATTCTTGTTAAATGTTTAAAGAGTAACTCTTGGGGCTTAACTCGTATGAAAAAATCGGAAAATGTTTGAATTTGAGTTCATCTAAATTCGGACAGCTATATTTTCAAATTTAAAATATTAAGTTTAAATTAAAATTCAAGTTAAGTCTAAGTGTAAATATATGAAAATTTGAGTTACAGTCTTATAAAATTTAACTTTTAATTATATATTTATATAAATAAAATTTATACAATAAATAATTTTATTAAAAATAAAATTTTCTTTTAAAATTTAAAAGTCTAAACCAGGGGTTTAAAAATCGGTATCGGCCGATATTTTTCTCTTTCTTCTTTGTTTTTTTAAATATCGGCCGATATCGAGAATATCGGCCGATACAATATATATCGGCCAATATTCACATACCCAAAACCGATATATATCGGCCGATACGATACGTATCGGCCGATATTTAAACCCCTAGTCTAAACTAACATAAATCAGCAATTATATTTTGGTTTTAAAGTTAAACTTTACAAAGACAATTTAAATTAGGAATAAATTTAATTAACATAGGTTGACTGCACTCAATCTTAAACTTTAAATCTTAATTTAGAATCAAACTTTAATGTGTGAATCATATTTTTAGATAGGTGTATTTATAAAAGGCGGCTAGGAGACTTTTTCTTTCTAAAAAATAAAACTTGGCAAATTAAATTAATTTGAAATTTAAATTACGGTTTATGACAAGACGGTACGTCTAAAATTTGATATTTATACTTTTCCAACTCATCGCCACGTGTCGTGAGAAAATGATGTCTCTAGCTTTTTCATGCACGTCGTGACGGTGCTTTGATGGCACCCACGTGGCACTGTCATTTTTCATTCCATCCACGACCGATCACATGCTGTATGTATATAAACATGATCAAAGTGAAACGGATTACCTGAATTCGATGGTTTCACATTTTCTTCAATTCACTCTTCTTTGATTTTCTTCTCGCATTTCTTTCGGGAGAGATAGAAAGAGGATTCCTTCCATTTCCATGAAATCGCAAGAAAATCCCACGGATTCTGCTCTAGCGTGCAGCTATTCTCTTTACCACATGTCCTCGTCGTTTTCCTCTTCAGCTGATGCCGTTTTATGATGACTCTGATAAAGACTTTCATCGATTGAAATGAAATGCCGTTTCGATCGAGCGTTAAAATGTTCTTATCTGCAGACCTAGAGTAATGTGAATCGATTGAATGGGGAGTAGTGATTCTGAGAGCTTGCGTTACTGTTTTTCGTGGTTTTGATGGTATTTTAGTCAGGGAATTAAGAGATGAGTACGGGGACGCAGGCAGTGAGGGATCTTGTGGAAGAAGCCAAGAAACGGATCATGTTATTGTCACTATGCGTTTTCGGATTGTCTTATCTCATGTCCCGTAAGTATTTGGATTTTTAGCATTTATGGATTCTCTGTTATTCCTAATGTTTTTCCTGCATTGTGAAGCTTCACTTGGACTCATGAAAAATGGTGCTCTATTGGAAATTAATATTTTTTTTTA
Source organism: Chimonanthus praecox (assembly GCA_022113865.1). Lineage (NCBI taxonomy): Eukaryota > Viridiplantae > Streptophyta > Magnoliopsida > Laurales > Calycanthaceae > Chimonanthus > Chimonanthus praecox. The sequence continues at coordinate 62,790,958 of CM039088.1, forward strand.
TAGAAAAAGGAAGAAATGGATTTAACATGCACCGGTTAAAAAAGTTTTTATTTGTTTAAGAAAGAAATTCCTTGGAATGCATCCAAACGAGCCTTGATTTCAACAAAGTTGGGAATTGAGTGGAGTTTTGCTATTGAGTCTGTTGCGTTGGCATACTTTCTATACACTGAAAACAATAAGTGACAAAATCAGAAGTGGAGCAAATAATTTTCAAGGAAATCGAAAACTTTCTCTTCCTTGACACAGGAAACGCTAAACGCCCCCAAACAGCTCTAACTCGGTGTGCACGGTCTACAGCAAAACTTCCCTAGTATAATTAGGCACATGGAGTCTATTTGCTACAACATGGTCTGTATTACTGTAATGCAACTCTCAATGTGGCAAAATCTGAAAATATAGGAAAGTTGGATGAAAATAAGATGAAAAATGTTCAGAAATTAGGTTGTCACCTAAACATCTCAAGGCCATTGTATAGATTTCCATTTGGGACGGGAATACCCCTTCAAAAGAGTTGGTAACTTATAGAAAAAATATGATAGTAATTATTAGTCTAACATTTTGAAAAGATCTACAAAAAATTCAGAAGTTTCATTGTTGTTACTTGTTTGGACACATGTTAATCTTAATGGTATGCAACTGCACAAATGATATTATGGTCTTACTTGCAATGAACAATTCCATACGACTCACATCTTACTGTTACCACCATCTCATCAGTGACAAGCTCCTCAGTTTGGATCAATTTGCCTATTGCAGCCGCTTTAGTTGTCCTCTTCCACTACGTATCATTTGACCTTGAAATGCGAAGAAGAGCTACAGTGTACAAGAGGCCACTCTCTTCCAGTAATCTTCATAGAAAGAAACCTTTTGAAACTCCCAAAGTCATTGATACGACAAATTGGAGAAGAAAAGTGAATTCTCCTTTTGTTGAGGCAGCAATTGAACAGTTCAGTAGACATCTAGTTTCAGAATGGGTAACAGATCTCTGGTACTCCCATTTATCATCTGATAGGAATGGTCCAGAGGAGTTGGTGCAGATCATGAATGACGTCTTTGGTGAAGTTTCATTTCGTGTGAGAGATATAAATCTCATTGATCTTCTCTCTAGGTGTTGGATCTATCATACATTTCTTGAATTCTAGTTGCTTTTTCTCCACGCTCTTGTTATTATAGAACAGAAATTCCTATTTTTGTTGATGCAGGGATTTCATAAATCTTATTTCCAATCACTTGGAGCTTTATCGTGCATGTCAAGCCAAGATTGGAAAACAGTCTGATAAGCAATCTGTAGATGAACGAGATATACAATTGAAGCTGGTTCTGGCCTCTGAGGATAAGTTGCATCCAGCTTTGTTTTCAGCTGAATCCGAGCACAAGGTCTGAAACAAGTGATCTTTCTCTTTCAATTAAAAAAACAAAAAAGAAAGAAGTATTTTCTGCTTTATCAAGCAATGACTAAATATTGCCTGTATTGATGTGAGTGGCATTTGTTCAAGTAGCTAATCCAGGGTCACAGTCATGAGTACTTTGTTTTGTGCTTTTCCAGGTTTTGCAGCACTTGATGGGTGGGCTCATCTCTTTTACTTTCAAGCCTGAAGACCTGCAGTGTTCATTCTTCCATTTTACTGCTAGGGAACTTCTTGCCTGTGCAGTGATGCGACCTGTCTTGGACCTAGCCAATCCACGGTAGCATTTCTTTTAGTGCCTACATACTAACTTTAATATTTTGTTACTTTTATCTGGTTTTCTTCTTCAGTTTCTTTTATTTATTTTCTTTTCATGACAGGTTTTTAAATGAAAGAATTGAATCACTAGTTCTTTCTTTTAGCCACAAGGCTGAGAGTGGAGTTACTTCCTTGACACAAGACGCATCCCAATTTAAGACTTCTTCAAGAACTTCATCTGATCATTTAACAGGGTTAGATTGCTCTGATAAAGGTCTTGAACTTGTGCAATTTAAGCATGAGCATCCCAGAATTGCCTCTGGAGAGCCTGTCAGAAAAAATGCCAATGGCACTTCTCACCCAAAAGGCCCTGCACATTCTGGTAATTCTGAAACATTACGTTCCACTAGCTCTTTGCCATCTCATTCACATATTGGTTATGGCAATGATATTCTATCACAGAGGCCAAGTGGACGGTGGGCTCAGATTTTAGACTTAATTTCTCAAAAAAAGATTCGAGCTCTTGCTCCCAAGCATTTTGAAAATGTGTGGGCAAAAGGTCGGAACTACAGAGAGGAAATTCTAAATGAATCAAGCAAAAAAGTCGTACAGATTTCAACAACAGAATTTCTTCATAGTTCAAACCATTTGAAGGTGTCACTCAAGAACAACACACAGGATGGGACAGCCAATGTTGATCTCTCTAGGAGAAACACTTATTATCCTCAGCATAAAGCTCCAGACATATTAGAAAATCTGTACTTGCACATTGATGGAAACACAACCCAACCAATGGTTGCATCATATCAAGAAAAAACAGAACATGACACCACGCACTCAGAGGCTGATGAACTTAAGAGGGATAGCTCTAATCCAACTGAAGAAGAAGAAGAAGATGATGATGATAGCAGTAACATCACGGGTCTTGATTCTCCGGTAACCAAAGTTTGGGATAGTAAAAGTAACAGAAATACTGCAGTTTCACATATATGGCATCCTCTTGAAAGCTCTGAAGAACATCTGCCCAAAAAGAGTGGCAAAAGTCGTGTTTGCTATCAGAATTTATCTGAAGCCCATTCAGGAAGGAAAAGGTCTTCACCTAACAATCAGAAGGCACCCATCTGGAAAGAGCTTGATACTACAACTTCCTTGCTGGAAGATGGTCGGGAAGTACTAAATTCATTGAAAAATGACAAGAAGGGGGAGGAATTGGGTGATAAAGTACTTTCTGTTGGGGAAACCAGGGGCAGAGTCTATGATGGAGAATCTGCTTCATCTACGCCCACTATGTCTTTGTCTGAAGACCTCTGTTCATATTTGGAGTCTTCCAAAAACTCTTTGCTAGCAGATCCATTCCTGAAGCTGAGATGCAAGGTAATTTACCCTAATTTTCAAGGATTTCTAGTTTCTTCCAATAGGATTCAACTTCTTATGTCACATGTTGCAGGTTTTGGGTGCCAATATTGTAGAGAGTGGTTCTAGAACCTTTGCTGTCTATTCTATCTCTGTGGCTGATGCGGACAGTAATACTTGGTCAATCAAAAGAAGGTGATGCAAGCAATGCACTAAAAGTTCCTTTCCATCCTTCATTGATGTCTTCTTTTTAGGACCTATTAAAATCTCAATCAAGTTTGGTTTTTCTACTTTGGTGTGTTTTTTCATGCATCTAGGTGGTAACTTCTACATTTGAATGACCATCTGTTATCCACCTGACTAGTTTACATACTTTATTAGGTTCCGACATTTTGAGGAGCTACATCGGCATCTTAAAGAATTTCCTGTGTATAATCTAAGTTTGCCACCAAAACATTTTCTGTCATCAGGTCTAGGGGTGCCACTTGTTCAAGAGAGGTGTAAATTGCTCGACATGTATTTGAAGGTGATTCCCTCTACCAACACACACACACACACAGAGATAACCAAAAAAAGGAAGGATAGCCAAAATGCTCTTCTTCAAACCTATGAAATCAAAATGTTAGATGTTCAATGAATTAAAAAAAAAAATGTATTCATGCAGCTTTTGTAGGCTCTCATTACCTTTTTAGCTAGTGAATGTTTTGAGGTGTTTTAGTGTAGTATTAACATTAGATGTGAAGAATGCTTCATGAGCCATAGTAAGCTAATTGATGGATTGAGCTTCATGTGAGGTGACAATTAGTTACAATTGTCTAATATCAGAAGGCAGAGAAAGGAAAAAAAATATTACAGAAGGGATGCTATAGTAGACAGTAGACAACTTATGACAGAAGGTATCTGTCCAAGTTGTATTGTTCACAAGGTCTTCAAGCTTGGTTCATTCTGTAGTTTCAACTCTACTACAAGTTCTCTTGAGGTTTCTAAAAGCGTTACATTCTTCCAATTAATTGTCACTTTGCATGTGTTGCATGGTATCTTATTGCACTGATTCTAATTATCCATGCATTACTGTTCTCAGAATCTACTTCAGCTTCCAACTATATCCGAATCCATAGAAGTTTGGGATTTCCTTAGTGTTGATTCTCAGGTTTGATATATTTTTCATCAGTCTTTATTTACTCATGTCCATTATATGCATTACTTCTATGAGACTTCCAAGCATTCCTGTGTGTTGCAGACGTACATGTTCTCAGATTGCCTCTCTATCATTGAAACATTATCAGGTAAATTGGGGTTTGCTATATTTATATGTGTATATGTGTGTGTGTGTTATGGACTCCAATATTTTCTTCTTTTTTGGGGATGAAGTTGACCAAGATGTTACGCCCTACAAGAAGTGTACAAATGTTGCAAGTGTATCAGAGACTACAAATGACCAGTACTTTTCAGAAGGAGAACATTTAAGCACTGGTGGTACGGAATCTTCTTTTGATATGAAGCAAAACTCAGTATCAGATTTATCAAACTTGAAATCGGAAGGCATTCCTGAGGGATTTTTAGGAAAAGACTTTGGAGAAGAAAGTAAAAAACTGTGTGAGGATTATTCAGGTAGAGATACAGAAAATGGGCTGCAAAAGAATGTTTCTTCTCAGTTACCATTTGAAGCTGCTACAGATCAAACTCTTCCTACTCAGGTACTATTATGTATTTATTAAACTCCGGTACTACTATGTATTTATTAATGCCAGATAGATGGGACAAGGTTTTGATGATTGTGATGATTATTTTGAGTCTAAGTTTTGTGCATCTTGGTTGTTTATTCTTTACATGAAGGGTGTTGTAGCTTAATGTTTCTGTTATTAGTTTTATGATGTTTGATCACTTCTATAGATACTGTGAAACTTCTAGCCTGCATATACTTTACATAAATTTGATGGTATAGCATCTTTAGAATATTATTCTTTACATGAAGGGTGTACCTTATTGTTTCTGCTATTAGTTTTATGATGTTTCATTACTTTTATAGATACTATGAAACTTCTAGCCTGCATATGCTTTACATAAATTTGATAATTAGCATCTTTCAGAATAAATGTTGCTATCCCAAATGAACATAGTAATTTTAATTGCAGTGGGTGCCTTCAAATTTAAGTATCCCGTTATTAGACTTGGTGGATGTCCTTTTCCAGCTTCAGGATGGAGGTTGGATCAGGTATTGTGTTTGTTTTCAATGGCTATATATCTTTCACTCTTATATAACATTGTAGCAAAAAAATTCTAATAATTTACAATTCCATAACAGACGCCAAGCCTTTTGGGTAGCGAAACAAGCGTTGCAACTTGGGATGGGTGATGCATTTGATGACTGGTTAATTGAGAAAATTCAGTTACTGAGGCAAGAATCAGTAATTGTCTCTGCCATCAAACGTGTTGAGCAGGTGATCCTTACACTTTTTATTAATTTTTTTAATCAAATAGTGAATGTATTTGAAAACTTTGGCATTTTCTTTTAAGATTTAAGAATGAACACGTACTCACTTGGCACAGGGCATTACCCTGAACAATGCGGGGCTCAGTTTGTCCATCTCGATGAGTGTATTAGAAAGGCCTATTATTTAATATGGGACCGTGAGAATTATCTTGATTGGATTAATCACATTTTTAAAATCTCCAAATGTTTAGGGAGTAAAATAACTAAACTAATAATTTTTTAGAAAGCTAATAAAATCACATTTTTAAAATCTCCAAATGTTTAGGAAGTAAAATAACTAAACTAATAAATTTTTAGAGAGCTTGTAAAATGACTTGATTTAATCAAAGTGATTTTTAGTGGGTTATATTCAAAATATATACCTTATAATGACCCATCAGCATGGCACCACTATTGAGTGTGCATAGAATGAGCATAGTAAGAGGTGAGTAAGTTGCACATACTCTTTTAATGTGGACATCGTTTTTCAAGATGGAAAACATATTATAATTCCTTTCTTTCTTTTGAAATTCAATTAAAATAATAATTTTTAATCAGTTGATTATTTAGAGTAAAATTAGTCTATTATTTTCTATCGGTGTTGCCATCACACTTTATATTTATATTTATTTTAAATGAATATAAACTATTCAAATGTTATACCACATTTGCAACACGTTTTGGGATTGGCCAAGTCTTAACATATTGGAGTTGGATTCCAATTGGTTTCTCAATCTAGGGGTGCTATCACAATGTATTTATCAGGGGTCCGATCGTATCGGCCAATATGATACGGTTTTAAAACCTTATCATATCGGCCGATATCTGCCGTTTTTGTTAAAAAAAAAAAATAAGAGGAGAGAATTTTACCGACTAAGATATCTTGTATTGGCTGATATCTCGGCCGATACCATTTTTTCGACCACTGATATTTATCATCACAACTGTCTATGTTTGGTAGGTTGTGCCGTTGTGGCAACACCATTTCATTATATGACGTTAGATTCTTTCAGAGTTCTCCACTGGTTGGACAAGTTTAGGTGTCTTATCTTCTAGTAAAACTAGTAACGTAAGACACCTAAACTTCTGTTGATCTAACATGAATACTTCCAATTGGACTAGTCCTTTTTTATCAAACATGAATACTTATGTTGTCTTTTCTGTGATTATTTTGTATATTTATTAAAATTTTAAGCCAAGCTCAGATAGATGAAATTTAGGCTTATGATAATGATAGCGATCTGGTTTACATATCAATGGACTAGATTCTTTGGCCTGATGGAATCTTCTTAACTAAGCACCCAAAGCGTCAACACCCCCTACCACCTGAAGTTCAGTCGCATAATGCATCCCGTAAAGGGGAAGTACAAGGAAGTAAAAGAAATGCACAGGACGTGCAGGTGAACGAGGAAGAAGAATTTGAAGCTGCTAGACGTGAAAAGTTTGTTTATGAACTCTTGATTGGTAAGATAAAAGGTCCTTACATTTCCTGCAAGCTTTGCTGGTTTCATAATTTTGGTTATTAGTTTCTCAATCAATGGTTTTAGATTGAAGAGTCATGCTATTTAACTATGTGATCTGGAGAAAGTTGCATGCTATTTAACTAAAATTATTTTAAAACAAATGGTAAATTGAAAGAAATTTTAATTAAAATTTCTGTGATGGTCTTTTTTTCCGAGTGATCAATTAAAATGACCATGAAATTCATGAAATAGAATCTTCAGATGTTATGCTATGGCTTTTGCTTCAATATCTGAATAGAAAGGTATAAAAAGGAACATAAAATTATCAAAACAAAAAGAAATTCAAACTGATCAATGTGGACAATCGCTAGTCTAGAGTGAATAGGGACCGGTATTTGTTTGTTTTATGTTTAAACTAGGTTGGTTGTTGTATGGTTAATTGTTTAAACTAGGCTGTAGCTTGGGTAAGGCTTGACCTGAAAAAGTTAAACTCAAGGCAACTTGGATCCGAGCTTGAATCCAATTTGGGCTAAAAATGTAGGGTTCGATTTAAAATTGGGTTAGTCCTGGACTTGCATTTTAAGGGTCCAACACTCGACCTGAAAGACTAAATTTAGACATAAGCTCGATGTAAGCCCAAGGGCCCATTATATATTTCTATCCTGTAAATAATATAAAATTCCAACCATCTAATACTAAACTCAACCTAATAATAATTGCTTGAACTCACCATTACCTATCCACATCTCTAAGTAGAATTTGAAATTACATATTTGCTTTTGTGTATACAAGTTTTTTTTCATATTTAAAGATGAACTTTGGACAATATTGGTAAGTAGTGGGAAAGGACAAGAGAAGAAGGTCGGGCCCAATCTAGGTAGGGCCTGTAATTGTAACATGGGATTTAGCCTCAATTGACTTAGGGTCCAACTCGACCCTTGTGACTTACACCCCTAGTTTAAATCTAAGCTCTCTCATGGTTAAAATTGGGTTAAAATTGGGCAAAATGCCAAACTAAGTCAATTCTAGTTGTCATGCACTGAGGCTGGTATCACCTGATAAGCGACAACTATGACAAACTTTGTATGGTTGCTCACATGTTCCATGAAACCAAGGAGTCCATTCCTTCGCCTCTTTTGTTGTTTTCTACTCTATGGTGCTAAAGAGGCCTTCTTCTTCTTCTCTTTCTCCTTTTAAATTGTTTACTGCTATATGTTGCTAAAGAGTTGTTTTCTTCTATTCTTTTTCTTCTTTCTTTTTCGTTGTTTTCTATTCTGTACTCTGTTGCAAAAAGAGGCTACCTTCTCCACAAAAACCAACTGATGAGAGAAGCTTTTGTTTGACAACAACATTCATTTTTTATATCACCAACCACTAAGAGACTGGATATACCCCTGGTACCTGAGAATTTCTCATTTTGAATATAACAGTTTCTTTCATCATTTTGGAACTTTACATGCTTCCAAGTCTCAATTTGCATACCAACATTCAATGAAATTGTATATTTGTTGGAAAGTTTTGAAGTTTCACAGACTAAGGATGTTCTTCATCACTGACAGCTGGTCCTCTTAGTTATAACTACTTTACTAGTCAAACCTAACTTCTTTTGAGCTTCATGCATCATTCCCCTCCCTATGTGGCAGGTGGGACTTTGTCTGCCTTGAAATTTGCTCTGTGACTATCATAAGGTTCAAGTTCAGACTAGTGTGTGGACTACAGAGCAATGAAGGAGAGGAATGGTTTCCTAAGACCTAAAATGCTTATGGAGAGGAATGGTTTAATGAGGAAAAGAAAAATAAAATGTAATGGTGACAGATCATATATTAGGATTAGTGAGTGTTAAAAGATAGCACTAGAAAAGACCAAATTAAAAGTTGAAAATAGCTGCAAAATATGAGAAAATGTGGGAAAATCATTTAAAGTGGTTTGGACACGCAGAATACTAGAAACAGACCCCCATACGTATCATTGAAAGGTCAAAAGTAGAAGGTATAAAGAGAGGGAGGCCATTGAAAACTTTGAGAGTATATTGTAGAAGGATATGAATGATAAATTGTAGGGTGGGAAGGTTATGGTTAATGTTGAGTAGATATAAGAGTAGAACTCAAAAGCCAACTCCAAATAGTTCGAAAATGCAATAGTGGTATGTAAAAACATATTTGTTTTTCGAGTTGCATTTAAGATCAGATGAATGGGTTGGGGTTATATTTTTTTAACTGCCATGTTCAGGACCAGCCCCAAATTGGGTTTTAGGAAGGAGACCTTCTTCTTGGTGAAATATGATGCTTTTTTTAGAGTTAAAATTCTCCAAGAACATCATGCATCTTGATCATCTATATAGAAATTTAGATGCAAAAAATGTGTATCTGTATTTTGATAGTGTATCAGAGGATGAGCAGATATTGGGTTCTGTGGCTCAAATCGTCAATGCAAACCTTGCATGAAACAGACCCCAAGAATCTTAAGGATGTGAAACTTGTCTTATCCATTTTACCTGATCTGTTAATCTTCTTTGCGTTTCTACAGATAATGCACCTGCTGCTCTAATAGGACTTGTAGGGCATAAGGAGTATGAACAGTGTGTCAAAGACCTTTATTTTTTCATCCAGGTTCGTTATATGCAATGAAAGAAACATGTTCCATCAGTTCTTATTTTCCATCACATGGAATAGCCTAAAATGGGTCGGAAAAGAGGCCATAAATATCGACCTATACCGGCCAGAACGTGGACCTATGATCTCACTCTTTGGCAGGCCCAATTTAAATTATTGTCTATGATGTGTCATGACCCATGCTTTTAAAACTTGCCATGCTGAGCTGTTGGATGGATGCATCTTAGGTTTTGGCACACATGCCCCACTGTTATGCCCTAATGTTTATAGTTATTGAATCCATTACTTTAACTTTTAATGTCCTTGGTCAGTCCCAACTTGGCTGAGTCAACCCACATTTGTTCTTTTAAATTCTCTTATGTTAGTACCAGTTGCCAATATCATATCTTGATATTCCCCATGAGAAAGGAAATAATGAATAATGGGATAATAACGATGATGATGTTTTTCTATTAAGAGTTAATTTCCATTATGCAGTCCCCTCTTTGCTTGAAGCAACTGGCATTCGGCCTTCTTGAATTGCTGCTTCTGTCGGCCTTCCCTGAGCTCAGTGACATTGTCAAACAGTGCCATGTCGACAAAGAACGGTTTTTGGTGCAGTTGAAGCAAAATATACATACTTAAGAGTCCAACAAGTGATTTGAGATCCATATTTCTTTGACTGCCTGTGGTTCAGATGCTCTGTGATTAACACTAACTTGTTTTCATGGATCTGAGCTGATGGCCTGCATTAGAAGAGTGTGGCATCCCCTTCCAATTGTGGTTTTTGAGGTAATCAAACACCGAGTCGGCTTATGCTGCAGTGCAGGTTTGTTTGCTTGCCCTTCTCTTATCATATAAGGATAGCTGGTATTGGTTCTTTCATCATCAAAATTAATCCGTATACCTTCTTTTATTTGTAAATTGTGATGTAGATGGATGTGTTTCCTTCTGAGAGGTTACATCAAAACCATCTATTTCAAATGGTTTCATGCTAACGCCACCGCAAATGCCATGATAATAGTATGAATGATAATCGTGGACTCATGGGCATCCGTCATGGTAACAAGTCAACTATGATTTTTTGTAGGAACTGATGCAGGTTCGACTGGCTCAGTCGAGTCAGTAGTATACTACACGTTTTTGGGCGTGATCCATTAGATACTTTGTAGGCCCTTTGTAAACCCAGGGTCTCTTAGTGTTAAAAGTCCGTTTGAGTCAGCTGGATTTTGATAAACCCAACTCAACCCATATTAAAAATAGTTGAACTCAAACCTGTTTTGCTCCGACTCGATTTGGTTACCTAAATAGCACAACCCAACCTGACCTAGAGCCTGAGATTCCAGCACGACCATTTTAGTCCGAATTTAAAATAAAACAACTTAAAATAAGTAAAAATATAAAACAACTTTAAAAAAGTAAAAAATAAAAATGAAATACTTGGATTTGATGACAACCGGTAATGGAGAAGGGAAGAGACCGAAAGCCATGGAGAGAGGGAGTTAGTTAATTTTGATAAATCAAGTAACACTAAACAATCCTATGTTCCTAAATTGAGTGCACCAGCATGTTTCCCTTTGAAGGAAAGGAAATTAATAAAATAAAAAATGCAGGGCTGGCTGATACTGCCTTGACTTGTATGGGCCATCTCGGTGATACAATATGTGTGGGTTATACAGCTGGCACATTGCAGTATTGAACATTTTTTCCATTTTTCAAACAATTGCAAAAACATGTGGAAAAAGAAAAAAAAGAAATATATTGTGGTAACTTTTTGAATAATAAATGAATTTTACAAAAGCAAAACTTTTAGACAAAATATGTTAAAAAGTTTAAAATATAAAAAACCAATATTAATAAATACTTAAAAGTGAAAAAACGGTTAACAACCTTAAGATACGTATTGGCGATTGATATACTGCAGAGCCTATGTGCTGCACATGTGGCCAGTAAGTACAGCGTAGGTCAGTACATAATTTTTTGACCTGTAGTAAATACTACGATGTGTCAATTTGTTTTCTAGCACAGCTGGCACAAGGACAACTTGGCCCCGTCGATCTAAAAAACTTCAACTCTCAACCAGGATCGATGCTCGTAGTCAATTTGAGAAGAACCAAGATTTCATACCTTTTCACTTGTCGCAACTGATTTTCACCAAGTGCGTAGGGGCCATATTACACACTCTGTATTGTCGATGCACAGGTATCAACCTATTAGCCATTTTTTAACCTATGGTAAAACTAAGATGGCAATGATACTCTAAAGCTTATATCTTGTTGTCTTCTAGGGCAACTAGCACCTTGGCCGACTCAGTGAAACAGAATCAGAAATCTCAAATTACAGAATCCTGAGTGATTAGGCATCTGGCCGTTACAGCTAACCCAAAATCACACAGATCGACGGAACTGCCGCCATGTCACTAATCACAACATAATAACTCGAGGCCAACAAAATTCTCAAGCTGCTTGTATTTTTTATTTTTTTTGACGATAAAGGTGCTTATATTTATAGCATAATAGACATCACCATTCTTCTATGTCCAATGCCTCCTGCAGTTAAAGAGAATCAATCCACCCATTATATGGCCCATCAATTGATTAGGTCATGATTGGAAAAGCACAGATTTTGTACATGGCAGCTTTTATGAGCCCCCCCACCTTTTTTTTTCTATGATTCCGGTTTACTTGTGAAAATTAAATACCTATAATCTAATATACAATCTGTTAATTGTAACATGACTCAGCCTGCACTTTTCATTGTTGTGTGAGTGCACATCCGTAACAAGCTCTTCTACATTTACGATTCTAAGTCTATCTTATTCAGACCTGAAACGATATTCCAGCCATTTACTTTTCATGGATTTTCCAAATACTACTCTCATTATTCAATCATGAAATATCTGCAGAATAACAAAAATATAAAAGTCGCTGAGCAGTATATTGACGGTAGGAGTCCCGTTCCAGATATTTAGGGAATCTCAAGCCTAAGCATAATCCCACGGCATTCTTCAATTGGTAGACACTGGTTAATCACAGATCTCAGTTCTGAGTCTTGTAGGGGGCTTCGTACCTCCAGAGTTAAATATAACACCCTCATTCTACCCTCAGATAGAGGTGAGGGTCTTCAAGTTCTTGGTAGTTAAAAAAATGATATCCAGGAATATGATAATTCTCTCCATCCAATCCCCACTGAAAATTGATGTAAATCTTCTATCAATGGCCCATCTCTAGTATATATAACGCATCCAAAATCCAAACACAACCTAATGGACTGGAACTTTGAAAAAACTAAGATCGCCAGTAACACATTCACCACTGGCCAGATAGATGAGAATGGAGAGTTCGGAAAAAGAAGATGCACGACCATTTTGAAAATTTTGCCTATACTTCCTCTTTCTCAAAAGGGCAAATATAATTTTTTCATTAAAGATGGTGCATCATGGAAAACGTGAGTGGTGCAAAAATCACTACCCAAAAAAATTCACGAGACTTTCTCAAAAGGGCAAAAATAATTTTTTCATTAAAGATGGTGCATCATGGAAAAAGTGAGTGGTGCAAAAATCACTATCCAAAAAAATTCATGAGACTTAATAATAGTGCTGACTCATGAGACATAATAATAGTGCGTCAACACGATATAATTTGACAAATATTTACGATAAACTATATCGCAACTATGTGAGATTATATGCAACATGCAAAAGGGGCAAAAACAGATTGAGTGCAAAGAAATGCACAAAAACCAGTACATCATGTGTCAACTGGAGTTGGTCTTAGGGTTTATAGGGTTATGAGATTGCATAAAGCATGTAAAGGGGGCATAAACAGATAATGTAAATGCAAAAAAATAACAAGGTTTCTCAGCTGGAGTTGGGCTTCACCTAAATATCTAATCTAAGCCTCTATTTATTTATTTAGTTACAGACCACAAATTCAAAAATGAAATCAATTGATGTGTTTTCAGAAATCACAGTTTAAGACTATATAGTGAAGACAAAAACAATTTAGAAATTGGTATAAACAAAAAAAAAAAACAGATAGAACGGTGAAAAGGCACTTAAAGGCAAAATGTCAGAAAATTAAGTGGCAAAAAAGGCAGAACATGAACTTGTCACAGATGATGGCTAGAATGACTTTGGTGCGAGTCTGGAGCCAGATGAAGAGTCTGGACAAATAAGCTCTCAACCAACTTGGTCACTCTTTGCACCAAAATGATCACACATCAAACCACACACACTTTAACACAAGATTGAGAGAGAGAGAGAGAGAGCACCGAGACTTGAACAAAGACAAACTCAACTTATATTAATCAACAAGAGAAGTACAAGGCTTGAACCTTTTATAAGAACTCACACTTGAAGCTATCTATCAAGTTCCAACAGTTGGGGAGTTCCTGAGGGTTGTAGAGGTTGCTTGCAAATGAGCTCTCCATCTCCTTTTATAGTTGAGGCTTGGAGAATGCATGGTTAGGATTGTGCCAAGTGACATCCACCCAATAGTCATGAGTCCTCTAGATTATAATTCTAGAACCCTCTATACAAATATCTTAAATATTTTCTACAAGACTCTACACTAGAACCTTCTACACAATTCTAATTACTTCTACAATATTCCATGTCTACACAATTCTAATCACTTCTGCAATATTCCATAAGAGTTCTAAGAGATTCGACGTTCCGAATTATTCTCACGCATTTTGGGCCATCCTTGAGCAATTCAAAAATTCCTACATGTTTGAAACCTCTGTTTTCAGATTTCGGCCATAACTTGTGCACAATTTTGGCACCAATGTTGGCATTCATAGCACATCGTTGTGTCACGGTGTCTTGACCCGTGACATGTAGCTGTTGTTGCAACAACAAATGCCTGTAGGTTGAGCAATGTTACCATCACTCATTTGAGTTAATTTGTTTCTAGATCATCATCTTGTAGAAACTAATCCCATCTATCAGGGTAAGGTCAGCTTTCTGAGTTGTTCTCTTTCCTTCTAACTATTGAAAAACATACTCTAACCACACTCTCTGTTACCATACAATGCCTCGAGTCCTTTTCTACCTATTTAATCCAAATTTTGAAAGGACATTCTGTTTCAGATCTCCATTTCAATCATAACATGTAACGTGTGTGGACCCAAAACCCCTCACGCACCTAATGAGTGTAACCACACTGTCACATCAAATTCATCCGTTCCCACCCGATGAAATACTCATATATTCCACACGTATGCCACCAAATTGGCATGTGTGTTGCATAGGCCAACTATGGTGTCATTCAGATCTCTTAGAACAGATATATGGAAATTGTACCTTGAAACTGTAAATCCAAGTAACGTGCAGCCCACGGTCCAAAAACTCACAAAAAATTAAGGAAGGAATTAAAACAAATTACTAAGCAAAAGGGATCCAAGTGCAACAAAATCGTCTGAATTAAAGATCAAATAAGGAAAATAACAAAAGCTCCGTTTCTAGAATCCATCAAGATTAAGCAACAAATAAAGTAGCTTCAAAACTACGAACAGAAGTGCCAATTTCATACGCTTATACTGACGCAGCAGCAGAGTTCTTCCTTGGAGCCGCCTGAGTGCCTGAAATTGAAAAAAAAAAAAAATGAAAATGAATTCAGCTAGAGATAAAACAGAGGAAAAAAAAACAAGGCCCATATATCGGCAAAATCCAATACCTTCTCTGAAGTTGGTCTTGAATCGGCGGGGCACATGACGAAGATACCGCATCCGCCCTGTTCCAGTGGTCTTCCTTCGTATTGCCTTCACGCTCCAGTTATCTGAAAAAGGGAAAGTCAAATATATAGGGAAAATCACAAATGGATGTGAAAAGAGAGATAGGAATCCAGTGCCTACATTTGCGGGTGCGAGCTGCAGGATAAGCGCAGGCGGAGCATCTGCTCTTCTGGATATGAAAGCTGCGGCGACCGCACCTGATGCAGAGGGTGTGGGTTTTGTTCCTTCTCTTTCCAAAGCTTCCCGTTCCCTTCCCCTGTTCCCATCACACAATGTGCAAAAGACAAATAAAGATATGAAGAGAAATGGAAAAATACAGATAAAAAATCCCAGATTTTTTGGGTTTTGGTGCTAAGAATTCTTAAGTTTGAAGGGAGGAAATGGAGATGGAAATAACTCACCATGTCGTCTTTTTGGCAGTTGCAGAAACCCTAACCCTAACCCTTCAGCGGACCGCTATCCTCGCTTCTATATATTTTACTCGATATTATACATGAGTTGCAAGGGTTTTAGGGTTAGAAAGCGTGCGACTTCTAACGTACGACAGTGTCTACTTTAGCAGCAATCGTGATTCTGAGTAACTTATATCTAGCTCTAGCGAGACCGAGTATTCTTGAACTCTAATAATGTCGACTGTGTTTGAAATAAATTTTGATCGTCCGATTCGTTGAATAGTTATAATTTATTTTTACATTAATAAGAAATAAATTTTGTTAAAATATTTAAAAAAAAAGTGAATTAAGAGAATTTAGTTAAAAAATCATTAAAATAATAGCTAAAAAGGAAAATATATATTATT
The DNA here is from genome assembly GCA_022113865.1 of Chimonanthus praecox. Taxonomy (NCBI): domain Eukaryota; kingdom Viridiplantae; phylum Streptophyta; class Magnoliopsida; order Laurales; family Calycanthaceae; genus Chimonanthus; species Chimonanthus praecox. The sequence continues at coordinate 62,807,037 of CM039088.1, forward strand.
TGATGAGTCTAAAGAATTTAGTTTAACTTTATTTTATTATTTAAAAATAAATAAAATTCATAAAAAATATCTAAAACTAGAAATTTATGATTAAAAAAAGACACAACTGAAATCCTTTTAAATTGGTATTTTACAATTTGAAAATTTTATTAAAAAATTGTAAACTTAAGAAAAATTGTTTATAATAATTTTTTTATTAATTTCACTCGCGCTAAGCACGTGTATTCTATTAATATTTTCATAGATGAGAATACGAGATTGTACTTTTATAGATTTATTATTTATTGGGTTTTCATAAATAAATAAATGATATGTATAGATAAATTTATAAATAATATAATTTTAGAGAAAGTATTCTATTGAATTTTCATTTTTTTGAATAATAAAGATTTATAAATTGTTATATATAATAAAAAAAAAAATATATACTACATTAAAATATTTTGTCAAATCTTAGATTTTGATCTTTTTATGAACACACCTTGACCTAAAACGGTTTAAAAAAATCAACAACTTGAGTCTTCAAACCCATCCTCAAATCCAATTATCTTTGACTCAACTTTACAATTTTCAAGCAAAATCTATACACGTAGATTTTTATCCAACTTAACTTGCACTTTTATAAAAATTAAAATTTTAAAAAATATAATTTCTTTTATCAAACAAACATTCTTTTCAGTGCTGTGTAAATATGAAATTTCTTAAAAGATTTATTGCATGGATTAAAGTGAGCTCACATAAAAATTAAAACACAAGGTCTATCGTGGATGAATTTGTATAATAGAGGCTACGAATCAAACATTAAATATGTTGGGAAGTATAAGGGAAGGAGATTTAAGTAAGGCCAGGCATCTTAAAATGGACAAAATTTGTTAGAAGATATGGGATGGAGTAAAATTCTCATTTTATCCCTATCGGTGTACCACTCATCAAGTATCGACGTGTTATCGGTACATCTGTACTTGATGATCGGTACACCGGTAGGAGTAAAATAGGAATTTCATTCCATCCCGTATCTCTTAACAAATTTTGCCCATGTTAAGATGAACGTCCTTTAAGTAAGATTTTTTGGAGAACTAATTTGTACTCCGTAAAATTTATTTATTGTGCATTGGATTGACATTCAATTTTCTTCTTGTGTCTTTCAATAGATATTTAAAAAAAAAATTATTGTCCTAATAGTTGTCGGCTCCATTATTGATTATTGCATCTTCCTAGGTCTAAATTTAATTTTTTGGTGTGCCAAGAAATAATCAACGGTTTCTAGATCCAATGTTGAATCTGAATACCACGCGCTCACATATTCATACACTGTATAGATACAAAATCTCTTACAATAACTCTCTTTTCCCTTGCTTATATGACTCTTCTCTAGTGTAACAATCTCAGTCCCATATACATGACAACCAATTCAGTGTTTTGTGCTCATTCTAAATTTATTGAACTTGACTATCACTTTATCTGCAAATGAATTGCAGTCAATATTCATCAGATTCAACTTGTGTATTTTGTTGATCTAACTAACATACATTTTTATCAAAGGACTTCCAAAGCAACACTTCTCACATTTCAATTTCAAACTCGTCTCTTCTCTAGCATTGACTTTGGGAGGGAGTATTGAAAGAATATTTTCACTCGGCTAACTTGTACATCAAATCTTTCTCTTCTTGTAAATTACGTTTGATTCATCTCCCTTGATCAGGATATTACATATTGATCATGTTTGATTTATTTCCCTTAATCAAGGGATTATTGATTGATTTATTTTTCCCTTTTAGATGTACTCTCATGTATATATTTGGATATTCATAATACAAAGTCATCAAATCATTTTCCCGAGAAGCCCAATCTTTGTTGACCAACACTTGGATATTGTATTATTGTTTTACAAATTACAAATGAAGGCTTCTTTGGTGGTTTGAACTTTGAACTGGAGGAATGTTGTGCTTTATTTGGTAGCTTTATTAATAAATGTTATGTATCCACTCTAAAATGTTGTATTTGGTGGATTTCAAAATGACTCATTCAAATGTAACAAATATATAAAAAAGGATTTTTCATTCTAGAAATGATGGGGAAAAATGACTAAAAGGTCAAAAAACAGCCTTCAATAATTTGTCTATTCTCAATCCGTAAAGGTTGGTCTTGGGTTCAAGACTTCAAGTCATTCTCAACACAAAAGAATCATTCCCTATAATTTTACCGTTTGTTTATGGATAGAGAGGTCTGCACATGTTCCAATGATTAGTTAGATATTCTACGAGACATGATCACCTTTGTCTTTAAAAAGAAAAAAATTTATATCTATTCTCATTCATTTAGCATAATTTAAAAAACCAATTTAGTAGGACATATCTTGTGTGATGATTTTTAAGAATTGTTTTTTTTTTCTTTCAAATTATGAGTATTTTTACACTGTATTAAAGATGAGATCAAATCCGCATGATACATGAAACTACCTACAAGTCATGGGTATCGAATGAGTTTTGATCAGGATCAACCCAAGACCGCTAACCTAATTGCCCAAAGTTCAATTTAGCTATACCTGGGCGGACAATTTATCATGTAAAAAGATCGTAACTAGGCAATTGTAAAAAGATCCTAACCATTCAATTGCCTGATCGACTTGGACCATGAGAAATTATAATAAAAAAAATGTGGTTTTTGTGAGACGGCCCAGGGAATGGGCGAACTGGTTGAATGCCCAGTGAGAGGGGGTGGATCATCTCTAACGAACCAAATCTGGGATTAGGTTTGATAATTCTCAATCAACCCATTAGCCCATTAACTTAACTCACCATACAGAGTTAGAATTGCTATCTTCAATCTCGTTAATGGTTGATTTGTTCTCTCCATTATAAATAAGATGGATTTGACTTCGCCTTTCCCATAAGAAACAAGGGATGGCTCGTGAGAATATAAGAAAGGGGAAACGAATTATATAATGAGAGCAATTCATATATGGAAAACTGGGCATAGTTCCTCTGCAAAATATGGTTGTCTACTAATCATGAGTTAAAATGGTTGTCTATTAGTTACAAGTACTGAGTTTTGTACTACTTACATGGGTTGAATTGTTTGCTAATTATGCAATTTATGGCATAATCATAGAACACTGAACATACAGGGGATCTGATGCCATCGAGTTTTAAAATATAAATTATTAATCTTATATTGAATTACAAAGAAATGATATGATTCAAATCAAGATTTGACTCCATCGATGCTGTAAAAACTTTTCAAATTGTAAAAACTTTCATAAAGAGAACGGGTTAGAGTGATGGTCAAGAACTCACTTTAAAAAACGAGAGTCTTGACTTCAATTCTCACGTTACCTTAAATAACCACTTCTCACCTTGAATAGAAGCTTGCTTATATTTTGAAAATAAGTCAAATGCTCTAAAAGACGTCGACAACTTGGTAATAAAAAAGAAAAACTTTCAACCAGTAGAAAGATGATCGTTGAAACCCTCCAAACCTTTCAGACTCGCATTGGTTCTTATTTGTTTACATTTGCCTGCTCTATTACACTGGCATTGTACATTCTTGTACTGAGTATTTTGCAATTTTAGAAGTGGGGATTGAAGGTCCCTCATGTCAATGGAGAATTTCCGATTTTGGCAACTTTTGAGATGATATATTCCTCGCCGGCGTCAGTGCCACCGGTAAGCACTCGATCATCATCTGTGAAATGCTTGTTCTGAGTTGTGAAGGTGCGCAAGTTATCTGCTTCTACGCCCTGTCACATGGTAAATACACGCCATTTTTAGTTTTTGAGAGGCCACTGAAAGAACAGATAAAAGAGAATTGATTTGAGCATTCATATTTTTCTCAGAGTAAGCATCTAATGATGCAAATTCACAAGTGATTCCCCATTTTGTCTCTGATTTTGCTACTATAAATTGAAAGGAGAAGCAACAAAAATAAGAAAACACTCATAATTTTCATCATTATGTGCTCCTTTTAGAAAAAGACCGTACCCAAATCAATTCCCAAATAAAATTCATCTGTATGTTGTGTCATTGCAGTCTTCCATTGAATTGTACATGAAATTTTTACTGTATAGAAATAGTAGCATCTCTGTACCTTCATTGATGAACTTGTACACTTCAAACTGGAGTCTCAGCCCTCCTAACGTTGGGAGGCAACCATTGTTTAAGGACCAGTAAAATGACTCAGGCGAGTCAACTTAACATGATTCCAATTCAAGTGAGTGAGATGAGTTTTCTGGGCTTTTTTTTTTTCCGATTTTCCAGGAAAACAAACTCAACGGGATTACAAGTCAAGTCCCAGTTTTGAGTTCTTGAACAGTGAAGCTCGGAGGTAAATAGAGACTGTGAAAGGATTTGGGAATTGAGAAATTGAGCAATTGGAATTGTATATTCATACCTGGGTTGGGAGCGATATTGAACTAGAGAAATCACCAACCTCGTAGCAGTCTCTCTCTTTCATCTCCAACATCAATTGAGCCTCAAAGATGGTGTCGTCGTTGGGAATGACGATGATACGGCCTGGTTGGCTTGGATAGATCAAACGAAGCAACAAAATTGTCTTCAAAGTCATTGTTATGATAGTCAATATGACCAATCCCAAGCATGCCCAATTCATGTGAACGTCCTTCTCCCTCTCCCTCACCCTCTCCCTCTCCCTGACGCTCGATTTCCCTGTCTTCTCTTCCATCTCCATCCAAATGCCCTAGTCAACGGCCCTGTCTGATTTTATCTCCCTCTCAGCCTCCTGAACCTCGACGAGGATTGGAGGCAACTAAAATGAGTAAGCACAATCTCCTGTGGCAAATCCCGCACACTTTCGGTGCTTCACACGGGCAGATCTGACAGACTCCCAAGCTTAATTATAAAGTACAATAAAATTCAATTTAAAAAAGTCACTTCAAATATATTTTTAAAAACTAAATTTTTTTAATAATCATTTTAATTTAATCTAGAACATATTTGGAAGTGAGTGACAATTGAATAGTATCACATTTATACAATGATTATAAATATGAATAAAAAGTGTAAATATATGTTAAATGTAAAAATAGTCATTTGAATTCATAATTAATTAATTCTCAGTAGATAATTTTTTATTAAAAGTCTATATAATTAGACAAGTAGTTTTAGAAGATGGAACACGAAAAGTGATCATTTATCTTTGATGTATAAAAAATAAGTGAAATATCCATATTGTTCAAATATATTTCAATTATTCTTCTTTCTCTTTTCCCATTTGTTTGAACAAAATAAGTATTTCATTCATTTTTTGTGCACCAATCAATTCTCATGGAAGACATGTATTAGAAAGTTTTGATTATTCAACAATTTATTAAAGAGGCTTTGAAGCTTTTTAAAAGAGTTTTATTTAAATATATCTACTTATTTTTTAATTTAAATCTAAATATATAATTTTAACTTACTTTCTCAAACTCGAGTGACAGTCACAAAAAAACCTGTTTAAATAAAAAATAAATCCTTAGCAAACAATAACTTTAAAAGATTGGAATGTTGATTTCTAGAGAAGTGACATTTTTTTTTACATGGGTATCCTCATATTTGATGTGAGATTAATCCTACGAAGATTGAAAACCTTTCATTCGACATACTCATAAATCAATAAAGAATAATTTCATAAAGAGTAGAGTTTGAATATTAATCAAGAGACTTATATCTTATCATAAGGTAGGTCCCATGTATTTTTGGGTGAGATGAGTAGATTTTTAAAAGATGAACTTTATATATCTCAATTATTGTTATTTAAAATTATTATTATCTAAAATGACAATATAAAAATATGTTTAAAAATATTTGTTTAATAATTTATTTTTTATTTTAAAAATTAAAAATCTGATACTTCATGAATCTACTTCAAACAGATGAATAGTCTACAAATAATCTGCAGTCACATCTAGCCATCTAATTATTGTAGGGTTTGAAGCCTGAAGACCTCCCCCACAGGACGAATGGACGATCCAAACCAAATTGTATCCGTTACCGTTTGCGAGTTGTCACGAAAACGAGACAGCGCGGGAAATAAAAGGAGAGTACCCGGCGGTAAGCGGGAAGATGAAAGAGGCAGCATACGCAGCAGCAGCAGAAGAAGAAGAAATGGAAGAGAAATTGCCACTAAATCCCAATTCGAGTCCAAAATCGAATCTTAAAACGAAATTTCCAGCATTTCCTTTCGAGCCGTATCCAATCCAAATCGATTTCATGAACGCTCTCTACCATGCTCTCGACAAAGGAGGAGTCGCCATGCTCGAAAGCCCCACTGGTATTATCACCACAACAAACCGCCCCAATCTTTCTCCCCATTAGATTTCAATCCTGCAGTCTAGTTGTTTTCGGTTTCTGTTTCTTTATTTTAGACTATAGAAAGAACACCACTAATTCTTTTTCTGCAGGAACGGGCAAAACCCTAAGCATCATATGCAGCGCTCTTCAATGGGTGCTCGATCGGAGATCCCATGATCCTCTGAAGCCAAAAATTGAAGAAAAATGCTGTGAAAACCAATCAAGTGTGGAGGATGATGAGCCTGATTGGATGAGGAATTTTTCCTTTGTGGAGACGAAGATGAAAGTGAAGGTAGATCTGGAATCGGGGAATTCTAACAAGGGAAGATCTAATTGTAACTACAAAGGTCTGACAGCGGAGGGCTTTAGAAAGAAAGATGAGAAGAAGAGCAACTTGAAGGTGGTGGATGATGATGAAGAGTTTTTGGTGGACGAATATGAGAGCGGAGATGAAGGGATCAATGGTGAAGACTTGAAGAGGAAGGCAGGGGATGTCTGCTTTAGTTCCAGTGACGTCGATGAGGCAGAAGAGGAAGAAAAAGAAGAGGATGACGTTTTTAAGGTTTATTTTTGCAGCAGGACGCATTCGCAGCTATCCCAATTTGTAAAGGAGTTGAAGAAAACATCTTTTGCTTCTGAGATGAAAGTCGTTTGTTTGGGATCTAGGAAAAATTTCTGCATCAATGGAGGTAACTTATGATTCATTGATTCCTCATTGTTTGATATGTATTTCCTAGTTATCGGGAAACTTGTTTGTTCCTCTTTAGTGCCCATGCTTCTTGTTTCCCATTTCTGGAATTCGTTGTTTCAGGCTTATATATAAATGCTGTCAATATTTTTTGCAAATTTGAGCATTTCATGCATTAGATTCTTATTCGTGGCATCTCCTACCCATTTTGGTGACTATGATGTGGAGGAAACTGCATATCCTTGGGAGAGAAGGGAAAAATGCTAGGGTGGTTTTAAAATTTTCTTCCTTACAGAGGCTGGCTGCCATCTAATGTGGGCTAGGCTCCTTGTGGTTGGGTGGAATTCATTGAGTACCACTTTGAGTTGGAGAATACCAATTGCTCTCCTATAGATTCATCCTAAATTCATAAGATGGGCAACGGAAACTAAATGGCTTCTAACAATCAAATTTTCATGAAATGACTAGCTAGGATGATCATATGGTGTGTGTCATCCTCCTCCCTATGTATGTCTTCCAACAAATCCCAACTAACCATCTGGGCCTTAGCCTGGAAAATTGTTGGGCAGTCACTTAGCCAGAGACGCTGATAGAGTTTCTCAAAAGAGAATCCCTTTGGAAAATTTCTCTATGGAAGTGCATCATGGGTGAGGTTGGGTGTTCTTTCAGAGGACCCACTTCTTCAAGGTGGTGAAAGGTCAAGTAGGGTCTTGCCACATTCTGTTTATTTCTAACTTGACCGGAAAGTGGGAAGTAGTTCTGATTCAATGTGGGTTATTTCTTGATTCTAATGCATAAAATTCCAAGCCGGTATAAGGGAGACTTGGTCTAAGCTTCTTCTGTAAGAAGTTGAATGGTTGATTTCACTGTTTAGGAGATGGGTCATTGGAACACTTCTTATCTACTCAGTATTGAGGAATGGTGTTTAATTCAGTATCAGTTAACTGTTGCTATAGGTGTTTAGTGTTTTAATGCTGATAATTTTCCTTCAGCAACTTCTACTCGGTATTAAAAAATGATGGTTAGTCTTTAATGGCTTATTGTCCCCTTTTTATGTCTGTTTAGAGGTTTTGAGCCTAGGAAACCCGATACGGATCAATGAGCGATGTCTGGAGCTGCAGAAGAACAAGAATCAGAAGGGCACCAAAGTCAAGGTTATTACTTTTTTTCCACTTGACTTTGATTTGCCCATTTAGTCATGTTCTCCATTTGGTATTTTGTGAAATCCCCTACTACAAGAATGGGAATGAATAGAATGATTTATCCCTCTTTTAAAAATTTAGTATTTTTTTTGGCACTTGCATCTTGTTTGAATCCTTTTGCTGAGATTGTCTTCTCGTTTCATGCCATAGAAAGTCTGCAGTATTTATCAGTTGTCATGTCCTTAGAACTGCCTTTACGGTAATTGGCATCATGGCTTTGTTTTATGTCACATTACTTCCAGATCATTTTGTATTCACAACACTGAATCCATTTATTGTAACTAAAGTTGGATGAGTTCATCTATATGGTGCCAAGCTCACAATGGTTCTTTATTATAATTAATATAAATGTCAGCATCACCATAAAGCTGTTTATCCCATAAATGTATATATAGAACAAATATTTGGATTTCATAAGATGTTCTCTGTTGGCCTACTTACCTTGATGCCCAAAATGCTCCTCCTTTATCTTTCTTTTGATAATTTAATGGAAGACCTACATGTGATGGAGTAAGACCTTCAATAAATAAAACACAGTTTTTGTGGGAACAAAAATTATAAGCTACTCTTTCCACTCAAATCATTAGTCCCATTTTCAAGTTTGAATTGTTACTGTTAAGATGCTGTGATTCATCCAAAACATGAGTTGTTTGGATAGTGATTTGGTTGAATCATAAATTGTATGATTTTGACAATAATGCTAGATGTTATATTTACTGGAAGTCTATGAGCTTCTTACCCAATGCTTTTCCAATTTCAGTTCATTCTGATTTGGCATCAAGTTTTTGGGTGCATGATGTATTTTCTCAGATGTAACAGTGGCAATATTGCAGATCTTAAGTGATAGAGGAAGAGTTCGACAAACCAAGGCATTGTCTGGATGCCCAATGCTGAGTAAGAAACGGCTACAAAAGCAGTTTAGGAATGAAGTATACCAGAATAATGCCCTGGACATGGAGGACCTTGTGCAATTTGGAAAGAAGATTGGGACCTGTCCCTATTATGGATCTCGAAGTATGGTTCCAGCAGCTAATCTTGTGATCCTCCCATACCAATCTCTTCTTTTAAAATCATCTCGTGAATCACTTGGTCTAAATTTGAAAAAAAGCTTAGTGCTTATAGATGAAGCGCACAATCTAGCTGACTCCTTCACCAACATGTACAACTCAAAGATTACTTTCTCACAGGTGGATATTTCTTGTCCCATTGTCCTTGTTATCTAAAATGTTCAAATGATTGATGATTGACTTTGAGTTAGATTGTTCCATAGTTGGGTGATTCAAGTCTAGTTATGTGGTCTATGGAATGCAGTTTGGTAGTTTACCAATTTGTTGGATTAGGTTCACTTAGTTTTCTGAGATCATCTCAGTTGTAGTTCCATTTCATGAAGTTGTTTCTTATTTGGTTGTTCAAGCCTATTGTGATCCTCAGTATGCAACTTGGCACTTGTTTTTCAATTTTTTAGATTAGGTCCACTCAATTTTTTGGATCACCTCGGTAGTAGTTCCATTTCACCAACTCGTTGAATGTATTTGTGTTTCTTATTCAGCATGGTTGTATCACTCAAAATGATTCAATATGGTTTTATTTATTATTTATTTTCAATTGTGTTCAATTTAGTTTAATTTAATTCACATTGTCGGTCTTCTAAAGATTTGTGAAACCCAAATGATGTCATCCTTAAAAAATAGCGTATAAGGAGAGGGAACCCATGTGCTTATAAACCCCCAAGACCCCAAAGCCCACAATTGATGTGGGACATGCTAACACTTCCCCTTGGCGCCAGAGCTGGAGACACTCGGTTCTCTCTCTCCATGCAGGGTTGGAGATATGAACCCGCTCATCTCTGTGGTACACCTGGCTCTGATACTATGTCAAAATTCTCTTGATTGTATATTACTTGAATAAAACAAAGATTAATATATTCAAAGCCCTAATGGAAACAAAAAGACTAAACTACCTTTACACACAAATGACTCAATTGCCTTTATATACAAAACAATACAAACTCTAACACCCACCTTCAAACTCGTGATGTTACAGTGTTATGCATCAAGAGTTTTCCAAGAAGATACTAGAATCGTGTAATGGTGTGTGACTTTGTGAAAAAGTCAACCAATTGCATTGCAGAAAAGACAAACAAGACAAAGATCGTGCCGAGCTGCAGATGATGAAACACAAAGTGGCAGTCCAGCTCAATATGCTTGGTGCACTCATGAAAAACTGAGCTATGTGCTATTTGAATAATTCTTATTATCACAATACATAGGAGTAGTAGCAGAAAGAGAGACTCCCATGTCTACAAGTAACCAACAGAGCCAAATTATCTCAGCAGTGGTAGAAGCCATAGCACGATACTCAGCTTCAGTAGATGAACGATCAACAATAGACTGCTTTTTGCTTCTCCAGGAAATGAGAGTCACCCAGAAAAACACAAAAGCCAATAGTAGACTTAGGATCAAAAGGATAGTAACTTAAGACAAGAGGGTGATTTGGAATTAAAAAAAGAGGTGGTGTACTGTTTAAGTGAAAAGCGGGGTGTGCAAATTAAAACCCTACCTTTTGTGTTGCTATGCACATTTCTCATTCCAAGACGAGAAAGAGAGAGTCTAGGTTTTTTTTTTTTTGATAACATGGGTATCCCCACCCCACATTGGATGTGAGCCTAATCCGACGGACACACGAAACTGCCCTCGAGCTTCGTGTATTAGGTAAGCCCACGAGGAGTCGAATCTAAGACCTCTAGTCTAATCCTAGAATCTTAGACCAACTGAGCTACTCGTGCTGGTGGTTTTCACTCGAAAATTAGTTACTTGTGCTTAGGCATTGGCCTTCAAAATAATATCTTTTGCATGCTATTAATTACACATTTTTCTCCTTTTTATATATTTTCTCTATCCTCGATCTTTTTCCTTCTCCTTTTCCTCATTACAATCCAATTGATTGACTTGACACCATCCATGGCCAACCACCATACACAACTACAAATTAAAATTTTCCAACAAATTAGGGTATTTTTATTTAAATATTGTGAATCATTTGGAAATTGTTTGGTAAGATCTATTTAATAAAAATGAAGATACAAAATAATTTTAAAAGTTGAGATTGAAGCCCAATGCAAAATGGTGAAAGGTTACCTGAAAACAAACTTGAATTTGCAAAAGAAAATGAAGATTAAATTGAAAGAACTCAACTTGTGGGTTTTTCCCCATAATTATTAATAATATTTTAAAACTTTATATACTATTGTACTTTATTTTACAATTTAATTTTATCTATATAATATTTATTATTGGTTGCGATACTATTCTTTTGACTGAGTTTGATTATGGTTGAACCTCATTCAACCTGCCCTTTGACTAAAACAGTTTAACCTACGATTTGGTTTTAAAAATTGATCCTTAGCTACAACTTAAATGGCCCAAAATTTGACAATATTTGAAGGGGCATGTCCGAATTGAACAGTGGATATACATCAGAGAGGTGTCAAACAAACTGCAATTTTTTTTTTTTGGTAGTAGTGGGGTGGGGGGCAGAGGGGTGGGAATGTGCCCCCATTGTTTGGTATGAGAATGAGCTGTAGTCTATACCCCATCTTTTTGGTTTATTGGCTTATTACCATATAAATGATCCATTAACTCACTTTGTTGCTAAGTCTATGATGCAAACCCTTTAAATAAGGCCATTTTGAGATATTCTTTAATAAAATGATTAAATATGTATTGGGTGAATTTATCATGTGTGATATATAGGAACACTAGCATACCATATGGACTAGAATCCATTGACCTAGTTTTTATACTAGACCAAATCATGTTACCATTGAGACAGTTAATTTGTAAAATCCTTTTAATGAAGTAGTTCACAACTCTTATCTAGACTAGGTAATGGAAGTTGTTAATCTGGTTGGCACTGAAAATACAGTGGCCTTAGACATCTCCTGAACAGAACAAACTTAGCCCTTCAGTCAACAGGATGGAAAGAGACTTCCATAAAAAAATACAACAAAGTTCCATTCCTTTTTTATTTATAGCATTAGTCCTCATTCACATGATAAAAGCCAAATATTGGAGGCATAAGATCATTTTGGCTGGTTATTTTGGGTATTCTCTATCCAAGATTGGATCCCTCTGATCTACATTCTGCTTCAATGAGTCATGGTGTCCTTAGGTACATATGTCGAAGTGTCAAACACAAAATGATATGAACTCCAATTTTGTAGTTTGAGGTTGTGGTCTTTTGTGGTTTTGGTATGTGCATGAGAGCTGATGAGCAAACAACTAGCTTGATGGGTTCTTTACAAATTCAGGGGAGGTTTTAATTGCCTCACTGGTTTAAATAGGAAATCAGCACTGAGATTATTTCAACTTCATGGGTTCTTTACAAAATGAGGGGAGGTTTTCATTGCCTTGATTGATTTAGATAGGAAATCAAAGGCAGGTTTTCTATTCAATTAGGTTTGAAACAATCAATGTTGTCAAACTGATGATGTCCTGGTGAACTGAGATTATTGCAACTTGGTCATTCATTACTCAAATTTTCTGTTACCCAGCTTGAGCAGGTGAATTCCCATCTCGAGCTGTACCTTGATAGGTTCCGGAATCAGTTGGGAGCTGGCAATAGGCGATACATCCAAATTCTGGTTGTCATCACTCAGGCTTTTCTTAGATTGTTGCTTGGGGACATAGAAACTAGTTCCATCAGCTCTTGTAGTGTGGAAGGATCTTCTGGAAAGATAAATGACTCTGATTCTTCTATGACTATAAATGACTTCTTATTTTCCCTAGATATTGACAACATCAACCTGGTTAAGTTATCGCTGTTTATAAAGGAAAGCAACATTATGCACAAGGTACACTGGTCAGCATTATTGAACTCTATCAATGTGTTCTTTCTATTTGAAATGAGATCATGAATTGGTTGGTTTTTTCAGGTCAGTGGATATGGAACTAAACTGCTCAATTTACAAAGAGGTTTGGTTCATAATGATGGTGCAGACAATAGTCCTGAAGGAAGCAGTCTATCTGGGTTTCAAGCATTAGCTGGTCTCTTGCTTTCTCTTACAAATAATGATAGTGACGGAAGGATGATAGTTTCAAGACATGCATCCACATGCTCCAGGCAACAAGAAGAAGGCTACCTAAAATATGTCATGCTTGCTGGAGAGAAGTTATTTTCTGAGGTCTGCAAGAAATTCTTAATTCAATTTCTCTTACTTTGTATGAGTTATTATTATTTTAGAATTTGAAGTTTGCTCTCAGCTTTTAACATTTATAAGAAACTCTCTCCACTTTCGCCAACTGAGAGCTCCCAATCCTAGTTCAATTGCTCTTGTTAGGGATATAGAAATATCTACCAACCTTTTCTTTGATATTTATCATTCATCTCTTTCCATGATGAGTTCATTTTGCCTCCACATGTAATGGAGTAAAATGAAACTAAAATGCTGGTTCGCCATGTCCACTATTCATGGGTCTTCCACATGTAAAGCTAAGCGCTCAACTTGTATTTCATTCTAAACATTTGGAATGAAGTGTTCAACGTCATTTTACTAAAGTTTATAATCCCAGATGGTCCTTGAAAATTGTTTTAGTAGCAAGGGGTGATCAAAAGAGTGAAAACATTGGGGTTTCTAACTAGCGAAGTTATCAGTCAACTGCAGTCTGACCCACTTTTTTGGGGTTGGCCCTTGTGTGTTAATTAGTTGGACTGGTAGAATTTGTCACAATAGCTGAAGAATATCCTTGATTGATGATCATAACCATCTCTAATAGTTAAAAGAATTGCTAGAGCAGTCTGGTTAACCATTCAAATTATATGCTCTTGATTAAATAATTATAATAACCAAACACAAATTGAAATTTATCATGTTAATAAAAAATGGTTATTGTCAATCCAACAAACCGACATGAATGTAGGTGGGTTGAGTGGGATCTAGAATGAATGTGGGTTGAACTGCAGAACTTGATCTTTACAAAATACAATTGTTAGTAACTTTGGTGGTAATTACGAGATTTCCTAGCACTTTAAAAAAAAAAATTGCGAGATTTCCTGGAACCCATGTCCTCATTCTATTCTTAAACATATCTTATATTTGAACTTTCTACAGATAGTGGATCAAGCACATGCTGTTATACTCACAGGTGGAACTTTGCAGCCTATTCAAGAGACAACGGAGAGACTTTTTTCATGTTTATCTCCCGACCGGTTTCATTTTTTCTCATGTAATCACATTGTTCCACCAGAAAGTATTTTACCAATTGTCGTTTCACATGGACCTTCTGGCAATTCATTTGATTTTAGTTACAATTCAAGAAGCTCTCCAAGCATGGTCAGTAGTTGCAAATTTTTATTTCAATTAGGTTATACAATGTCATTTATTCAGTTTTCTGAAAATTGATCCAATGGATAGGATAAATTTTCTTTCATCTATTCTGTTAGCCTTCAGCCTTTGGATTTGCCCTAACCTAAATCCAATATAGTATTTTGGTTGGGTGATATATCCTTTTTGAATTTTTCTATATCCAGTTTTGTGGGGGCCTCAGTTGCCATGCCACAGAATTAATTGCCTGTTCTGCAAAAGATTTTTTTTTAAAAGAAAAAATACAATCAGCTAAAGAAGCTTTCTGTGGCGGAAACTTAAGCTTGTTGGTATGCATGAATGTGAGGAACGATGAAATATGAATTTTATGATCATATGATGTTTCCACCTGTTTCATATGTTTCCCTAATGATACTTGTTAAACTGTAATTTTTCTAGAGTCCATTCTTAAAGCTGAACCAAGGATTTCCTTTCCTAGGGTTAGTGGCCAAGCTGAGCTCTAGAGCTGGACTTTGTTCCTTGTCAACATTCATTACACAAACATGCTTTAAGCAGCCTATTACCATTTGATTGTTGAAATGTTATTTATGAACTGTTGATTCATGTTGCAAGATGGTGGGGGCTAACTATAGTGTGGCAAATGCCTTGCATCACAGATAGAGGAACTGGGGCGTTTAACTTGCAATCTAGTAGGAGTGGTTCCTGAAGGAATTGTCATGTTCTTCTCTTCATTTGAGTATGAAGGGCAAGTTTATAATGCATGGAAGGCTTCAGGTATAATTGCAAGAATTCTGAAAAAAAAGCAGGTGTTCAGGGAGCCCAGAAGCAGTCTGGATGTTGAAGCTGTTCTCAAGGAATACAAGGAAGCTATTTCACTATCCAGTGCTGACTCAGAAGAACCAGGAACTCATGGTGCGCTACTTTTAGCTGTAGTGGGCGGAAAGATTTCTGAAGGTATTAACTTCAGTGATGGAATGGGCAGATGTGTGGTTATGGTAGGACTTCCCTATCCAAGTCCATCTGATGTGGAACTACTGGAAAGGATAAAACATATTGAAAGGCTAAGTGAATCAAATGCAAATGGACCTATGAACCTTTTCGATAGTGAAACATACACTGAAAATTCTGTTCAAATGGGTTTCAGCATCATAAAAAGTTGTAGGCAGAGGGGGAGAGAATATTATGAAAATCTGTGCATGAAGGCAGTAAATCAATCCATTGGTATGTAGACCAGAGTACCTATCTTTTCTTAATCTAATGATATCTATTCTAGCCTGTGTTGAGTTTGGCCATGGAATGTTGATCCTGATCATTCGTCTGGCAAGTCCCAACTGGATAAACCATGCTATGAAAGTAAATTCATAGATCCTAACCATCTGATATTTTGTAATATTTTCAATGGTTTTGGCATGTTACTGTATTTGTTTCCTCAATCATCTACTTAGATGTTATCAACCAAAGCTAATATTGCCCCATCAGGGAGATTTTAGTGCATGGCCTATCTGTGGGAAGGTCCAGATTAAAGGTCTGAATTACTGAAATATGGATTCCAATTGTATCTTTTCTAGATGCATAATATTATACTTCCCTTGAAATTAAACCCTTTATACCCTATGCTGACGTGGTAAGTCATTGATTGGTATTTGAACTGAGTCTTGAAAGGCCAACCAATTGTCTTGCCACATCAATGTAGGAGTATTGTAATTTAAGTGCAGCATCTCCCTTTCTAGATTTCTTAGAATCATGATAATGGCTGTTTATGCACATTTTCCACTGATGCTTCTCCTTTTTATCTTTTACTTCAATTATTCGGACTCCAGGTCGGGCAATTAGGCATGTGAATGATTATGCAGCGATCCTGTTGGTGGACTCACGTTATGCAACCACTTCATCGAAGGGGAGCTTGTCACACCCAACAAACAAGCTCCCACAGTGGATAAAAAACTGTTTAATTCCTTCCCCTGGAAACTATGGGGAGATACTTAGGCTACTTCATCAGTTTTTTAAATTCAACAAGCAGAAAAAGTGCCAGTAAAAAATCCAAAACGCAACAGTATCATGTTCCTGTGGAGGTTCAGGGCTCTTGGGTTAACCAATTTCTGCAGAGGCTTAGCTACTGTGTTTAGGGTATTTCTTCTCTATTTTCCATTCATTTATGACTTTCCAGCATCATTCTTTATCCAAGAACCGTTGGCAGACCATGGTAGAGTTGTTGTATCTCTTCTTATGTTTGTTGAGATGTTGTAGTTATCATATAGGATAAGATAAGCCTTTGCAATTGAATTTGTTGTAAAAGCGAGAATGTACACACACAAATGACTATATATTGTTGTTTTGAGGAATGGATGTCCTATCATTTCTACTTCTTCACACGGTTGTACTCCATAATCCACAACCCAGGTCAAGCGAACGAGATCAAGAAGGAATCCAACTACATATAGGGAAACTGAAACAACTATTTATTTCCTTTTTGGATAGAGGACCTGAGATTATGATGCCAGACTTGCATAGGTGGAGTCCATCTTAATCCATCTTAGTGGAAGAAAGTTGAATTTTTTAATAGCAAAATTTGCCATCACACTAACTTTATAATCTGTTTATGCCCATTTGAGAGGCATGCAAGTGACAACTGATCTTCGGTGAATCTAACCACTTCTATCAATGCAAGGGACCCGGCAAATTATTTGGTCCATAACTATGCTTGCAAGTTCACTTTGTCTTTGGACTGATCATCATATTCTCAGTTGATTCTACTATTGAAACTATGATTAACCATGGATGTATTATGGGAGGCTCTCTTTTTCATGCAACTTTTACTTGTATCTTCTGGAGATTTTAGCTTCTCCTCAGCACTGCTGGCTACAAGATAGCTGTAATGACCAATTACTAACTCCTCTCTCTCTCTCTCTCTCTCTCTCTCTCTGTAGGGAAAACGAAGAAAAAACACAAGTTCTTGAAGTCGCATTCAAAAGAAAAATCCCTTCAAGGAGAAGCTTTGTTTCAATGGCCAAAGAGCAATTTAACACAAGCTGTCATTTTTCAGCATCCACCATCCCTTTGAATTGAGCTAATCCCATGAATTGGATAGGGACCAAATCTCCTAAACTTGCAAAGGGGAACAACTCTTTGCTTATGATGGAGTTGCTTCACCCAAGCACAGATCATTCAAGAATGGCGATGACTGAGAACAACTCTTTCCTGATTCACTAGTTGGAACTTGGGAGGGAATTTGGTATATTAGTGAAATGATTATACGTTAAATGATGCTCTTTTCATATTATATTTTCATGTTGATATGAATATCAAGTTCTGTTTATGAAAATGTTAAGAGAAATTTTTTATTTTTTACATGAATGTGTTGAATTCTTTTAAAGTAGAACGCCAATGTGCATGCCAATAGTTATTATTTTTATGATATTCTATTGTAGACATTAGTACCAAATAGGTTGTAATAAAATCAGGAGAATAAAATAATTCCAGACAAGCTCTACCAAACAATTTTTGAAATCAGGCGAATTGCATAGGTTTCAGACAACTATTTCAAGACTATCAAACATGCTTGAATTGGCCATTTTCATTCCATTGTCATGTCAGTGATCTCATTTTTTGAAATGAATTAACCACCAAACATACCCAGATTGACTATCTGACTTTGATAAGCCTATTTTCTCTAATAAATTAATATTATTAAAAATAAAATAGTCACGATAACTCGTGAGTAATTAAAGATTAGAGATTTCAAAACATAAAATAGTATAGGAAGGTGGCAATGGAATATTGAATCTTAAAAATTCTCAAATTAAACAAATTCTAAAATTTGATATGTAATGGATTTAGAATCTTAGCCAAATGGATCATCCCTTTTGAATCTAACATTAAAAAATGGGTTAATATTTCGAAAGTAAAACTGATGGATCATCAACCTTTCCCTACTCTTAAATTGGTCTCTTACAAACAGCTTAGAACCGATCCAAGGGTTGAACGGCCAACAAATTTCCTGATTCAGCTTGGCTGAATCTGAGTAAAACTCGAGTTAGAAACCTAGAAATCCAATGGCCTCAATGCCCATCAAAGGTTTTCAGCTAAACCAATTTACAGCCCAACCCTAGTTAACTCATTGTCTATTGGACCCACACAATTGTTGAATCGACTCGTGGATGAAGGGGATCAGAAGAACCCAGCTATAATGATTTATTAGCTGCGTTAGGATGGGGTAATGGGGTAATTCCTCATTATCTTTATTTGGTAATTAAAGGAGAGGAGTAAAAAATCAATTTTTTACCTCTTTTCCTCAACTTTTGAAAACCTTTTTCAAAGAAAAGGTTTTCATATTACATGTTGTAACTCCTCTCCAAAACTTACCCCTCATCCAAATCAGAGGTTTAAAAAACGCCCCGGTCGATATATCGGCCGATAATTTTCTCTCTCCTCCGATATCGGGATTTCTCTCTCCTCCGATATTGGAACCATGAAAAAACCGCAAGAAACCGTTAAAAACCTCAAAAAACCATGGAAACCGTATCGGTGTTTTAAAAAAAAATTAAAAAAAAATTAATATCAATATTTATGAATATCGGCCGATATTTTGACCGATATTTCAGACCGAATATCGGTCGATAATATTTATGTACGGCCGATACGATATGTATCGGCCAATATTTCAACCTTTGATCCAAACATAGCCCATCATGGTCTTGGACACTCATAGATAAGAGAGATGGAAAGATGTATAGAGAGGCTATATATTGACATGAATATTTGATAGTTGGAATTTATATCATTATTAAATCAAAAGTATCAAATTATTATCAAAGTTGAAATCTTTTTATATATAAGATATCGGTAGGCTGAAATTACTTTAGAATTTAATCCCAAACATATTAATGTACAACTCACCCTTAATTGATAAAAAGAATTTTAAACCATTATACTTTATAAAGTTGAATATGAAGTAAAGAAGTAGAGATCAATAGATAAATTTAAAATTTTATAGATGTGTATATAATGTTCAACGAGTAAGTTAATTTGAAAAAAATAAGTTTAAAAATGACTGGATATGTAAAATTATTTTAAATAAAAAATATATTGAAAGAAATTCATTTAAGGTAATTTGATTATATTAGTAAGAAATCAGGTACAGTCTCATACATGGAGTGAATTGAGTCTCTGCTCTAAGAAGTTTGGATAACTAATAAGGAGAGTAATTATAATATAATATATAATAAAATGATAAATAAAATTTAGAAGGCGGGTCATACAGACACCTGGATTTTCTGTCTCTAAATACTTGTTTTCGATTTTTGGGTGAAATTATCATTCTACCCCGCATTTTAACTAATCCGAATGAATTGACAGTTCATTTTCAGTTCGGATGAATACAATTATTCGAACAAATATCTCAGTATATTTTTAGTTCATTGAAACAAATTTTCATTCGTTCGAACAAACAGTTTAGTTCATTCAATTTTTCACAAAATTCGACTTATTCATTCGAATGAAACAAACTATTCGTTCAAAAAAATAAAAATTATATTAAGGTGTTCGTTTAGATAAATATATTCATTCAAATGAGTTAAGAATTAACTAAAAATTTAGTCAAATGAATTTATATGTAGAGGTAGAATGATAACTTCAAATAAAAATTTAAAAACATATGGATAGAGGAAGAAAGTCATAATGTCTACGTAGATGGCTTACCAATTTAGAAAGTTAAGTCTGCTTAGATAAGGTCGAGATAAACTTAGAGAACGGTAATTCTGTATCTTTGAATGCCATTAAATTACTGAAAGTAACTTGGTGCATTCAATGATCGCTGCCATAAATCATAAATGTTTGTCAGCATTCTGCCAAGTGCCCGGACACATCATATTCTCTTGTTGATATCCTGGTAGGGCAACGACAAATGCTGGCTGGTTGGTTAGAAGCTCTCTGTGCTCACGATTTTTTTTTTTAAATGCATGATAAAAATGTATTATGCTTATTTATTTTTTAGTGTAATATTGTATTTCTTTCAATATTTTGCTAAACCCATTCCTGCAATCATGGGTTTGAGATGTCTGTTCTCTTATTTTTCTGATGACGGATTACAATCTTGGTGGGTATCAGTTAAAGAGGAATAGATCTGAGAACAGAGAGGTCACAACTCACAAGGCGGAGGAAATGGCGAGAGAGGAGGCGGTTGAAGACTCTAAAAGAGTAGAAACCCAAGAACTTCAGACGACAACAAGTGTTGGTAATGACGGAAAAATGTATCTGAACAAATATGTGCTTCTGAGTGCCATCTTGGCCTCCATGAACTCAGTTCTTTTGGGTTACGGTAAGTAGAAACTTCGTGCATTAAAGTTTTAATGTCCATTAAATTGCTATTGCTTACGATTTGGATGATGCCCAAATCGCTATTTGTTTTGAAAACTAGGGAGGAGGACATGGATGCCCAAATCACCATTGATTTGACTGCAAGGAAATGGTCTTACAATGACTCAAATTGCTGTATTTTTCTACTATGGTGCAGATATTGGAGTGATGAGTGGTGCTGTGCTGTTTATTAAGGATGAATTGAAGATCACATCAACCCAAGAAGAGATCCTGATAGGCTCTCTCAACATCTGTTCTCTTCTGGGGTCGTTGGCAGCTGGAAAGACATCTGACTGGATTGGAAGGCGGTACACTATCATGATTTCATCAGCCATGTTTTTGGCCGGTGCATTGCTGATGGGTTTAGCTCCTTCCTTTGCCTTCCTCATGATGGGTAGAGTGGTGTCTGGAATCGGCGTCGGCTATTCTCTCATGATTGCGCCGGTCTACACGGCCGAGCTCTCCCCGGCCGCCACTAGGGGCTTCTTCACATCTTTCCCCGAAGTCTTCATCACTGTCGGCATTCTTCTCGGGTACATCTCAAATTATGCCTTTGCGGGTCTGCCGGATAAAATAAACTGGCGGTTGATGGTGGGAATTGCAGCAATCCCGGCGGTTATCGTGGGGATTGGGATAACTGTATTGCCGGAGTCGCCGAGGTGGCTCATGATGCAGGGCCGATCTGAGGAAGCAAAGAAGGTGCTTATGAGAACATCTAACAATGAAGGAGAAGCCGAGTCTAGATTCATTGAAATGACACAAGCTATGGTCGAATTCTCTACTTTTGCTACCAGTGCTGGCTTTGCCCCCAGTAGCAGCAGCTCAACGATCAGTACTAATGCCAAGAACGGCAGCTGGAGGGGGAAAGGAGTGTGGAAGGAGCTGCTGCTAAAGCCATCGCCCCCTGTTCGAAGAATGCTCATGTCGGCAATTGGAATGAACTTCTTCATGCAAGCGTCAGGCAACGATGCAGTCATGTACTACTCGCCGGAGGTGTTCAGGGCGGCGGGAATTCACAGGAAGAAGGAGCTGGTGGGCATCACCATTGCCATGGGCTTTGCAAAGACGTGCTTTGTGTTGTTGTCAGCTCTTTACTTGGACAAGTTTGGGAGGCGGCCTCTGCTGCTTCTGGGTTCAACTGGGGTGGCAGTGTCTCTGGCTGTGCTCGGCGTCGGGTCGAAGATCCTCGAGATGTCGGAACAGAAGCCCAAGTGGGCAATTGCAATGTGTGTGGTGGCCGTTTGTGCGGATGTGTCTTTCTTCTCAATAGGGTTGGGGCCTATTACGTGGGTGTATTCGTCGGAGATATTTCCGACGAGGCTGAGAGCGCAGGGGACGAGCATTGCGGTGTCTGTGAATAGGGTGGTAAGTGGGGCAGTGGCAATGAGCTTTCTTTCCATTTCTAAGGCCATATCATTTGGTTACTTGTTACTCATCTTTGCTGGGATTTCTACACTTGGGACACTCTTCTTCTACTCGTTCTTGCCTGAAACCAAAGGCAAGAGTTTGGAAGAGATGGAAACTCTGTTTGAAAAGAAGCAGCAGGAACAGGGAGCTGGTTAGAGAATTCCCCCACACGGGAGAAAATGCGGGTAAAAATGAAAAAAGGAATATAGTAGTAGAAATTAGCATAGAGCCATAGACAAACAAAGTTTTGAAATCGATTATCAAGGTGAGGAAAGGTTAAGCTGCTGTTTTCAATACTTAGAACAAAAAACTAGTCTGTAAATCAAAATGTATAAGACCTGTGTGGAATGTGGATCCAAAGAAAAGTAGATTTGATCATAATTTCATCAACAATCCACTTTCATTAAGTAGATGTTGATTAGTGTTTTGAAATTGGATTGTCTTTGTTGATTTCCCATAGCCATTCTTGTCCTCTTATTATTATTAAAGGGAAGCAGATTGAAAACCAGTCAATTAGTTGTATATAACTGGAGAAAAACAGTGACAATGGTGTTTGATCAATCTAATTATCTTTTTCCCTCCTCAATTTTCGACGAGTTAAAGTCAAACACGTGACTCTTGATGGTTTTCGGAAATATTTTTTTGGATGAAGAAGGTATGATGAGGTATTAACTCAACAAGATTAATCTCTGGAGCCTGCATAGTCATTGCCCACAGGTGGTATGATTTTTTACTTCGTTCTAAATGGACCCGCTTGGGTTCTAACTCTGCTAAGCAGAGATGCCATGTTGCAGACACAATGACTCTGGGTGGATCATCAAAAAAATTGCTTTTGATATATATTTAAAAAAATTATAATAAAAAATTATATTATAATATTTTATTAATCATGTGATGCATAAGATCTGTATCAGATTTGAATTACTTTTGGTATTGTAATTTGATGGTTGAAGACGAGGATGTCAATATTTTTAATCTAATTTGAGTTTGGATCAAATATTATGAATTTGAATTTAAATTTGTAATAATTTAAACTCAACACTATTATTTGAGATTGGTCGTTCTTTAGTAGAAATTAGCTAAACCTTACCATATGTAGCTGAGGCAATGCAGAGATGGAAAATGGAAGTGGGGTTGGTGTGAGTCACGACTTGGCCGTTTCCTATTTGCCAATTGCAAATAAGTTGCCTGCAGCACTTTATTTCCGGCGAGGAACGTGTGATGGAGTGGTTAGGTGGGCAATCTCGTCCTGCCTCATCCTATTTATTATCTAAGGAGTTAATAAAAAATCATTTCCATTAATTCATTTAAGTTGTGATTTTAATGCTACCATAAAAATAAAAATAATTAAAATCTTATAGATATAAGAATGATTAGATAAGAAAAAAAATGTCAACTCAGTTTGGCAATAGGTCCCTAGAAAAATTTCACTATTAAGACAACATGAGATTATTATCTTTTACATATAAGAGTTCAATCAAAAGTCATCTCAATTAATTTACCTAAGTTGTGATTTTAATGCTACCATAAAAATAAAAATAATAAAAATATTATGAATATAAAAAATATTCAATTACTTAAAAATGTGAATTTTTGCAGGTATATGCTGGAACACCTGTCTTTCAATAGGAATGTGAGCTTTAAACAGGAATGGGCATTGAAATATGCACATAATAATTTTACTAGAGTAAATGGGCTACATTTTCTCATGGGACTTTATATGAAGATAATTTTTTTAATGCATTGGTAAATATATTTCAATTGTGACGTCAGCAGATTAAATCCATGTGATGGCCTGCCCCAGATGTTATATTTCTGGAGCGTAATTGTCAGATATAAATTTGACTTTATATGAAGACAAAATTTTCACATTATTATATTTTGTAGTCCTAATTAGAGCAGTATATAATATCTCTTTTTCATGAGAGAGATTAGAGAGAACAAAAATTGTAATATACACGACTATATCTTTTTCTTCGTTTTTGCAGTATAATGGATTTGGTTTGAACCCGTGGACGTAGTGAAAAAGAACTACATAAAATCTCCGTGTCTTGTGTGTGTTTGATCTGTGGTTTATTTTTCCGTTCATTGTTTTGTGTGCTTCTATTCACAACACCGGAAGGTGTACTCAGTTCCCCATAAGGTGTTTTACTTATGATTGTAAAACATTAGGCCCAAATTTCAAATGGGGTCAGATTGGGCTTAGTACATAAAATTCCGAGTTTATCCTGAAAGCTCAAATTTGAGCCATAACTTATAAAATCTAGGTTTTTTATCTTTAAAATTAATGGTGTATATAATATAAAATATATGTAATGATATAAATTTGTTTTATTCAATAATACAAAAAGCTTCAGTTTTAGGACTAGAAAGCCTAAGCATGAATAAGCCCGAATATATATTTTTACTTTCGGGCCTACAATTAGAGTTTGATCCTGATTCGTATTAGACTAATTTGCGTTGATCTAGACTTGGGCTCAAATAGACCCAAAACCCGGCTTCGTCCACCTGAGTTTGGAGCCATAGTTTCAGGCCTGAATTGGGCCCATATAT
This sequence comes from Chimonanthus praecox, assembly GCA_022113865.1. Lineage (NCBI taxonomy): Eukaryota > Viridiplantae > Streptophyta > Magnoliopsida > Laurales > Calycanthaceae > Chimonanthus > Chimonanthus praecox. The sequence continues at coordinate 62,831,853 of CM039088.1, forward strand.
GGACCAAAAGTTATCCACATGGTGGTTTACGAGGCAATATCTGTGGCGATATATGTGAAAAACTAGGTATCACATGTGATTTTTTTTTTTTAAATTTCTTAACATTTGAAACCATGGTTTACTGTATTCTTCAACTTTTCAAAAACTTTTCAATGTGGAGAGTTAATTAGATGATTCCTTTAATTAAAAATATATACTGATTTTGTACATGTGCACAATAAATTTTCTAAATATAAAATTTGATAATCATGTTACATTGAAACATCAAACATATCTATGAGAGAGTTTGGTATTTATATATTTTATAGTCATTGAACATCATTGCATTGCTCAAAGATAAATAGACTTTTAGAAATAAAAACTTCACAGCCTACAAAAAAAACTTCTCTAATTTACAATCACGAGTCAATTTTTAAACATGTCATGTCAGTAAATTTTTGAAGTGCACGAGGGAGGTTCATCTGAAGCAAGTCTAGTTTTTTTTTCTTTTCATTTTTACCTAATGGAGTAAAAAATATAACAGAAAAAAGTGAAAAAAATATTTTCTTTTATTTATCTCTTATATATACTTGAAACGAAAAAGAATTTTGAGTTTGATTTCCACCATCACTCTCGTTAAAATTATTTAACGTGTAGCTTACATATAATTTGAGAATTAAAGGATTGAGCACATTAATTATAATTAATATTATATATATGCCTCAACCGTTTTCAAAATCTCTCCGCTCCTTTCAACCAGTTCCCAACTTTTGAAAGAAAACCAATATGGAGAAGCGATTCAAGCAAGCAATTTCACGCTTATTTCGGTCGTGCCGGTCCCGAAACATTGCCGATATCGTCCAGGAACCTGTTTTTCTACGTCGAGATTTCATCTTACTCGACTCTTCATCTCCCGAGATTCGAGCTGCTCCCTTCATTTTCCGCCGGAAATCGAAGAGGAACGTCGAGAGCAGCGAAGAAATGCATGGAAGAAGGAGGTGTCCTCTTTCTCTAAATTCCTTCCACACTCCACAGAAGTTAGAAAGGAAGAAGAAAATGAAGAAGCCGACGGAGAAGAAGACGAAAGCGACCATAGAAGCAATGCTGATGAGCACGTCCTCAACAGACAGTCTCGAGTTCTTCAGCAGCGACGGAGAAACAGAGCAAGAGACGATGACTCTGTTCTCTTCCAAGATATTCTCTTCTGATTCCCCTGAAATCTGCGGCAGACACGAGAAAAATTCTAGAAAATCTCTGCATATCAAGTTCTCGAGCAGGAATTCCAGCATGGGTTTTCCTAGCATGATGAGAGGAAAGGTCCACGAGAGTGTGGCGGTGGTGAAGAGTTCGAAAGATCCATATGGAGATTTCAGGAGATCCATGGTGGAGATGATAATCGAGAAGCAGATGTTCTCTGTCAGGGACCTTGAGCAGCTCCTTCACTGCTTTTTATCTTTGAATTCATGCTGTCACCATGAGGTTATCATCAAGGTCTTCTCGGATGTTCTGGAAGCTTTGTTCAGTAACTCACCTTGAGTTCACTTTTTTAGAATCTTACAGCCTTATAGTTTCTCCATCTTCTTCTCCATTTGCTCTGTAAAAGGTTGGATTTATCTAGATTTACTTTCACTTTGGAAGCTGTCTTTACTGGTATTGCTGAAACCATTACCCACTACACAGTTGGAAGAAAAGTTACTTCTTCTCCATTTCCCTTGGTTGGTTTTGCTTGTCTTCTTGTTATTTTGCATTTCTGTTCTTAATTTCTCAATCACATTTAAAAAAAAATTATTTAGTTTTTTAAGTAACCTTTTTGGGTGTCTCTGGAAGTATTTTCTTTTAGGTGTTTCTTTAAATTATTTATAAATTTTGGACCAATTTGATCAGCTTAACTCTGATAATTATTTAAAAAATTTCAAGTTATTAAATAAATGTTTCAAATATTAAAAAGTAATAAAATATATAAAATAAGAAGTCATTTTCAACAAGGACTTCGTTGCGGCTACCGAGTTCTGTGGAGCTGAAGTGACCCCATGTGTTGTCTGTCAAACACCCATTTATTGAATACAAACTTTCTTTCTAGATTCTCTAAAATTCCAATACTAGAAGTAGATAGAATGGGTCTGTGTGTCAGAGCTCAGAAGGAATGGCTATTGGCCAGTGCAAAATCTCAGTCATTTTATTTGATAATATTTTTTATTTAATAATCTTTATGGGTTTTATTTATATTCTATTCTTCTTCATGTTTTTGTTTGTACAGAGCGGAGATACTTTTGGTGTGAGGTTATTCTTGTGTAATTTCTGTATCTGTCTGTCTGTGTAGTTTATTTCATTTCCTTTAGAGCTCAGTAATCGAAAAGAGAACTGCGCTACTCTGTCAAATCCTCCTCTTTTGGAAAACTTGTTTCCGGCAGTGAGCAGAGTAGATACAGTGGTTTCATCTTCTTGTCATGTTGTTAGGAGGAAAGGAACAGGACAACAGCTGCCTTCTTTACCCATTCCATGAATTGTTATCTGTCTTCTTCCTCTTCCTCCTCCTCCTCCTCTCTCTCTCTCCACATCAAATCACCTACAGAATTATATTACCACGTTATCTAGAATAACAGACCAACAAGAGATTACTTTTCTTGAATTATTCAATTTATGCTTTTAAGCCGTTTAAATTTTGATTAATTTAAAAATATTTTAAATTAATTAAATTTATAAATATATAAACATATCTTGATTAAGGTATTTTAATAGAAAACGTGTTTAAGTTGAATAAAGAAATTAATCTATTTATATAATAACTCGTCTTCCAACACAGTAATGTCCATTTTGAACTAAATTTTTTTTTGTACAGTTTTGTATTGAGTTCAACCTTAATTTTTAGATCTAAAATGGATTGTGTTAAGTGAAGGGGTGTTTGCTTTTATATTCTCTCATATTTTCTAGCCCTGGACACTTGGACACTGTGGGACTTTTCTCCTCTCAGACACACGCCCCTCTCTCTCACTCTCTCTTTAGCAACCAATACTATTGAGCCTGGGGCATTGGGCCTAGAGCGTCACAATTTAATTAAATTAATAAATGGGTTTGAGTAAACTTAATTTGATTCTTTTAAAAAGAGTATAATTAGGGATGAACTATTTAATAAATAAGTTATATGTTAAAAGTTTGCCAAAAAAAACTTGTACTAAATCAGATCTAATTGATCTACATCTTTATTACATTTGATCCGACTAACTTATTTAACAAATAAATAAATAATAGATTAAAAGTTGATGATTTGACCTTCACTTAAGTCCAACTCGACCCATAACTAGGTCGGTCTAAAATTGCAGAATTAGCGATTTTTTTTTGTTATTTTTTTTTTCTCCATTTTTGTTGGGGCTCAGTATAGAATTCATTTCTCTTCCATAATTCCATTTATAATTTGAATTAGGAATACTGATACATGGCCTACTTTCATAGATTTATCTATTTGTTTATAAGATGCAAGGAACAAAAAGACCTGCTCCAATATTCCAGACATGAAAAAGCTGACTCAACTCTAGTGCCGGATTGCCGATAGGACGTTCTCTTCTCTTGAGAACAGAGAATTGAATTAGTTTGTTTGAGTTCGAGTTGATAAAATTTTGAGTTAAGTGACTCTAAAATTCATGAGTTATTTGACTCGATATAATCGTGTCAGTCATTTTTCTATCCAAATTCAAATTATTTATTAAATTTAGTAATTTTATTCAGCTCAATTAACAGGTGAAAGTTACTCAATTCAAACCATTCATAGTTTACTTGAAAAAATATCAAAATGGGTCAAGTTACTTTAGAGTGAGTCAGTTTGCTCTGTATTTTATTAAACTTTAGGCCAGATTGAAAAAAATATTGTTCATTTCAGACTTCAAACAGCCTCATTGTACATATGGCCAGGACAGATTGTCTGTGAATATAATTAGGTTTTGAATATCAGATCTGAGTACATAGAGATTTATTCATCACTTCAATTTTAATTTTTATAATTAGTTAAATTTTAAAAAAATGCTAAGCATAAAAACGAAGAACTATTTTTTTTTTATATAATTTTGGTTTAAAATTTTAGATATTTTGACAGAGATTTTCTATATAAAAAGTAGGTAAGTGGAATGTATCATGATAAATTAGAGTCCATATCTATTTTGAAGGTATTATATCGAAAACGTTTAATAAGACCGTCTTTTAAATAGGTCTTGATCTTCTATGTGTTTTAGTGTAGATTTTGAAAAGAGATTATAAAAGTTTACTATTTTATAGAGCTGCAACTCAGGTCGGGTTTTTTAAAACCCAACCTGACCCGAGTTGATGTTTATGGAACTCGATTCGACTCGAATTCTCGACTCGAACTCCTCAACCCGACCAACCCGATTTCTAACCCAAATCAACTCGAATATTGACTCGACTCGCATTTTAAACCAATTTTAGTCGGGTCGGATCGAGTTAACTTTTAAAATTATCAACCCAATCCGATCCGAATTCCATGCAGGTTTTTGTCTTCTCAACCCTACCCGCATGATTATTTGGGTCGGGTCAAAATCCGAACCGAGTTGCAGCCCTACTATTTTATCATTATTTGTCCTAATTTTATATTTTTTAAATTAATAAATTAAATTTATTAAAATTCAATATACTAAAATTCTGTAGATAAAATGATAAATTAATGCAGCAACTTCACAAATTTCTTATCCACGTTGTTATACAACACAGGGGTAAAAAAATCGGCTCGGCCGATATCCGATACGGACGATATATCGGCCGATAATTTTATCTCTCATACCGATATCGGCATTTTCTCTCTCCTCCGATATCGGAACCCTGAAAAAACCGCAAAAAACCGTGATGAATAGTGGTGAATCGTGATAAAACCGTAAAAAACCGCAAAAACCGTGAACACCCTGAGAACCATAAACCCTGAACCGCGGAAAACCGCGAAAAACCGTGAATATCTCTGAGAACCGTAAATCGTGGAAAACCGCAAAAAACCGCGAAAAACCGTGTAAAAACCGCGAAAAACCGTATCGGTGTTTTAAATTTTTTTTTTTTTTAAATACCGATATTTATGAATATCGGCCGATATTATGACCGATATTTCGGACCGAATATCGGCCATATCGGCCGATATTACTTGGTTTAAAAAAACCGATATATATCGGCCGATACGATATGTATCGGCCGATATTTAAACCTTAGATACAACACACTTAATTGTGCGGATAGCATAATCCATTCTAAGGGCAGTTATGAGTCTCGCTAACGTACTCTTATTTTATTTGATCAAGCATGATAAGCCGTTCGTATTACTTTTCACAATTGATTCAAGATATCTCGGTTTTTTAAATCTTGATATGCCGGCCGATGCGATCAATAGGATTGGATATTTGGGTTTGTGGTTGATCCCTATAAATGGATGAGCTTGATCTAGCATTGGTTTGGGATTAACTAGAAGTAGGGGCATGGGTGAACTAGATGCTTTGTCTATTTACAGATACTGAGGTATTCAGTGTTCAATTTATCAAGTATCAACCTTTTGGGTAAACGTTAAAATGCTTTCAAACTCATTTTACTGATCAAGATTTTTGTTTTCTACCAAAGAAATCTATTTTTTTTATTGTGATTATCAAATAAAAATAAAAATAAAAATCTCAACGGTTGAATAACCTATATTAAGTAGAATCTTTTGTTGAGTTGAATCTTCTAATTTTTTTTCTTCCAATCTAAACACACTATAAAAGTGCATCAAAAAACATGTAGGCTTATTGTCGGTTTGAAGGTTGTTTAGTCATAACTCCAAGGAGATAAGGTGTGTTATCTCAAAATTTCAATTAGGATTAGAAGATTTTAGGATTTTTTTTTTTTTGTGTATATGTAAAAATATCATATTAATGTGTACTTTTACAAATTAAATTTCAAAAGAAATAATCTTGTTAACTCTTTACTCTTTATTTTGACAAATATTAGAAATAACACACAAATAATGTAAGATATGACGTATGAAAATGTCCTATTTAATAAATAAATATTATATATCGTCTCTCTTAAAAGAGCTCTAACTTTTTGATCCATTGAGGGAAGAAATTCCTGATTCCGCCTTGATTGTCTCACTTATTGTTAATTAGGGCCGAAATCGGGTCAGGGCAGGTCGGGTTTTTTTAAATCCAACCTGATCCGAGTTACTAATATATGGAACCCGATTCGAACTTTTGACCCGGACGTCTTGACCCAACCCGAATCAACCCAAAATCAAACCTGACTCGCATGTTGAACCTACTTTACTCTAGTTTTTATTAGGTTGGGTCGGGTTAACTTAAAAATCTCTAAATCCAACCCGACCTCGAATTAAATACGGATTTTTAACTTCTCAACCCGACCCAACCCGCATGATTTTCGAATCGGATCATGTGGGTTCGGCCAAAACCCGACCCAAATTTCACTCCTAGTTAATATGGTGCCCATGTATATATGATCCTAAGCAACCGGTCATTAGGGTAGAAGCATGACTTTTGTCTCACGTAGCAGTGGACTGTTGGGGCTGTGATCAAATCCCATATTTAAGGTGTAGGGGAAGACTTAGAAACTTATATGAAATTTGGATCACTCTACCTATCTATCGTATTAGTAAACACTCCAAATGACTCCCCTTAGTGGAAGGAAGATTGTTGGTACTGCTAACGAGGCCAACATCAGTGGATTGTGGTGTTCTCTTCTCTTCAAGTCTACCTACATAAAGGCTATCATGCTAGAAATAGGACAAGACGACATTCTTTGGATGGTCTCACACGTTATAACCTCGTGATATTGTCAGCCGGTGAGCAACTTATTGTACATAAGCTTGAAACCCAGAGACATCAGTGTTTTTTACTAGAGAAGGAATGGAAATAGATTGGAAGCAGTCGAGAATTAATGGCGCCTTCTGGTCAATTCAGTGGTGGAGATCTCATTTACTGTTAGCTGCAACTAAGAAAGCTATGTTACATTGCAGAGATTGAGAAAAATGTAAAAATATCAAAAGAAGTTGTGATAGCAACGGCTTTTTTTCTTCTCTTTTTTCCATTTCTTCTTCCTCCACCCAAAAAGCAGCCAGCATTCCATTTTCGTATGAGGCTTTGTTTGATAAATCTCTGTCTGGGGCAGTGATGTTAGCATGGATTGTTGCTTGTCCCACTGCCATAGCGTCTTAGCCTCTGTGTCAATCTCATTAATGCAGTGTCCGTGGTATATGAGCCCTTCTCGCTCAATCTGATTTACTATACAACCACGCGTGGAGACGAAGGGACCAGAACTCCAGAAGACTCATGGAGATGAGTTTTGTTTTTTGTGACTCAGAGCATATGTGCAACGTGCAAGTCTTTTTACCACAAACATGGAATAATTTTATGGGAAATGGCCTCTTTAGAAAAAGATAAAATTTGAACTCACCACTCTCGTTTCGTGATCATCACTTGAGATTTTGATTTGAGAGAGAGAACTTCATTTACTGTTTGGGTTGTGCATGAGATAATTCATGTGAAGTGATAAAAAATTTATATCAGTTAATTAAAGAAATCAACGACTCTATATAAAATTCGAGACACTTTCTTCTAAACGCCTAATTTTTTAGAATGTTTGATAACTAAATATAAAGAATAAAAAATTAACATTTTTTAATAATTATTAATATTTCAGAGCTACAATTATGGAACTAAAATGATATAGTATGAAATTTAATGAACAGTTTTTCTTTTAAATACAAAAACTTTGAGAACCTGTCTAGGGTTCTCATATAAACAGAATTAATTGATATTCCTTTATATTAAATTCGTCTATGAGTTTATATATCATATTTGAATTCAAATAAATTCTCGAGTCTATTTGACAAAAAAAGAAAAAAGATTAACTAAATAGTGAAATTTCTATAGTGGACAATTTTTACGTGTCACTAATTCTATCCTTTTCTCACTTATAGTCACTTAAACCTCATGAGCTATATTATTTTCTAATTTGCCATCAATGTGATTACACCTGCCATTAAGCTTAAACTCATGAATTTCTAATATTATTATATAAAAATTGAATCTTTATGATTTTAAAAATATGACTTCATTTATTTATTAAAGATGATTTTCATAAGAAGTATTCAAATAAAGATGATTTTCTTTATGATTTTCATAGATATGTTGTTTATGTTGCTTGTGATTTGGCTTACTAGTTACCTTATTCGAAAGTAACAACTGATGTTATATTTGGATAAAAAACTTAAATGGAATTAAAATTTATATATTACGAAGCTAAATATTGAACAAAGAAAGATTACTAAGTACTAATTAGCACAATAAATACAATATTAACTTGAACTTAGCTGAAGCTTCTTTGGACTGCTTTTGCCCTAATTTGTAGGTAACATAGTCAAGCCCATAAGTGGAGTATAGGGTTAAGTTCTTTAGTGTGGTCCATAACGAACTTAACGTCAAATTCCTTATCAATAGGGTTGAAAATATGCATTTGGGCCGAACTTATACTTCCATTGCCCAACTCGATTTACATGTGGAAAGCCCAAGCCCAACACGGGCTTAACAGATATGATCAAGCGTAGACCCGCATCATCCAGCAAGCCTGACAGTACATCGGAGCTCTCAGGGAAGCTCAAAATTCTCCATATTCAACTCAGATCCTTATTGGCAAGACTAAGTGAGACCCAGTTGAGTTCAATCTTGTATTTTCTAATATTCTTGATTTCTTGTAATATTTTCTAATATCTTCAATATTTTCTAATATTTTATACGGTGGCAATTTTTGGCTCGGCAAGAAAGAATCGAGTTTGAGTTATGAATTTTAAAATAAGTTTAAATTGACCCGACCTGACCAGATTGAAATAAAGTTGATTTGGGTTGGATAGAAGGGTCCAAAACCTGAACCTGACCCAAATCGACCTAACTTGAATTAAAATTAAAATTTAAATAATTTATATATTTTTACCTATTGATTTTAGTCTATTACCCAATTAAATTAAAAAATTTCAGCCTATTGCCTCAAATCTATATTTTTACCTATTGATTTTAGTCTATTATCCTATTAAATTAAAAAATTTCAGCCTATTGCCTCAAATCTTCATATCTCAATAGTCAATACGCTCACATGAAAGGAAAACCCTTTTCTATTAAAATACTTTTTTCTCTAAATTTTCTATTTTTTTTATAAATTTGAGTTGGGTTGGATCAGCTGAGTACTTAAAAAATCCAGGTCAGATTGAAATGTGCTCGATATAAATTTTGTTATTACCTATATGAAACTCGACCTAAGCAAGACCTGATCCGACCCATTGCCACCCATACCAAACCTTGTTGCGCTAATGCGCTAGCCCATATTTGGCCTTCCGTGAGCCCTTTATCCAGTGATCCAGTCTACATATGAGATCAAAACTTGACATCAAAATTTGTCTACAAAAGGCCAACATACTTCTTAATCAAAGGAGAGAAACCCGCTGAACAACACTAACCTAGCTATTTGTTTTTTGGACTTGATTGTTGTGGTAATAGTCCATATATATTCTATCATGAACACTGATCTTATGATTACTAGATCAAATGTTATATCTTTTTCAGCTCGCGGCCTCTCTCTTCGGGAAGGGAGAGATCATGGATTCGAGTCCAAGTGGTCCATACATGGGGGCATGAGTGCGATAGCGCTCCTCCCAAGAATTTTAAGAGGACTATTGCCAAGGCATAAATTGGGGTTGGTCTGAAGATTTTCTTGGGTCTTTAAAAAAAAAAAGATTTATGTTCATCTATTTTCAACCGAGATTCCAACTGTTGAGGTTAGACAAACTTGAAGATCTTGCATGCTGGAATATCAATCTCTATGTCTTGATTCTTTGCTGTTTTATCAACTACAGGATGTTTGATTCTTTCTTGTGATTCAATTGGTCACATCCTTGCAATTGTTCCATTACTACTCCATAAAATTGGCAACATATCTTGTTAAATGAAGGGATATTTTAAAAGATGCCAAAATGTTTGGCTTAATTTAGAAAATGCCCTATTGCTTCTTATATAAAACAAAAAATATTGGAACTTCCTCCAAATTATCCTTTAAATGAATTTAAAGTCGAGTAACCCATTTGAGTTTGAGAGAGGTATTATTATCAAGATACGGTAAAATTTATAAAGATTACGACAGATTAGTTAGGATTATGATTATCTCTTTATCTAGTAATTAGATATTTGATAGAAACTTTACATTCTATGTTATCCATCTTATTATTCTATAAATTCAGTAGTTCTATAATGAAACAACCTGCTAGTTTTCTGGGTAATTCTATGTTTTTTCACATTATCAATCATTTATATTATTCGATAATTAACCGAGTTAAAATTGAGATTCAACTTGAAATCGTATTGAATAACTTTTTCATCTGAATTTAGAAATACTCATTGACGTGATTGAACTTAAAATTCAATTTCACGGATTTCTAATTTACCCTTTGGAGGTTGATTAGGCCATTACATGTTCATCTAAAAACCTCCTTTCTTGCTAATGCATCTTTAATCTTTATTTAGTAGCTTTATGCGAATCGGATTATCTTTTGCTGCTATGAACTGCCCCACCATTAGAGATTTTCTATCCTTGACACCATTAGCTTTCTTAATTGTTGATTCCACCAAACACTTTGTTAAAGTATCCTTTATTCCATTAGGAATTTGGCTACTTCTCCCACTGCAATCCTCATGTGATAAATAATCAACTTATTTTAGTTAGGAAAGCAAATAGCTTCCTTACTACAAGAGGAAACCTTTATTTGTTCAGCAACATGTTGTTATAGTAACACCCACTTGAAACAGAAAAGGTTTAAATTATGAAAAAGTCACGACCCACGACTGTCTAATCACACTTTGACATCTTAAATGATTGAATTAATAAATATGGTGAAACCAGAATATGCCTGGCTTTTTTTATGTCGGGCATGTTGGCCTTATTTGTGGGCTAGTATGTGATGAATCTAAGCAGTTGAAATTATTATTATTATTATTATTTATATTCAACATTTTATAATGTTTTTTGATGCATCTTCTCTTGGATTGATCAAGATAGATGAAATTATTTATTTTTCGTTCTTAAAAAATCAAGGACTAAAATATTCTCTTCTTATTCAATTTTTTACAATTAAACATCTCTAACAATCATATATTCGATCGTATAATTTTTTTTTTTATTGATAAAGTAGACTCCACCCTCCGACACATGAAATTAGAGCACCCATCGGTTTTAGTCCAAGCTTGTGCTCGACCTTGCCCTAATAAATATGATTCATGAGGTTCCATGAAAAGATTAGATGAGTTAAGTACATGATGTTAAGATGGATTCTATGTCTTACTTATTTCATAGAGTGGATGGAAATGATTCTTAAAAAGTCTAATTTTTCCTTCCTTCTCCAACTTTACATAGATTGAACAATTCGATTTTCTCTTTGCATCACATGAGTACAGCATTTGGACACGATGATACTCATAAAGAATGTGACGTGATTTGTTATCAAGAGCCCTTTAAAAAGCTTATATTCGACCTTAGTTAATTGACACCCTGCAATCATTTAAATGACAAGAATAAATGAAGCTTTCCATATGATAAAGTGCCACGTGTAAGAAGTTGGTGGATTTTACTGGTAAAAATTCATTCATAATGAATGCTGGTGGGTCACTTGGAAGGGAAAGATGTTTAAAAAGGGAGTTGAAGTGGGAAGGTGAAGGAACCCATATAAAGGGGTTCTAAATAGTAGAAAGCTCAAATGAAGTCGAGCCTTTCTTAAAGTAAAGTTCTCATTGATTAATTAATTAATCCAAGTAAAATTGTACCAATTGTATCATATGCCTAATTTATTTCTTCTTTACTAAAGCTGTGGCCTCTAGGCTTGATGGCCTAACCCAGTTTACTGATCTAGTATTCTAGTCTAGGCATAGGATCACTAATGAGTCAGATTTGTCCTGCGTTTACATTAAGGGTTTCTTGTGAAGGATTAACCAATTAATTGAATTATATTGTATTGTATAAATACGTAAGCATCAAGAATACTGCAAAAGTGCCCGATATAAAAGGTTGAAATTTCTTATAAAATTTTGTTGTTAGGTCTTAGGTGTTGATCAATTTTTTAATTAGTGATTGAACGTGCTCTATACATGGTTTATGTCATTAAATTAATCGTTGTAAGTCTGCTTGATATCCTTGAGTTAATTGCTCTAAATTCACAGGAGAAATCTAAGATATCACTAAAAAAGACTCATTCACATTGAAGAAACAAAAATAAAAATTTATAAAGTAGCAAATATCTCTGTACTCTTTTATGTTAAAGTATGAGTATAAAGATGTGTTCATTTAATATTAGAATTCAGAAAAATTGGAAGGTGTTAATTCTAATTCTAGAGACCCGCATAATATTGTATGAAATGACAAAAAGTCTCACATTAATTAACTTATGAAAGCAATAACTACATATAATACTTGAGACACCTTTGTCTCAATGACAATTTTTAGAGTAAATTCTATTTAAAAAATATTATTATATCTAACATAATTTCAGAACAGATTCCACGTTAAGAACAAAGTTGCACGTGAAAATAAGTGTGAAGTTTTCCACGTGTAACAAGGCACAACTACATGTGTGAAGGCTGCCATAATTTTCTAACATGTTAAGTTCAATGACTATTGCATTTTCCATTTTCCATGTCTTGTTAAAACCTCACAAACCCTCAATCACATAGATTAAGTAGGCAGAGCCTGAGAAAAATCTTTCATCGAGAGGCTGTTACAGCGCAGGCTACAAGAATATCAACCCAATGCATTAGAAATAAAGTATGTATTTATTAACAAAAATATTTTAGATATCAAGGATTTAATATCTCCGACTAAAACCAATGAACCAGATTAGAATTTCCAAAACAATTGATCAGCATATTTGATTAATATGTGAGGCATATGCTAGACACACTACATGAGATATTTCACTTAGTTGAAAATTCAAATCTTCTGAAATTTAGAGTGCTCAAACTCAGACTAATTAATGAATTAATATCCCCAATAACCCAATTACAAGTTTACAACCAGCGAACAAGATTGGAATTTTTAAAATAATTGATCAACTTATTTGATTGATACCTGATGCAAATGCAAGTGAGGTATTTCAGCTAGTTTATCTACTATTATTAGTATTTAATGTTATTTGAGATTTTTTTTTAGCCTGAGATGGATGTGAGTCAATTTTCATATTTTAAGATGGTATTTGAATTATATGAAAATGGATTTATTGGATGAATTATTAGTTTATCTTTTCAATTATTGCAAGTTTGTGCATTTTGCAAATTTCTGCTAATATAAAAGTGTTGTAGTTTTTTTTTTTTTTTACAGTATTTACTTCAGTATTATACAGTTTTGTCTCACAATCTATTTTCAAAATTTTCTCACAATCCTAAAGAAAATAAATGTGTCTAAGTTGCTCTTACTCAAAAAAAGGATATTTAGATGATAAAAATCTCTCAAGTTAAGGGCGAATGTTAGAATATATTATAATTAGTATTAGATTAGGATATATACAGTTTGTTTTAATCTCTTATTAAGAAATATGTTTGAAGTGTGACTAAACTAGCCTTAGAGTCAACTAGAGGCTATTTATAATAGTGTGTAGACTTTAAATAACACAGTTTAACCACGATGTCAAAATTTCCTTTATTTAACATCGATTTTTCATTTATGAAACTTATTTAATTGTTAAAAAATCTTTCACTAATGGACTTGAACTAAAATAATGGAACTAGGCAAAGCTTCCATTTTGCTTTCATAATATTATTCGTCTTTATAACCCTTTCTTCTTCTTTCACTAATGGAAGAGATATGTATTTGCACCCCCTTATCTTCAGCTAAACATATAATTGTATATAATAACAAAAGATGAGCCAATACCCTTCCTGAGGTCCAGAAATCTTAAATTCAACTTTGTTCAGAATATAATTGAAATTTGGGTGGAGAAGTTCGATGATGAGAATAAATGTATGTTTATGGACAATAATAGAGAAGATGCTTACCAATTGTGCTCATTCCAAGTACAATGAATTAAGCCAAGTGGGCTCTATGACTTTTACACAAAGAATGGTCGATGAAGTTGGAACCAATTGTAATTTGTCAACTTAAATTAAGGAAAAGTGCTTTTAAGTTGAAATTGGAGGCCCATGATTAGAGAGCCCATGTTGGTTATTATCGACACTAATTGTACTCATGATAAAAAGCGGTGGTGATTAGGCATTCATTTGGAAATAGCAGTAAGTTCAGTGCATTGCACCCTTTCAAGTGTCAAAATCTTTATTTTCACCCTTTCAAGTAGTCAGCGGACATGAAAAGATTTGATAATTTGGTAAATAGAAAATATTAAAATTAACTTTAAATTATATTTTTTAATATTTTATACTGATGTTGTATGTCATTTGATTGATATTTTAGTTACTTCTTGAAAGATGAACCAATTGTACTTTGCCAAATGAAAATAAGGATATAAAAAGGTATAATTTAAGAATAAGTTTAGCATCTCCTTTTGATAATAAGTCAAAAATTAAGACTAAGCAACAATTTATAGTTCAATAATTTTAATGGGTAAGAGCATAGATAAGCTGTGTCGGACCCACCTAACTTGCCATTCCCCAACTTTGATTAATGAATCTTATGCTTAAAATGAGGATATATATATACTTCTTAACTTCTCTAAAATAGTTGTGTCATCTTAATTTTATTTTAGTGAAGATGTCACAAAGCACTCCATTACTACTATTTTTTATATGTCAAATAAGTAAATTGCAAAGATATGTCTATGACACCTTTAGTCTCACCCATGAATTGTTTGCATTTTGTATTTACACGTGTAAACATTCCACAACATATTTCACTAGTAAAAGTTTTATTCCATATAATCATTTAATCCATTCCACTCAATTATCATTATGGAAACACCAATGAGTTTGCTTAGCGCCTTAATTACACTTGATTCACTTCATAAATGGGTTGAACCTTTATTTATGTGGCTCACTTTAATATAGGGCCAACTTGGTCTGACTCATTTATTTTGTAGACCCCGATGAATAAAGAATGCATGAGATACGCTGCGAACTCTATTTTCAAAGTTTACTTCTCTGGTTGTACATTTCGAATTCTTAGTAATAGATCTCTATTTACAAAAAAAATGAAAGGTTTTCTAAAACTTCATACTTAATGTTAGGTCTATCATCTACATATTTTTTTTTATCACTTTAGAGTTAACTGAAGCTTACATTCTGATAATTTTAAAGTTCTAAAAAAATAATAGACTGGAGAATCCGAATTTAGTATTAAGATGTATCTCCTCTCATGGAATATCAATGCAATGGAATTCTTTATGTCTTGGATTAATTGCCTGCATAAATTTTGTCATTTTTCTTCATTTATGTTTTAAAATCTATTCCCCTGTCCCCTCCCTCATTTTACCAACCAATTATGTATTATCTTCCTCTTATTGTAGTTAGGAATTGTGAACTTTTAGCTGTAACTATTAAAATTTAAAATTCTTTGTCATCAGATCTTTTTCATCTCAGGAAATGGGAAGTGATAGGTTCGAGTCCTCATAGCCTCACTTGATGTGCCTTAAGGACAGTGGATATCACCCGTGGGAGTTTTACGCCGGATTTTCCACAGTTTCTCACACGTAAATTCAAAATAAATTAAAAAATAAGATGTAAGTTGTATTTGAATTAGTAAGAAATTTTTAGGAGACATTCTGGGGGGAGTTTCTACATTTTGTATGACAATAGAAAATTCCATATAAAAAGTAGAAGAATTGTATAGTAACATGTGACATTTTTTGACATCCACTGTAAAAAAAATATTGACAGCAGGGGTAAAGATATCAGTCGATACGAAACGTATCGGCCGATATATATCGGTTTTTAAGCACCGCATTATATCAGTCGATAAGTATTATTTCGGCCGTACACACTATTTCCTGGCCGATATGGCCGATATATCAGCTATATATATCTGTCCGATATAATTAATATCGGTCTTTTAAAAAAAAAAAAAATCAAAACGGTGGTGGGCCCGCGTCAATATCTCGGACAATATCGGTCGATATAGGACCAATGTCGGCCCAGCTATCGGTCGATATTCAAAATATCGGTCGATATTTACATTTTCATTTTTTTTAAAAAATCCAGCTTCTTTTTGAGTTATTTATTTATTTTTTAATTTAAATAAAATAAAATAATAAAAAATATTGATATTTAAAAAAGAAAGTAAACGAGGAGAGAAAAAGTTATCGACTGAAATCTCGGCCAAATTGAATTTTGCACCTCTAATTGATAGTATGACCCAGATGAAGCAACTGACAAAATATTAATGTTCACACGTAAGCCTTTTTTCTAATGTGCAATGTGTAAAAATAGGGTTCAATAATTAATGACAATGGGTCTACTGTAGTTGGCATGATCTAATTAGAAACAGCTTTAATTAAATAAACTTATGTTCAAAAGATAGTATTTAGTAGTCTCATGTTCAAATATAAAGTTTTTCTACAAATCTATCTCCATCTGTAAGGGTGTGGAAATTTGCTCAAGCCAACTTAATTAATTGAAATTATATTATAAGTTTATAATCCATATTTAGGTATGGCCGCATGGGTGATTACTTTATTGCTAATAATTTGTAGTGTAAACTAAAGTAGATAATTACTTAAAAACGTTTTTAACCTATAATAACACTGTAGCCAGTATGTGGTGTAGGCCTGTATACATTACGTCAGGGTTCACTGTCCCCGTCACTCCCCGCATAATGATCAATATAGAGTAATGGACCCATAATACAATATTAGGTTGTTAAAAGCTAAGAAATTTTGTTTATTCTAAAATCTTAAAATAAATGAGAAAGAGAAATAATAGAAAACGGTCCATTTGTAATTATTTGTCAAAGGGTCCGTTACTTAGGCCTAGTTGGGACCATGAATAATCATGATACTGGGGTAGCAAAAATAAATTTAATCATGGTTTCTTAAGTTTTAAAGATGAAGCATAAGAAAAGTCTAGCATCTATGGAAAAGTGGGCTTTTATTTAAACAGTAAATGTAACTTCTATTGAAGTTGACAATTTAAGATCACAATAATTCTAATTTAAATTTCAAAAGGTAAGTTTAATCTTTTTCACTAGGGCTTGTATATACTTACAGTCTTTGTATTCTTTTGGTTAATTATTAAGTGAAATTATTAAAATCGGTGAAGAAAGTCTGAAACATTACTCAAGATAGATTTAAAATTATTAAATGATATTCATGAAAGAGTGGGCTTTTTATAATCATATTAACACTTAGAACATAGTACATATCATTTTATTTTCTCTCTTCTATATCTCGTGTCCTTCTATTTTGCAGTTGTGCGGGACAAAAAGAAGTTCTTATTTCCAGTTAGTTTATTCTGCATAATCTCTGTGATAATAATCTGTGCACCATGAGTTTTATCATAATGCACCATCCTTAAAAGAAAGAGACTATTTTACCCTCTTTTACTAAAAGAGGAAAGAAAGAAAGAAGAAAAATAATGGTAAAGTGGTGCAACATGGTAAAAACTCATGGTGTACAGATTATTACCCTAATCCTTGAGAGAAAAAAAGAGTCTGGAACGGAGAGATTGAGAGAGGGAGGGTGAAGGTAAAATAAAAAAAATGGAAATTTTTTTTCTGTTGGTGCACTGTCAGTAATTTTTGTGATGTAAAAATAATACCTTTTAAATAATTATATTTATAGATTATAATTAGTGCTTTTAAATTTAATGACTAGACCATTGAAATATTTTTAATATTATATATTATGTGAGTAGACCCATATTGCTAAGCGATCAGTTTCTTTACTTAAAGTAGGAGATTATTCCCCATAAGATCAGGACGTGGTTAGCTTACACGTCTAATTTATTTATGTCATGTTAAACACATTTCAGTCAAAGCCTCCAAAATAGAATTATAACAAGCTTAACAAGAGCAGAGCTATTAATCTGGCGGTGGCACACATCGTCTACATCATTAAAAAAACATGCCATTTTCTATTCAGCAGAGGTAGAAAATTGTAATTAATATTTGACTAAGGTGTTAATAGGAGAATCGTTCTTACTTAAACGATGTTATTCATGAGTGACAGTCCTCTCTGGATCTTATAGGTCCATGGGGGTGGGATACAATGTCTGGAGACGAGTGGACTTGAAAGGAATTTCAAAATGATATTTTTCATAAAAAATCAAGTACACTTAACTTGAAAGATATAATTTTAAAGGCTTAATAATTAACAGTCAAACTATAGTCAAATTTTAAATAATTTTTAATTCAATGATCATGTAACGCCCCATCCACCCACCTTGGTGTGTGGGAAAAAGTCCCACGTTGTTCAGAATGGACATGGGAGAAGAGTTTAAGATAGGGGAATCCTACTCCAAACATGAGGCCTTTTGGGCCTGGTCAAGTGGGTCAGGCCCAAAGCAAAACCTTGAAAATTGACTCGGTCGGTAGAGTAATAGGCAGGATCGAGGGTCCAAAGAAAACAACATCATGCTTGGAGAGTTCGGTCAGGATTGTTACAAATGGTATCAAATCCAGTATACTTGACGAGTTGGGTCACGATTGTTACAGATTACATCAACTTGAAATGAGTTCAAATTGGATACGAATACAATTGATAGAGGATATACGAGTGTGAGAAGGAGAATAACATAGAGCATAATTGCCCCTTTTGTCTTCATGCACCTGAAGAGTCGAATCATCTTCTTCTTCACTGCTCCTTCTCTTCTATTGTGTGGAGCTCTGTCGTCGCCCGGTTTGGTGTGGCTTGGGTCATGCCATCTTCAGTGGCGGAGTTGTCCTTTGCTTGGGACATTACCTCTGTTTCTCTTAAGTGTTCATCTTTGTGGAAGCTCTCTTTATTTGCTAATCTTTGGAGCCTGTGGTGAGAACGTAATAAGAAACTGTTCAAAGGCACATCTGAATCCAATGGTGTGATTGTAAGTCGTAGCCTCACCATGTGTGCTTCTTGGGCCGCCTCTCTTCCAGAATTCCAGAATATATCTATGTCTGACATTTTATATGCTTGGAAGGAATGTGCTGATTTATTATGATCTTCTTTAATTCTCTCTTGTTGTAGCAGTGAGAATTTTTCTCTCAGGCTTTGCTTATTTTCTTCTCTGTATTTGTACCTCTCGTGCTTATTTCTATTAATATATGAACTACTTTAGAAGAAAAACATAAGCATAATTGAATGCGGATTAAAAGAGAGTTAGAACTCAGAATATCAATTTGGATAAATAAAATAAAGCTGATGAACAATCACAATAAGTATTGAACAACGGATTGGATAATTATAATAGACTCAAATTAAGTTGTCTTGATAATCCTACAACCAATCCACTTTCAAAATCATAATAGTTATTGGCTACATTTTAAAATTATCTCAAATTGAGTCTCTAGATTTTTAAGGGATTTGTCTCTATTTGTCTCTCTAGAAATTCACTAATATACAAGAGTTTTCTTCTCACATAATATTCATTTTTTGGCCTTTGGAAAAAGAAAGGGACGAGCATGGATTAATCAGCTACTTAGAAATAAACTCGATGCTTGACACCATTACTTGTTTGATCACAAGTAGAGATATTGTGTGTCATCAATGCAAAAAATCGTCCATGATCAAATGATGAACAATAGTTAGTTGATTTTAATTACTTGTCTAACATAGATTCTTTCATTAATTTATATAACAACAACATAGTCCATCAAGCAGCACGTGTCACTTTATTAAGAGTCTAAATTTAAGCACAAAAACATAAGGAGGTGAAGGTATGTTCTCTTTTTTTTTATTTTTTTTGTCGATAGTTACTAAGATCATTAATAAATGAGATGTCCCAGTCAGCTTTCTTATATCTCGAGTTTATTCAGTAATACGGTTAGCAAAAAGAAATATATATATCCACTCTACTCCACTCCTCCCCCTCCGTTAGCCCATTTTTCTCATGGCTATCGTGTCCCTTCTCAATTCTTCCGCTTCCTTCTCTTCAGGATCCATAGATCATTAGATAAATATCTTCAAGAACAGAGAGAGAGAGAGAGAGAGAGAAACCCATTCAACAAATTGGATAAGACTCCTTAATCTATTCCCACCAAACGAGGAATTCCATAGTATTTTCAGCCTAATCCTCCTTGGATAAGAGAAGAACATATCCAGTACAAATCTCATACTCCAATCCTACAAGCTTGGAGAATTACAAGGTCTTCTCTATCCTTCCTCTACACTGTCGACTCTTAACAGCAGAGAGAGAGAGAGAGAAGCTCTTGTAAGTAGTAATTTGCATGACCCTATCCGATACGAAGTGTTGCTACCATTGGGCATTCCTGTATATGGACTACTTGAGAGAAATCGAAGGCAAACGCGTTCATGATCCATTTGCGGAAGGGCGGATGACGAAAGGGGTAAGGCGCGTATACGTGACTGGCCCTGTGATCGTCGGGGCGGGGCCGTC
The DNA here is from genome assembly GCA_022113865.1 of Chimonanthus praecox. Classification (NCBI taxonomy): domain Eukaryota; kingdom Viridiplantae; phylum Streptophyta; class Magnoliopsida; order Laurales; family Calycanthaceae; genus Chimonanthus; species Chimonanthus praecox. The sequence goes on from CM039088.1 coordinate 62,852,363, forward strand.
TGGCCTTGCGGTGGCTGCATGCCTCAAGGAGAGAGGTGTGTCGAGTATGATCCTTGAAAGGGCTAATTGCATAGCTTCGTTGTGGCAGCTCAAGACATACGACCGCCTACACCTCCATCTGCCCAAGCAATTCTGCCAGCTACCCCTGATGCCGTTTCCCGTTAGCTTTCCGACGTACCCAACCAAGCAGCAGTTCGTAGAGTATCTGGAAGCATACGCCCGGCGGTTTGAGTTGGAGCCTACTTTCAATGAGACAGTGGAGAATGCTGAATATGATCAGAGATTGGGGTTATGGAGGGTGAGGACAGTGGGGCTGAAGAGGGAGGAGACGGAGTATCTTTGCCGGTGGCTGGTGGTGGCCACGGGGGAAAATGCAGAGGCAGTTCTGCCTGTGTTCGATGGAATGGGAGATTTTGTGGGGCCTATTATTCACACGAGCATGTACAGGAGCGGCGATGCATTTCAGGGTAAGAGGGTATTGGTGGTGGGGTGTGGGAATTCAGGTATGGAAGTGTGCTTGGATCTCTGCAACAACGGTGCTCATCCATCTCTTGTAGTGAGAAACTCGGTACGATTTTCCTCCCTCGTTTCCTTTTTACTCGTTTTGTGACTCTTTTGAAATTTCATGTAGTAATCCTACTAGTGATTTTCTTTTATCTATACAAGGGTTCCGGAAAACTAGAATCTTTAGATGGGATTTTCATGGAGGTCACCTCTCTCTCTCTCAAATGAAAAACAATAGTGCAATAGTGTTCTCTATCCACTCTAAGATTCCCTGTCAAATTTCAAAAAACACAGGCAACCCAATTAGAATTCTCCTCTACTAACTACAAATAGAATTCGGGTTCTTTTTTTATATCATCTCATATGAGCATCACCCAATAAGGAAGTTTCCTAATATTAAGGTCCTCTCCCATCTCACAATTCAAATAGAATACGAACACACCAGTAAGAATATTCCTCTCTCTCTCTCTCTCTCTCTCTTCTAATACACAAATATACGTTGATTTTGAAGGTTTCTTCGACTGGGTTGCAATACATTTTGATTTAATACGTACTGAGTGTATTTTATAGTTAAGGTTGTTAATATAGTCTCTTGTCTTGAAGCTGCACTTTTTTGTTCCTTTTTTTCTCTCTTCCTTCGTTTTCTAGGGATTCTTCGGCACGCGGAGGATTAGTTAATATCAAATTAAATACTCTATATAGGTATTTCATGCATTGCTATATTTCTTTTCTTTTTCTCTTTTGCAAAGTGAGCAATGAATCATCATCTCATCTCTATTAGCCCATTTTCAAAGAAAAGAAGTGATCCAAACATCATAAATATTTCCCTTTTTCTCTTTTGTGCAGGTGCACGTCTTGCCCAGAGAGATGCTTGGGAGGTCTACTTTCGGGCTGTCCATGTGGTTGCTCAAGTGGCTTCCCATTCATATGGTGGATCGTTTCCTACTCCTCGTGTCGTGGCTGATGCTCGGCGACACGGCTCGCCTGGGGCTTGATCGGCCCCAGCTTGGACCACTCCAGTTAAAGAACCTTTCTGGCAAGACGCCTGTATTGGATGTGGGCACACTGGCTAAGATCAGGTCTGGAGAAATCAAGGTCTGTCATCACACCCTCTTGTCGATTCATTTGATTCTAACGCCTTCTGCTTCATTTGATCTAATGGGGATGGATGTCTGTACACATCACAGGTTTGTCCTGCGATCAAGCAATTGTCGAGGCGTGGGGCAGAGTTTGTTGATGGAAGGGTGGAGCCCTACGATGTCGTGGTCTTGGCCACAGGTTACAGAAGCAATGTACCTTCTTGGTTGAAGGTATGGGATCCAAGACTAACCCTTCAACCATCAACTCATTAAATTTCTTATGTTCATCCTCTACATATATTTCTTTATCATTAGGGTAAAATCTTTACATAATATTGTTGGTAATAGAGACACTTCAAATAATTTTGTAAATTTATAAAATAGAAGAGAACATGAGAAGGGATAAACTTTTACTTGCTGATTTTTTTCATTGCAAACTTGATTACTCAACTGTATATATAGGCTTCATCATAATCTAGCCATTTACTTCTACATTAATCAATTTCTCTAGAAATGAACCAACACTACAATTAATTAGGCAAATTACAAATTGCTTAATTAATTCTAATAAACATGATATTCAAGAATCAAGGGTTTGGACTTTTAGAAGGCACAAACTTTGAAAACTCATAGTCCAAATGATTCTTTATCTGTTCATCCTTCTGGTGGGATCTTCGCTAGGAAATAGGCTCAAAAGTCTGGTCCTCACCTAATTGAACTGCAATAAATTTTGACCATCAATCTTCCTTTTTATGTAAAGAAAACATTATAAGTTCAATGACATGTGGTCTCTCACTCTCTCTCTTTCTCTCTCTCTCTCTCTCTCTCTCTCTCTCTCTCTCAATTTAATTACAGGAGAGGGAATTCTTCTCTGAGAAGGATGGGCTACCAAAGAAGCCTTTTCCCAGTGGATGGAAAGGGGAGAGTGGATTGTATGCTGTGGGGTTTACCAGACGTGGCCTGCAGGGTACATCCATGGATGCCAAACGGATTGCTCAAGAGATCGAGCGATGCTGGAAAGCTGAAACCAAGCAATTCTCAGCCTTCTCTCGTCCACCAATATCGTCATGAATGATAAAAACACTGCAAAAGAAGGAAAGGGAGTGTGAATGTGCTTTGCATTCGAGTGAAAAAAGAAGAAGAAGAAGAAGAAGAAGAAGAAGAAGAGGTGGGCCTGTTCCATCTTCTACGCAGGGCACGGGCCTCTGGAAGGTGATGAGATTAAAAGGGGATGGTGGGGGACCTTAGTTAGGGGAGTCGCCTTGAGTTTTGTACAGCTTCTACTTGATGGTCACTTGAACCCTAATGGTCCAGGGCTGGCAACACCACCACTGAAATTAACAGATGATAACTCGCAACTATGCCTTTGTATATTCCCACTTTTCTATTCAAACGTGACTGGTTGTGCTTGTAGAGATTAGTAAGGTAAGGATTTGTGGTATACTCTTGATTGGATTACAGAGAAGAGCTTAGGAATTGAAGCTTATTTTTGTCATCATATTTGTACCACTGATTGATTCTTAATGGAGGTTTCTGATTTGATAGATACAGATTTTCACCTATTATCAAATGTAAAATAAGAGAGTAAGAAATGGAACGGCTCAGATGAGCCCATGTGGTGGTGGAAAGAGGCCCTTCTGATTCAGACTCTCTCATCTGAAAGGTTGGACCACTTGTTCTTTAAGCACCGGTATAGGCTGTGAGGCCCACTATTACTTTTTGTGGGCATGCCTCAATTAATATAAAATGCCAATTTATAGTCAAGATACGCATACTTGTCCATGTAAATTATTCAGGACAATTCTCAACCGTATAAAAACTGTGCCAGCATTCCTGTTGGTGGACCCCACCATTTAGTGATCCAAACCGGATATTCGGTTGATGTCACAGCTGATGGACCACCTCTAGAAAATGTCCTCGGTTTGGTCGTCCGAAATTCGTCGGCAGAATTAGAGTTTTGTAATTGGTATTACACAACACCATATTAACATTTAAGACCATCTTATTTTATTTTGATCCAGTAAAGAATTTTGAGTTATCAAACAAAACGTCAGAAATTGATGAAGTTTCCCAATAGCGGAGAATGTTGAATGGTTAAGTTTGTCCTTCTTGGGGGATATTTGGTGTGTGTCACATCTGCTGTGAGTTCCAACATGTAACATGTGTATTGCGCATTAGTATTTATATGATATTTTTTTTTAATAATATAGATATTCTCACTCTAGGTTGGAGGTGAAACTAATCTAATAGATTTTTATAAATTTCTTAATTTATACACCGTTTAAATTTGTGAGGAGTGATCTATTAAAATTGAGTGTGAATTGAATTCAAGACTTCATTTCATGAGTCAGACTTCTTGAGCCTCAGACCAACTGTTATACAAATTGATTTGAGTATTGTTATTTTTTTCTTATACAAAGCAATGCATTTTTTATATTTTATTTTATTGTGGTAAAGTTAAAATCTAAAAAAATAAAATGAAATATAATAAATTTATTGTGAGAAAATGAACACGGTACTCCATTAAAAAAAAATTGTCGGTGCCAAAGTCAATTTTGTCGAATCTTTATTGCTGTTGCTATCAGGATGAGTTTATAGACGTAGGGTTTAGGTGTGTGAGAGAGAGAGAGAGAGTATGTACGTCCATATCAAGGCCCTTAAACCCCAGTCAAGTGCAAGCAAAGGCGATACAAATAATTGGATGGCCCACTAGATCTAGAAGTCCATCAACAGTAGGGCCCATGAACTTCAGTACTACCAACTGACCCTGGATTTCCGAATGATGGGAAGGGAGTAAAGAGGGCATCATAAAGTTGTAAGTTTAGAGGGTACTTTTTCAAGAAAAATTAATGGTCTGATGGAAGGTGGGCTCCACTTGATTTCATAAAAGTCTGGTCTGATCTTTGATGTGATAAGATTCACCGATGCCAAACTTTTGCTGTGGATGATTCACACCAAATCATTTCCATATGTAATTTCACATACAGCCCATCTTATTCTAGCATGATTGCGATGTTTTTTTATTGTCTTTTCTTAATTTTTTATTTTTTCTTTTGTTGGTCACTTTCTTTGTGACCCCCAAATTGGTTATGTTCCTCTAATGGTGTCGTCTCAACTTTCAAGGGTTGGAGTCCTGTCCTCAGCAAATATACGATCTGATGAGGCTCAGAGATGGGAAAAGTCTGAGGCCCATCATTTAATGATCTTTCAATTGTATTAACAGGTCCCACTGGACAGAACCATCCCATCTTTAGGACTATTAAATTTTTGTTGTAACATATTATGAAAATTGTTTGTTTCTGTGCTCTGCTAGAGTGGTTGAGAAACGAGATCTTGATTTTGTGGAGTCCCTTAGCCTCATAGTGTTGGGATGTTAATAAGATATATTGTGTTTTTTTATAATTACTGCACTCAAATTTGTAAAGACCAAATGTTCAATTATGATCATCGCCGTCTAGTCATTTATCTTATTAATTTAGAGTAGACTTTCTTATTTAAATTTGATAAATTCTACTCATTTTTTTTTTTTTTTTTTAAGAATATGGTTCTCATACTACTTATTCGGACTTAATATCCATCTCAAAAGGTTAACCTATTAAGTGGAGTGGCATAAGTCTTTTATAAATTTCTAAATTTTTCCTTTCACAACTAATGTGAGACTCATTTGCTGTTCCAACACATTCAAGGGTGAGTGATGAGCTCGTCTACGCATGGTAAGAAAAGATAATGGTGGTGACCGGTGAGAAGGAGGTCACCCATAATCCAGAAAGGTGGAGGCTGAGTAGCTTTACTAGAGAGATGAAAGGGGCAAGACGAGAAGGAGAGTAAAGGAAAAGATTAGGTTGATTGTTGAGAGTCTAAATGGAGTGGGAAGCTGGTCGCAACTGTTCTTCCCTCCCTTGCTCGTCTGTGTAATATATCATATGAGAGATGGTTGAGAATTGGGACCGCCACTCACAAGTTGCCCATCACCTTCCTTCTATCATTCCAACGTGATTCCACATGTTATCGATACCAAAAGTGGGGGTTTTGCCTTGCATACCCATATACATCTCACCTCACCTTCAGTGCACTTCAACCATGAATCCTCTCTCTCTCTCTCTCTCTCTCTCTCTCTCTCTCTCCTCTAACAGTAAATAAATGAGGACCGACCTTGTAAATGTAAGGTCTATCCATGGATTAGGCTAGGGTCAACAACTTGAATAGCCCCACACATTTTGGAATAACACATTGGTGTTTGCTTTGATTTCTGAACTATGCAAAGTCGAAAACCCAAGCCCGACTATTTTTGACTAAATTTTAATAATAATTCTTTCTAACAAAATTAATGAGATACCCAAGATAAAATACCCATAACAAATTTTTTATAAGATCAAACTCTTAATAGATCAAATTAAAACACTTAAATTAAACTAAATCAAAAGAAGCTTATTTGATTAAAGAACAAATAAATAAGGACCGGGAGGCACTCATGTTAGGAACCTTGGAAGAATCTCAAACTTGCAATGCATTGAAAAACATTACATGAAATTATAACCAAAACATTACAAGAAGTATGAAAAAAGTTGGAATAATCCCATTCACCATTCCTAGCAACCAGTTTCTTATGATGAGTAGACTGTCGTTGTTGTAGATCTGCACTTGACTCTGATTTTCTGCCTTGGATTTCTAAGGAGTTTTTTTGCTATAGTGACTGCCATGGATAAGAAGTGAGAGGATCGAAATTAGACAAAAAAAAAAATCACCATCACCATCTTGAGTATGTGTTGAAAGTTGAAACGACCTGTTATTGAGGTTCCTTTACGACAATTGAATCCGCTAAGCATGAAACCTTCACATCTAAATAAAGTGGACAAACTTGGTCTCGCCATGATGAACTTTTGTCAATATTAACGGAGGTATTAACGGGAGTTCTAATCCAAGTGGAACTCTTTCTAATGAATCCTAATCCAAATTGTAATTATATCCTTAATTGATTTGTTTCTCCTCAAAAGAGAGACTTGCAAATACTATTACATCTGTGATAATGAGAAAGACAACAAGCCATTATTCTAAAGTTCTACAGTCAAACACCACATGCCTTAAAACCATTCAAAGACAGAAATGTATACATAACGCATGCATTCAAAGACTAGAAATGAGAGATGTTAGGCCAATTACTATACAGGTTTCTCAAAAAAAAAAAAAAAATTTGATATTACCAATCAACCTTTGTTTTAGACCTAGTATTATGGTGGTCGATCCAGCATCCTTGGAATCCAAACCATTTAATTCATTAACACTAGTCTACTCGTTTGATTATTGATTCTAATAACGTGTATTACAACATTGGCCACACAGATTTTACAAAATTGAAGTCAAGATTGTTGATAAATCAATTATGAAAATTATTCAAACAATTTCATTTATATAATTAAAAAAAAAAAATTACAGTACCTAGAGAGCTCCATTTAGTTATTCTAGTTTGTTTAATTTAAATTGGATGACTTTGACATTTCTTTCTAAAATTCATATCTGCAAATCTTTTTTTTTTTAAAAAAATTAAATTCAACAAATCCCGCCTTATTGTTAGATATTTTATAATTCATATTAAATTATAAAAAAAAAAATTGTGAATTTTACATTGTTTTAGTGAGTGGGACTCGGAGATGGCATGGCCATGAGTTGTTTTCATGGCTGGGGCCGCAGCCGGTTCCTGAAAGTTGGCCGTTTTAGGTGGCTTTTCTTTGTCTTTCAATCTCAAATTGGTGGCTTAAAGCAAAACCCTAGAAAGATCTTGGCTTTCTTGGTCGCAGAAAGAGGCCAAAAGATCTTTGATCGTACGATGGGAAAGCTTGCCATTACCATTGCCATTTGCGTTTGTGGGTCTTTCAGTTGCTTAGTCGTACGGTCATCGCAGCCCTTCAACACAAGAAATAGCTACTGCCATTTTATCTTTTTTTGCCACAAGTGCTGCTACAAGGCATTTGGGAGCCCTTTAATTTTTGCACTGTTTTTTATCACTACGTTGATCGTTCTCAATGGTCGAGTACTCATGACTAAAAGATATATATTTTTGTATATTTGGGAGAACAGATTATAATTTATTTTTTAATTTCAACCTTCTGTACATTTAATTTATTTTTTATCACTCGCTGTTTTATTCTTTGCCATTTGATGGAAATGGGAGATGGAAGGTTGATGGATAGAAAACAACACAAACACCCAAAATGCAGCAAAAATATGCATCTCTCTTTATCACCATCTTTATTATTAAAAATACTAATAATAATAATGATAATATTATTATTAGTCCATGGTTGATAACAACAAAGATAATACATGAGTGGACCTAAGAAAAGAAATATTACAATGAAGAACACAAAAAGAAAGCTGCATTGAGCCTTCCTTTTTGGGTAGAAAGTAGAAACAACCTCTCAATTCTTTTTCTCTTCCCTTTTCTTTTATGAATGGTATCCCAACTCAAATCTTTCAAAACTGTTCTTTCCACGGGTGTTTACACTCGAACTCAAGTGGATAGTGAACCCCACTAAATGGGTCAAAGTTGATGGATTTAGTTCAAGGTCAATTTTGAATATAATAATTAATAGTAGGGAACTTCCATTTTTGTCTATATAATCTTCATTGGAGGGCTATGCACTCTACATTGAATTAAGGATCTTGAAGGCAATGGGACATGATTTATAATCATATTGGGTATCCAATTCAGAAGACTAGTCTATTCGATGGAGCGACAAATCTCCTCCTTCACAATTAATGTGGGACTCATTTGATGCCCTAACAATCCTCCACTTGAACGACTCTCCGGTAGATAGAGGTCGTCGATCGTCCCATTTCACTAGAGGATCTCCTTACTCCACATACATTGACTTGAGGATTTGGATCTATACAACTTATTAGTACTAAATATTCAGACCAAAAGGCTAACTTGATAGATGGAATGACTCAAGTATTTTATAAGTCTCTAAATATACCATTTTACAACCACTGTGGGACTCATTCACTATCTTAACAAAATCCCAACTCAAAAAAAATCCCACGATTTTCCACACGTAAATTAAAAAAAAATCCCAACTTAAGGATAAAATGAAAGAAAGAGATTCTCTGGATAGAATGCGAGTGTTGTGTTGGCGTGGATGAGAGGGACATGAAAGAAAGATGGGTTGAAAGTGAAGAGCAGAGAGGAATGTTTGCATGCTCGGTGCAAGGGAACTCATCTAAAGAGGCTAAAGTGCCCACTTGGGTGGCACTTTTCCTCTGCCCTTTCTCTTTCTATTCTCTTGCAACTTGGAATCTCAGCACGCCTGGGTCGCAGTATCTGTTTTTAAACCTTTTCCAAGTTCTGGATTCTGGCCCTAAGATCCCTTCTTTCTTCTTGTTTTCTAGTGAAATAAAGACATTGGAAGAACAAGAACATTAAGAACTAAACCAGGGCCTAAACTATCTCACAACTCTATGGAGGATAGTAAATACGAAAATCTTGACCTCTTCACTTATCACCAAATCCATTTTCAACAGGGTAAAGACTAGATTAGAAAAAAAAAAAAAAAAGAAGAAGCTTAAGTGCTTACTTGGCGAGAGAGAGACATATTTATGAGATTCATACATGTTAACAATTAAAAACCTATAACTAATGAAATATGAGATAATTTAAATGATGATATCTGCCTAACATGTCCGTCATGCAATTTATGTAAAAATGAGATTTGTCCTAACTTTCACACACAAAATCACCAACACAAATTACACTTGTTTTTGTATTTTTGTCATTTGTATCATTGATTTTTGAAAATCTTTCAAAATCATAACTTTTGAACATATAATGAATCTAACTTTTTATGAAAATATCATTTCAAAAAATATCTTTCAAATCTACTTCACACATTTGAACCTTACATGGTGGCTTGGTCAATAATGAATCTAAACTTTTATGACAATCATTACTCAAAAATATCTTTCAAATCTACTTGATCTATTTGGACGGTATAAGTCGGTCCAATCAACAATGAATCTAAACTTTTATAACAAATATAAATGAAAAAAAATATCTTTCAAATTTACTTGACTTATTTGAGCCCTATTCGGCGGTCTAATCAATAATAGATCTAAACTTTCATGACAAATATTATTGAAAAAATATCTTTTAAATCCACTTCACCATTTTGAATCTCACGTGGCGGCCTGAGCATCGCCACATCAGCATGACATTGCTCAGTCGACCGGTTTCTATTTTTATGCCTCAACCTGCGACTCCTTTTAAAACCCGTGACAGTCAATATTGAAATCCGTCTCCTCATGCTTGAATTAATCATTTAATCTGCATGAGGTGATTGTTCTCTTATTGTGGTACTCTTGATTCGATTTGAGTAAACTCTTAATTTTTCTAATTTGAAAAATCCCATAAATGAATTGACTAAAAAAAAAAAAAAAGAGATTTAGAGATTTATAAAGGACTTGAATTGATTGTTGAAGCTTTGAATCAGTCTCACGTTGAAAGTATTATAAAATACTTGAGTCATTCCATCTAACAGACTAGTCTTTTGAAATTGAAGTTTTAATAAATATAAAATAAGAATGTCTCAAGCTTCTAAATTTATAAAATTTCACATTTAATTTTAAGTAATAACTCATATGAGTTAAATTTTCGACTTAGAACTTATATTGCATTTTTATGGTTTAAATTTACGTTGAGCCTAAATAGACTTTAATTATTTCAAATGAAGTTAAGCTCCTAAATATCTAAAATATAAATGGGCATGGACATTTAGATTTTTTACTCTTTCTTAATCTACTGTCTTCCTTTTGCCTTTTTTCTACTATTCTAATATTTTTTATGGTTCATTTTTAAACGTAACAAAATTTGTCTCCCTCATGAGCAAATATGTAATTTCAATTTCTGTTTATAGATGTAGCATGGGAGTTGTGAATTTCAGTAGATTTATATGTGACTTAATTTGATTTTCAAGTTTCGACTAAGATACACCAAAAAATGCATAACTCTATAATGTTCTATAGAGTAGAATGAAAAATCACGATTCAAAATGAATAAATCTGTTCAAAAGTAATTACTTTTAATTTCATTTTAGCTTAGTTGGACGAAAACATTTGAACATGCATGCCAAAGACTAGAACTTAAAGAGTTTGACTCAATTATAAATCTGTGAAGGTTAGTGATAACAATGATAGTATAATGATGATTACTCAAAAGTTTGATAAGTCCCAATTCAATTGAAATGGGCCGAATTGAAGTGTGGTGGGCCAAATGTTTTGGAGAAATCACAGCCACTAGTCACTAGAGCCATATTTTTATCGTCCTTTTGTCTTAGGCTTAGAAATGGCGCATAGAAGTCAGATATCTGTGACTGTGGATTGGCTTTTACAGGGAAAGCATCTAAAACAAATGAATCAGTTGGTCTTGATCATGAGGGGCGTAATCTCAACCATTCGTTTAAAGGATTCTAAAAGACTTTAAATGAATGGTCGAGAAAGGACCATCACTGTGCTCTTTCTTTTGTTTATCGTTACTTGCCATTAGGGCATTCCTGCAAAACACCCTTGGTGTTTTTTTCTCAGGTAGAACGGTCTTTCTTTTAAATTTATTTTGTTAATTATTTTTTAAAACTTAAATTCAAGCTTTACTCTGCCACATATTACCAACCACACTATCTACCCTTTCTTTTTTCAACTCTTAATACTTCTATGTGTTGATTTGGCTCAAAAGATCCTAATTGGGTCAGCAAGGCCCAATTATATAACGGCTTATTTTCTCTCAGGCTCTTTGATTAGAGTGTTTTCTCTATAGGAGAGGAGAGAGAAGGAAACGGAGAGAGAAGAAGAGTGAAAAAAGACTATTATGCTTAACAAAATTAAACACTCATCACTCTAGGATAATTTTTTATTACAAAATCAATCATATAACTTCCTCTATGTTGGAATTTGGGCTTATTAGGAAGGCTATTATACTTTTCTAATCAATCCAATTTTATGTAAATTTCAAATCATTTGATACATGAAATATGCCTAGAGAGTTACATCGTTTACAATCAATTGTATATTGACATGTGTCCAATTCTAAACTAAGAAAAAATATAAAAAGAAATCCTCAAGTCAAGCGCATACCTTATGGATTGAGCTCTTTGTTTAAAACAGGAGTCCGAATATCAGTCATACGAATTGTATCGGCCGATATTCTACCGATATACCGATATGACAATATCGGCCAATATCGGCCATTTTTGTTATAAAAAAAAGAGAGAAAAATATCGGCAGATACCGAATTTTAAACACTTGGTTTAAAACACTTAGAGGCTCACATCTTCTTACATATCCTCTAATTGCTCCTACTAAAGTTTTTTTATGAGACTAATGCTTTAAATTTGCATGTATTAGCATATAAGATTAATGAAAATAAATTTTATTTGAAACTAGACCTGTCTTAATCTTCTATTTTTCGAGGTGTCAATTGCAAGTGGTCACCCGATCCATCAGGTTGCTCCTTTGCTCTGACTTGGCCAACCTAATCAACCAGCCCAATACCAACTTTTGGACCCTTCTCTGCCATCTTCGTGCCATCAGGAAACTTCTCAATTGTTTTGGCCCTGATGGCCCGAAAATAGTTTGTCTTGGAAATACAAAAATTTATCATTTGTTTGCCTCCCATTCTGTTAGGGGCACTGGTATTTTCAATCTTCTGTCCTTTCAGTCTTGATTGGACCTATTTTGAGTTTAACGTGTTTTTATGGTTTTCTCTTTTGGTGCCCAATCTGGGCTCGTTTTGTCTTTGGACCAACTGGGTTCTTATTTTGACCTGGCCCGGGTTGTGGGCTTATAGTGTATTTTCCCCATTTGGGCTTCTTTCTTTTTCTTCTTGAATGAAATACTTACCCATCATTCAAAAAAAAAATTTGCAAGTGGTCACCTATAAGGAAGTGTAAACACTTTTTTTAAGATCATAGAGCCCTCAATACCTTGTTTGGCAATGATCTTAATGTTTTAAGAGGCCCATTTACCCCTGGTCAAGAGTTTAAGATGGGTGGCGAGCACAAATACATATCCTTATATTGAATCTGGTACTTCATTGTCAATTTGAATCAAAATAAAGGCATCAAGCTGTTGAGCAGGATCCAAATAAATACGATTCATTAAACAAAATATTTAATTATCTTTCTAATGAGTTCCAGTTTATCCAATTTTAATATGTATTGAAAGAATTGTTCTAAATTTCATGATAGGTTATCATAGGATCACGAATTTCTTATTATTCTTTAATTTTGATTTATTTATTATCTAAAAGGATTAGATTTGTCATGACATTAGAAAATTGAGTTGCATAATTGCAATTTGTGTTATTTTTTTTTTTTTTTGAAGTAATCATGGGAATTAACAAATAAGAGAGCAAGGCATAGCAAGCTAACAATTTGTAGAGGGCAGAATCAAATACATAAATTATTTTTCTACAGATGAAAGAGAAAACAACAATATCCAATATATATGGTCCAAATGTGAATCTAAATGAAGTGAATAGTGGACCCAAATACTCAAGGGTGCGAATTGGATTCCAATCCACCTGTTTCATGAATGGAAATCTTTGGACTGTTGCCATCATTCTGATTAAAAGAACTAAAGGGCCATGCAGTCGAAATACCAGTGTTAGTAGCGGTAGCTGTAGCTTTAGCAGCAGCATTTTTTGCTGCAATGGCACTATTGACCAAAGTATAGAGGTCACCATCCGTGGCTAAGCTTATATCCATTGTGGAACTCTGGGCTGAACCAAGATTGATTGGCTGAATGACACCCACCAGGTGTTTCTCATCTTTACCGTTTTCCATTCTTCTCTTTGTTTCTAGCATTGAAGTAACAGCATTAGGACAAGAAAATGAAGGTGGTGATGATATTCTCAACCTCTTCTTCTTCTCGGCAAGCCGTACTGAAGCTTCCTTGTCCAGCACCAATCGAGATAGGACACCCGGGTCATCGGTCACTTGTGCTAAGAAAGCCATCATCTGCTGCGGTTCCATCTCGGTCGCTTGCAGACGCCGGTTCATGATTTCTACCTCCTCATCCAAGGCCCTCTGCTCTTGTTTCAATTGAATGAGCTGGGATAGCGCACAGTTGTCTCCATTCCTGGCTTGACGCTTCTGCCGTGCAGAAGAAATCAAGCCCCTGTGGCTCTTACGACGAGTGATGTTCTTCAAAAGATGCCCTTGGCCACGGAGAAATGACTCGTGGGCGAATTCCCATCGGTCTGGGTCGACCTTCCGAAATCCCTAATGGAAGCAAGAAGATTATCAAGTGTTAGTTATTATAATCGAAAAAACAAAGCACAAATCAAACACACAAAGATTTAAAGTGGTTCCCTTTCAATACATCCACAGATTCAAACCAAATTTACTATGTTCAAAGGCAAGAAACGAAGAAGAGATACTCGGACCAGTACAAATTTGATAATCAGACTCCACAAAATCTAATATGATAGTACTCACGTAAGTGTTGAGTTGACGAATGAAGCTGGAGAAGTTGTTATGCTTGAAATAGATTGGGAGAATACACTGAGCGAATTCCAAGCTGTCCAACACCACGAAGCTGTTGTTACCACCGCTCCAAGAGATGAGAGCATCAGTGGATGGATCGTTCACCATCTGATACGTCTTCAGAACGAACGGAGCTATGAGATCGTAGACTTCCATCTCTCTCTTGTCTATTTATCTATCTTTTTCTTCGCCAAGACAAGAGAAACCCAGAAAAAAATTGTGTACTTCCTTTAGGTGTGATTGTGCTGACCTTCAATATACAACAAGCCCTGCTTTCATGTGTCCTATGCTTATGGAGGAAGTGCTGTTGTTGTACGTATCCAAGTTGGGGAGACGGAGGTGTGGGAAATGAAACAACTGAAAGGAAAATACTGATGCCCAACTCTCCTGATGCTTCTAATATTTAAAGGTTCTACTTTCCTGTGCTTCTCTCCTTTCTCCCACATCTGGCCATCCCAAGGGAGAAAATTTAGTAATGGGAAACAAAACCTGAGTGATGTAATAGCCAAGGCCAAACAGTGGCTTGGATTCTGTCACAAGAATTGGATTTTCCTTCGATTTGGTAAGACTCTGATTGCAAATAGAAAAAATCAATTGGGAGTCTTTTATTGGTCCACGTAAACAAGTTCTCTTTATTTATTTCTGCTGGGGTTTGGGGAGCAATCCATCCCTCCCCCACTGCAACATTGATTAGGCAGTGTCGGTGGATTTCATACATTTCACGGGCGGGCACCAAATTTGCCAAATTCGTCAAAGATCCAAGCCATCCGAAAGATGGGTCCCTCAATTATTGTCATTTTTTTGGCCAAAATGAATAGCATCATCCAATCATCAGCTGCACCGAGCCCGTCATGTCTTTAACCTTCATCGAGTGGACTGGCCTCAAATCTGGGGTAGATTGCGTCCCACTTGTTGGACAGAGTGGACCCTGCAGTCGTGTCATTTTTTTGGACGTTGTTCGTGCATCAGCAGTGCATTCATGAACCTGAATATGAAAATGTTGATGAAAACAATAAAAGGTCAAAATCCAAATAGTATTAGCCGGTCAGTTCGGGAAAAGATTAAGGTAATACATTAATTGTTGTTGTATATATGGTCTAAATAAACTTTTTTTAATGTGAAAATGACGAGAAATCCTTTTATTCAATAAATGTTTCTATCAAAATCATTTGGACGTTTGAACAGTTGCCTCCTTTCCCTCTTCCCACACCCCCACCAGTTTCTGACATATTTAAATAGATAAAAAGTTCTGGATCTAAATTAAATAAAGAGTGAGTTGCATTTAATTTACTTGTTTTAGATCAGATATATGGAATCATTGGATAGGCAGGCGGCCATATACATCTCTAAATATCACTAATAATCTATAGTCAAAATTTTGAATATGTATACCGCTTCTATACAAGAACTATTTTTTATCTCCATATGTTTTTGGAAATAAGAACTTGAGCTGCAATGAAATAATCATATATTGTTTTGCTTCATTTTACAATCCATATAAATACTCACTTAGCATTAAAATTTTGAAGATTGCTCATATAATTAACATTTTAGATATTGTTTTATAGTTTGAATATTTTTTTGAAGAAAATACTTGTGAATCTTTTAATTTTATAATTTAAAATTCAAGAAATAAAATAATTTCACATTTGGAGAAAATTAGAACATTTATTCTTATCCACGAGACTACAATAAAAGATAGAAACATTGAAGATTGAAAGCATAGATCATCAAGAATCTTGGAAACTTGATGTGCATGTTTCAACTGCAGAGACTGTTAAAATAATTTCTCTGTATTGATTATGATTACAAGGGGTCTATTTATACAAATAATACTCCCCACAATTACAGGAAATCTAATATTGGATTCTCCTTGATTACATGAGATCCAATATTAGAGGAAGAATTATAGAAAGTTGATAACAACCTTCCTATTTACACGAGATTCTAACACCCCCCCTCAAGTTGGTGCGTGGATATCTCTCATGCCTAACTTGCCAAGAGAATTGAGAAACATCCTGCTATCTACAGCTTTAGTGAGGACATCTGCCAGTTGGTCTTCGGACTTCACGAATGGAAAAGTAATGATTCCGGCTTCAAACTTTTCTTTGATAAAATGTCTGTCAATCTCCACATGCTTAGTCCGATCATGTTGAACAGGGTTATGAGCAATGTCTATAGCTGACTTGTTGTCACAGTATAGTTTCATTGCCATTCTTGGTTTGATGTTTAAGTCATTTAGTAAATTTCTTAACCAGAGCAACTCACATACCCCAAGTGCCATACCTCTATACTCAGCTTCAGTACTTGATCTTGACACTACTTGTTGCTTTTTACTTCTCCAAGTCACAAGGTTCCCACCTATAAAGGTGAAGTATCCTGAGGTAGATCTTCTGTCATCAGCTGATCCTGCCCAATCTGCATCGGTATAACCTTCAACCTTTAGGTGACCATGATTTGAGAACAATAAACCTTTACCTGGAGCCGACTTTACATATCTCAATATACGTTCTACAGCATCCATGTGAGGTTTACGTGGGTCGTGCATGAACTGACTCACCACACTTACTGCATACGCAATATCTGGCCTGGTATGAGATAAATAAATTAGTTTTCCAACGAGCCTCTGGTATCTCCCTTTATCGGTAGGAAATGCACTCCAGCACTCAAAGAGTTTATAATTCTGTTCAATGGGAGTATTAACTGGCTTGCATCCTAACATTCCTGTTTCAGACAATAAATCAAGTATATATTTTCGTTGAGATAAGAAAATACCAAGCTTTGATCGAGCTACCTCTATCCCAAGAAAATATTTAAGATCTCCAAGCTGCTTCATTTCAAACTCGGATGCTAAATACTGTTGTAAACTAGAAATCTCCTCATGATCATCACCTGTTACTACCATATCATCAACATAGATAATTAGCGCCGTGGTTTTACCTCTTTTGTGCTTTAAAAACAAAGTGTGATCTGAGTTACTTTGTTTGTAGCCAAAATTCCTCATAGACTTGGTGAACCTGCCAAACCAAGCCCTTGGAGACTGCTTCAACCCATATAGTGCCTTTTTTAGTTTGCACACCATTGCTGTATCTTCGTATTTTGGTATACCTGGAGGAGGATCCATATATACTTCTTCAGTAAGGTCTCAATGCAAGAAAGCATTTTTTACATCGAACTGAAGAAGTGGCCAATCTTGATTGGCTGCTAACGACAAGAGTACTCTCACAGTATTAAGTTTGGCAACTGGTGCAAACGTTTCTTGATAATCTACACCATAAGACTGTGTATACCCTTTTGCAACTAGCCGAGCTTTGTATCTCTCAATCGTCCCATCTGCTCTGTGTTTGACCGTAAACACCCATCTGCATCCCACAGTCTTCTTTCCCCTTGGTAAGTGCACGAGTTCCCAAGTGACATTTTTATCCAATGCTGTCATTTCCTCTGCCATGGCCTTGCTCCATCTAGAATCTGCTACAGCTTCCTGCAAATTACTAGGAATAGAGACAGAGGATAATTGAAGTACATAAGATGCATATGACTTAGACAACTTGTGGGAGGACACATGGTTACTTATTGGATATTTAACTTTAGCTTTCGGGTCAGGCTCATATCTAGTTGCTGGTTGACCACGAGTAGATCGGGGTGGAAGATGATATTGGGATGGTTCAGATGCAGGTTCAGTTATACTAACAATATCATGGAGATTAGAGTCAACAGGAACAGGATTAGGTAATACCTCTAAGGAGTCCTCTGGAGACGATTGGATCAGTGGGATTGTAGACGTAGGAGACATTGTACTATCATGGACTTGACATTCACGCCCTTCAACTGAGTGCTCAATGGAGGATGATGCGGGTGTCTCGGCTTCAACACTAGATGGCCTCATTATTTCAAAGAACTTTATTTCATCCTGATTCTGTACTTCATCTCTAGTCTCCCCCGGAAGTGAAGAATTCGGGATTGCGTTGGGATAAAAAAACATGCTTTCATGGAAAAAAACATCCATAGAGACATAAAACTTCTTAGTAGGGGGATGATAACAGCGATATCCTTTTTGAGTGGAGCCATACCCGACAAACACACACTTCAATGCACGTGGTGCCAGCTTGGTGCGTTGATTGGCATATAAGTGAACATACACTACACATCCGAAGACACGAGGTGCCAAATGAACAACGGAGGGAAGTGTACAGTGGTTAGATAGTACATCCAAAGGTCGTCTGAATCCAAGAACACTAGATGGTGTACGATTAATCAAGTAGACAGCTGAACTCAAAGCTTCGCCCCATAGATGCGATGGAGCATGTCCTCCAATTAAGAGAGAACGAGTGACCTCCAAAAGGTGCCGGTTTTTTCGTTCAGCAACCCCGTTCTGTTGAGGAGTCTGAGAGCAAAATGTTTGATGGATAGTACCAACTGAATGCAGAAAATCAGTCAATTCGTTGTTGAAATATTCACCCCCGTTATCAGAACGAATAAGTCGGATAGAAATGCCAAATTGTGTTAACACCATTTGATGGAAAAGGCGATACACAGTACATACATCGCTCTTGTGTCGCAGCAAATAAACCCAGGTCATCCTGGTAGAATCATCAACAAATGTAATGAACCACCTCATGCCATGATTGGTAGAAAGTGGAGCAGGGCCCCAAACATCCGAATGAACTAAAGCAAAAGGTGCTGCAGTTTTATTATCATTCGAATGAAAAACAGAACGATGGCTTTTCTCCAGTACACAAGTTTCGCAAATAAAATCTGAAATATTAGAACCACTAAATAATGGGGAAATAATCTCCTAAGGTAACCAAAGGAGGGATGACCCAATCGTGCATGCCATAACCAAATCTCCTCCTGCCGTTTAATGACGCTGGCGTCCATAACGTGAACAAGTGCTCCATCATCTGATCGGTGTAAGCCATCGTCCAGATAGTACAAGCCTCCACGTTGTTTACCACTGCCAATCTTCTCCTTGGTATGGAAGTTCTGAAAAAGACAGTAAGTAGGAAAAAAAATGGCAATACAATCATGAGATGCGGATAACTGATGAACAGAAATAAGGTTACAATTTAGGGATGGGACCAATAAAACATTAGTGAGAGATAAGGATGGTGACAGGGGTACAGTGCCGACACCGACAACTGGGGAAGACACACCATTGGCATTAGTAATGGCGGATTTGGGACAAGTAAAAGATAAAAGGCTAAACCTAGATTGATCATAAGTCATATGGTCCGTAGCACCTGTGTCAATTATCCAAGCACTATTTCCAGTAAAATGAGTAGTAACAGAATTAGTGATACCTGACTTGGCAACGAAGCCGGAAGTAGTGACGACGTGGCTCTTAGGAACGGAATCCACTGCCGTGGGATTAGAAGACCTAGGAGAGGCCGCCTTACCCTTTGGATGCCAATCAGGGTAGCCATGGAGCTTAAAACATGTATCTATCACATGATTAACCCCATTACAATGAGTACACTTACGAACACCTTTCTTTGGGTCAGGACGAGTACCAGATTTTCGAATTGTCATAACAGCTCCTTCATTAGATGGCGTACCAAGCATAGCATCTTGGCGATTTGCCTCGGCACAAATGATAGCATAAGCAACCTGTAGAGGTGGAAGCGGGGTAGTTGCAAGAACACGACCACGAACCCCATCCAAATGGGAATCCAGACCAGCTAGAAAAACATACAGTCGTTGAGAGTTGACCATTGTGGTATACCTCTCAAGATCCATGGTACATGCCATAGTGTAAGGCTCAATAGCATCAAGCTCCTGCCATAAATGTTGTAGTTTACCAAAGTAAGAAATAACAGAACCTCCATTTTGGCGGACAGAAATGGCCGCACAATATAATTGATATGCCTTGGAGGCATCTTGGCTGACAGAATAAGTTGCTTTGGCAGCGTCCCAGATCGCCTTGGCAGTAGGTAGCCGTAGAAAAAGTGACCGGATGTCCTTAGTCATGGCGTCGAGTAGCCAAGATTTGACCAGACAGTTCTCATCCTCCCATGTTTCATATTCATCAGAATCGGTTGCCGCGGGAGCCTTCTTACTACCAGAGATAAAGCCCCAACGTTTCCTGCCCCTGATCTTATTCTGAGCATTCAAGGACCACTCAATGTAGTTGGTACCATCGAGGCGTTCTGGAGTGATCAATGATGACATATCTTGTAGATGGAATGGAGGCAAGACCGTGGGATCAACCTTCTCTTTCCCTTTCTGAGAGTCTAGGATACGAGAGGAGGAATCAGTCATGATAAAAGATAGAAGAGGCCGAAACCGCTATGGATTCCAAAAAATGTAGAATCCCTGCCGTTGACCCAGCCGTGTGCAGAGCAGGTGAGGCAGCAGATCGGCAAGCAACGTAGACTTGGCGGAAGCAAAACAGGGCCGGGACAAATAGTGACCGCCGACGGTGGTGGTCCACGGCGGAAAGCGGAAGAGGCCGCTGGTGGTGAACAGAAGCCGAAGCCAAAGCAAGGCCCCGGATTGCAGCGGCGGAAGTGCAAGAGAGACTCAAATCTGCGCTTGAGGTGTCCGCCTGGACTGGCAACAGGTTGCAGCGATCGTGATGGCCGAACAGAGTCGGGATCGTGAGAGCTGGCAACGGGTAGGTTAGCTTGCCGGGCGGAAAAAAAAACACGACTGAAGTTGGTAGGCGCAGAGCGGAGGGAGACAGATGGCGACGGCGAGAGGAGATCGGGGCTGGAAGCACGGAAATCGGTGCTGCTGGAGGCGAGGAGGAAGGGCCGTGCAGGCAGGTCCAAGACAGGTGCAGACGACGGCGGAATCGGAGTGGAGGAGCCGAGCAGCAACACGGCAGCGATCAACTAGTGTCGACGCTGCAAGCAGATCCCGCAACCAGCACATCTGGAGAAGACGCCGGCGGATCTGAGGTCGTCGGTGGAGTGGCGTCCAGCAGGAACGAGCGTCGGCAGAGGCACGACGGCAAAGCCCAGGCTGTGAAGCAGATCGGGGCAAAGAGCAGAGGGGCAATAGCCGACCGGAAGCAGAGCGGCAGGGAAGACTGCAAAAAAAAACCCGATCGGAAATCGGCAGAGAAGACTGCAAAAAACGATGGGACGCAGGAAGAGGAGAGAGGCTTGGTGGAAATCGCTGAGCAGCGGTGCGCCAGAAGAATCTCGGCAGCACCGATATGCGGAAGCAAGGATGACCGGCGAAGAAGGGCAGCAGGAAAAAAATCCGAGCAACAGGGACGATCCCGGCAGCACAGATATGAGGAAGTGACGGCCGACAGATCTGGACGGTTGGTGGGAACAAATCTAAGGCCAGTTCAGATCGCCAGCTGAAGTAAAATGTAGCTTGCAAATAGCAAGCGCCAAAGATGTAGAAATACTGTGTAGAAGCACAGTAGACGAGAGAAAAAAAATTCGATTCCTACGAGAGGGGATCGAACCTTGGCTCTGATATCATGTTAAAATAATTTCTCTGTATTGATTATGATTACAAGGGGTCTATTTATACAAATAATACTCCCCACAATTACAGGAAATCTAATATTGGATTCTCCTTGATTACATGAGATCCAATATTAGAGGAAGAATTATAGAAGGTTGATAACAACCTTCCTATTTACACGAGATTCTAACAGAGACCACAGTATGAGCAGTGCAGAACTGAAATTTATGAACACGGCCTCCTACTGATGAACCTGAAAACCCTAGCAAACTGTGAAGATTTCCAAATACCAACTCCTCGAGTGATGTCACACTTAATTGACCCAGACAGACGCAAACAGAGTATTCTGTAGGCTTCCCTCACCGCCAATCTTCCTTTGATACCTCACGCTTGTGTTATTATATGTTCCAAATTGAGAAAATTTCTTCTAAGCTGTCATTTCATGCATCCCATGGTGATGACATTAGACACCCTCTCCTCTCGTTAATGACACATTTAATGAGTAACTACTGATGAAAATATGGGATTATGGTGTTAGGTTTGTGATAGTTTGAGATTTTGTAGGCTGATTTAAAAAAATAAATTCTTTTTCAGACCAAAGTGCCCAAATTTTTTAAAGCATCTGATTAATCTTTTGAGCATCTGCAAACTTTTCAATCCACATATTGAGTAATACTACAGAGGGTGATCCTTTTTGTATTGAGAGTGATTTGAACTTAAGACCTCTTTCATCTTAGATAGATTTTTAACTGTCAAGCTAACTCTCACGAATTAATTGAAAAAATAATTTGCGTCGAGATCATGGACATAATCCTAAGTTACCTACCAAAAGGAAAGGTCATGAAACCTCTCCAGCACCTACTGCTGTTGAAACTTGGAAGTCAATGGATGTGATGGTGCATGCAATTCAATTATCTGGCTGATTTTTTAAAGTCTACTCCACTCTCTAATTCATCTGTCTTATTCTACGTATAATAAAGATAATGAGGTTTTTTCTAAGTGTCCAAGTTTGCTCAACAACTTCCTTCTCTTGATATGATTTCGTTGTCTCTAGATTTGTTGTTGCCAACGAGCTGAGTTGGGGTTGGATTGAAGTCTGTGACCCAGTTTGTAAGATGGCCCACATCGAACATGCTTTTTCTTAGGTTGGATCCGTACCCAATCTGAACCATGAAAGGGTCATTGATTTCATAAAAAAAAAAATGGAAACACAATATACACAATATATACCATGAAAGGGTTTTTCAACTCGTTTCGCTATACATGTATATGTACATTTAGTAAAAAAAATTAATTTATTTAAAAAAATATTAAAAATTCAATTATTTAAATTCAATTGGACATGGCGAGATACAAGTGGATGTAATTTTAATTTAAAACTCATTACTTATCTACTGATCTTAATGGTTAAATTCATCAAGCATTTTTGTTTTGATCATTTTTAAATATTACATGCTAATTTTAATTACTAAGATCAAGTGGTTAGGTATTGAGTTTTGAGTTTAAATTTAGAATAGTCTAAGGGGCTTTTTAAATATCCAAAACTAACTAAACTGAGACTATAAAATGATCAAATATGAATTGCTCTAATAGTCAATTAATTCATGATCAATGTTGGATAAAATATAAATCTAATAATACTTATCCAATACAATAATTTAACTTTAGTATTTGTACCGAGGTTGTAAGATAAAAATACAGAATAAAAAAGCTCAAAGAGCATGGTAGGTAGGAGGGAATGACAAAATGTAAGGCAGAAGAAAAGTTATGAAAGAAGTACAAGTAAAGGCTAGCAAGTGGTCCTAAGGTCCAGACATTAGTAGCTCAGTTCCTTAATACCTACTAGGTATTTGAATACACCTCAATGGTATTTTAATACGTGCGAAATTTGTTAGAAGATAGTAGATAGAGTGAAATTCGCATTTTATTCCTACTTAGTGTACCTTTCAACAAGTACCAGTGTACTGATATGCAGAACATATACATGCAGAGCGGCGTATTACAAGTATACCGATATTTGATAAGCAGTACAGCGGTAGATATAAAATAAGAATTTCACTAGATCTCGTGTCTTCTAACAAATTTTATCTGTTTTAGGATGACTGATTTAAATAAAATAGCTAATTTTAAGGTATGTCAAAATTTGAAGGTGCCTAAGAAAATCCAAATTTGAAATCATGGGACCTTAGGTGTCTACTGGCCTTCCCACATATCTGATGTACATGTAAAAGGTATTTAATTTTTTTTGAGAGGTCATAAAAATAATTTCATTAAAAGAGAGGGGAAAATACAAAGCTAAAGGGAGAGTCTAAAAGGGATAGACCCAAAAAAAATGCAAAAGAAGGACAAAATGGAGGGTCTAAAAGGAATAGACCCAAAGAAAATACAAAAGAAGGACAAAATGCAAGAAAATAAACAAGCAAATAATATCACAATAATAAGAAAATTTCAGCCCAAAGGTTATCCACTCCCAATTTTGTGAAGTAATCCGCCACGCCATTGGCTGATCTTTCAACATTAGAAAAAGATACTCCTAATCCTTTAGCAAAGTCTCTCACCTCCCTAACCATATTTGTCAATATCCAAGGTGGGTGCCGTAAACCCAATGTCCATTTGAAAGCATTTGTCGAATCTCCTTAAAAAAGGTATTTAATGTACATTTAATAATAATGTGATAAATTGAAAATTTGAACTCCATTGATTTTCATTTCAATATCAAATTAATCCTTATGATAGATTTAGTGAGAAGCCCATTATCAACGTCACAAATCAAACTTACACAAAATCCAGTCCAAGATAACACAGACCTAGATGTTTGGGCCTGGGCCTAAAATATCTTAAACAGAACCAAATCCAAAGTTCTGGGCATCTGTCACCGCTAATTGTCCACAAGTTCTGGAATTCTCGCATAAGTTGTATTCTTTATTTCATTATGGCCGATTAAGGCAAAGTTAAGGGAGATTTCGTATCAAATTACTTTAAAAAGTCTTTGTTTATTAAGGTTTGAATCTATTTAATTATTCTAATATTTAATTATAAAGTTCGAAATTTTAAACTGTCTAAATAAGATCTATATATATTATCAAAATCGAGAATCTAGCTGAAGTTTAGTTGAGAATCTTTGTGGGCTGAGCCATGAGCTTTAAATTTCGGGAAAAAATGAATTTTTGGACTTTTAATGTGACAAAGTGTTTCAGCTGATTTTTTTTTTATTTTTGTTTGGACTCAAACTTTTTAATTCTTTAAAACTTAATTTTCTGTCAAAACTAATGAAACTAACCGCCTCTAATCATGCTCCCCAGTTTACCGTACTGGAAAAAAAATCTTACATTTATCTACGCTAATATTCTCCAGTGAAATCAGGTATACGAATTATCTGTTCAAAATTATTTTAAAATAAAGTGAATCAAATATAACATACCTGAAAATTATATTTTGGATTTTTTTTATTAAACCTTGCATATTTGAAGCCACAAAGGTTTAGAAACCAAAAGTAGGACTTCCATTTGTTCACCAGTAAAAACCGATCTTTGCAGAAAAACCAAATTGTCGTGAAGATTTCTCAAGTGTATTATCAATGGCATTGTAATATAAGCGCCATAAATTTTATGGAATAAAAAATCGGCCACGCCGATATATTGATCGATATTGACATATCGACAATATGTTCTCTCTTTTTTTTCTTTTTTTCAAATATAAGCCAATTACCTACATGGATGTAGCTTAATTGGTTACTTCCCGCCTCAGGATGTAACGACTTGACCCGAATACAGGGCTTAGGGCTTGACTCAGTGTGATATTATCCGCTCTGGGCCTCGCACACAAGCGAGCCAGCACGGTTTTGCATTTGGGCCAGGGCCCACCTGGCCCGGCCCAAAACGCGTCACATGAGTACAAGGGAGGCCACCCACTTAAATTCTCCAAATTTTCCTCCTCTACTACTGATGTGGGACTTTTTCCCACATCGGTGGGTAGGGGTTTCACAATCACCCCCCCTAAAGCCTCGAGCCGTCTCCGATTCGACTCCGGTCCAACTCAACAACTCTAGGGAAGGAGGAAGGCCCACACAGTCCGAGTGTAGAACCTCGGCTCTAATACCATTTGTAACGACTCGACCCGAATACAGGGCTTACGGCTTGACTCAGTGTGATATTGTCCGCTCTGGACCTCGCACACAAGCGAACCCGCACGGTTTTGCATTTGGGCCTGGCCCAAACACTTCACATGAGTACAAGAGAGGCCGCCCACTTAAATTCTCCAAATTTTCCTCCTCTACTACTGATGTGGGACTTTTTCCCACATCGGTGGGTAGGGGTTTCACACAGGAAGTGGGAGGTTGCGTGTTCGAGTCCCCATGACCTAACTTTGGTGTGCCCTAAGGGCGGTGGACTCACATGTGGAAGTTTTACGCTGTGTATCCTTATATCTGCGATTTCCCACACATAACTTCAAAAAAAAATTAAAAAAATAGGCAGATTATTTTTTATTTTTTAATTAAAAAAATAAAAAACCGAAAATAAGTCTAATATTGGTATTTTAAAAAAATTTAAAATACAATATCAGCTGATATTTATTGTCGATATATCACCAATATACTGTAGACCCACCGATACAGGTAGGCAGAAAATGAGGCAAAAGATTTTTGCAAATAGTCCAAATTAACTACTCTTATATTTAACAAAAATACCAATTTCTATATTAAATGAAATAGCAACTAGCTAATCTTAATTAAAGATCCTCCTAATCAGATAGATCCCACACCGACCCTGCTCCTCTAATATATACATCATACTATCGATTAATCTTATCAGATTACCATAAAATAAAATACAGATGGAATTGACATCAATCTAAAGTGATGAGCTTGTGTGCAAGGAACTAATTTACAAATTTTGAATCGAAAACTAAAATTTAAATTTAAATCTGTTTGTCAGCAGATATGAATTTAGATAAAGATGATCTGTACCCATTATTTAATGATTAACAAATGCATATGTAAAAATGTTATAAATGTCATTTTATGTATTTTTTTTATAATTAAGATGTTTAAATTTTCAAGAACATTTGAATGTTTAATTTTACAGTGAATAATTCTTAACCGTAAAACCTTCTTATGTTTATAAAAGTCAATATTAATATGAAATTGTCTTATAATATTTGAATCCGTATCTTTTCGTCCCCACTATGGACAGATTATTGGAGCGTGAATCACTTTAAAATAATAAAAAAAATGATGATAAAGAAATAATTTACAGATTCAAGGAGATTCAAAATGACAATATAATATATATATATATATATATATAATATTTGTCTCACATGTTTATTTGGTTGCTCTTTTTTATTATTGAAAAAGAACGGCGGTGCAACACCTTTCTCCCCCCTATATTTGCAAAACAAATTAAAAATTAGAACTTTGTTTTAAAAATTGGCACGTGGATCACGGTAGAACCTCAAACTGATGATAACCTGATAGAAATACTAATTACGATATCTATACTAATTACGATAACCTAATAAAAATACTTTAAGACTTTAAGGTTTTTTGACACTCATAAATGTGTTTTCGGCACACTTTAGGGATACTTTTATTTGTAAAATACTGTGTTTTAAATATTTAAGAGTGTCAAAAGACCTTAAAGTCTTAAAGTATTTTTATCATATTATCGTAATTAGTCCAGATATTTAATTTGAGAAATTTTGAAAATACACAGTGCTTAAAAAATAACTTTAAAATTTAAAAAAAAATCGATTCATTCTAATGAATCAGTCAGTAGAACGAATCCCATTTATAAAATCAATGGTGAACAGTAACGCGCGTTATTGTTCGCCCGATTTATTCGAATGAATTGATTTTATAAAGGGGATTCGTTCAAATGAATTAAAATTGGATGAGGTATGTGTCAATTTGTTAGAACGAATGCCGAAATGAACTGGGAATTCGTTCGAATAAATGAAAATGTGGAGATAAAATGGTAATTAGCTATCTGTATCGAAAAATGGGTGTGTAGAAGCAGAAAAATCGAGTGCATAAACGTAGCCCTCGTAACAAATGTAGAGTTATAATTATATAGCATGTGTTGCATAATCAACGTGGGTCACATGGAATCTAATATTGAAAGAAACAAACAAAAAGAAGATCATAAATCAAGGTTGTGGACAAAAGAAATCTCACATTTCAAAAGCCGTCGCTGTTCAAAATTTATAACAAAATCTGCAATAATGCAAGCAACTCTTGTCGAAAACGTGGAAGGGAAGTGGAAAATCGTAGGTCTAAATTCTAATGGAGTACATCATTTTACTTGTCCATTGATGAATAATTAAAATCTAGAAAACAACGACTGGACATGCTTGCTCGTCTCATGCATTATTCTAACTGCTCTTCGCTCTTTCAACACGAGATAGAAATATTTAATTAATTTTTTAGATTTAAAAGTGAAAAAAAAATTGAGACACAATTCTTCGAACTTTGGTACTTCTTGTTTCTTGAGACAAGAGATAATCAGTCCAACCAATCTAAGCGGGGTTATTCATTTTATTTTAAAAAGAATATATGTCACTCTTTTTTTATTTCTTTCCCATTTAAGAGTTTCTATGGTAAATAGGGCAGGTCTTGTTGTGTGCCAAGGTGCAAGGGTCATGTATTAATTTATGTTAAATTTAAATTATAAAAATAGTTTTTTTCTCTTTCATATATTTAGATTCAACTTGAACTAATGTTGATTTGATGTATTTTATTCAACATGGGATAGGTTAACTGGTAACTTCTTGCTTCAAGAAGCGAGAGGTTGAGGATTCGAATTTCTGTGGCGTTAACGAATGGCTATTCTGTGTGTAGGTGCGGGATGTCATTCAAAGTAGGAGTTTTAGGAGAACTAATCTAACCTCAAGAGTTTCAAGGAAATTTTCTCCCTTCTTACTGAAAAAAGGTTTTTGAAATAATTTAATTTAAAATTTTAAAAATTAAAGAATAGAAGGATTTATTAAGTCTATTGATAAGTGCAATAATAAGCTATTTAAACTATACATTTTATATACAACGCTCCTTTTCTAAGTTGAGGCGATTTTTAGACCACCCCTTCTCACCCATATCTTGAATGCTTGGCCATTCAGAAAACTCATAAGACACCATATCAACATTTGGGTTTGTGAAATACAGAGTTACAGACATCAATTTTGTCCTTCAATTTACGTAAATTATTGTTGTAGGAGCCACTTATGACGTGACATGGTTGGTGGTTGGGTCGAGTTATTATTGCCAATTTTGTGTTTCTTATTTAAACTTTAAAGTAATAATAACAGTGTGGCATTTCCCTTGTTATGAAAATAAGACCTTAAAGTAATTGTGTCCATATACTGTTATTAAAGAAAAAATAAATAAATTAGAATCAAGCACGTATTGTAAAAAATGAAAATTTATCATTTCTTTCTAAGTAATGTAATTTTCAATGTTTATTAAATCTTTAGTTTTGTTGGGATAGCGAATAAGTCCCACATCGGTAGTAAATTGAGAGATCTAAGGACTTATACGAGACTTTGATCACTCCATCTATTATGTTGGTCTTTTGGATTTGATGAAGTATTACATTGGATACTCAGTCTAACAAATGGTATTACATCGGTTGTAAAATGACAGATTTAGACACTTATATGAAACTTGAACACCTCACCTATCACATTAGTATTTTGAACTTAATACTCAGTCTTAACATGTTTTTATATTGAAAAGTATTAAAAAAAAATTATCTTTACTTACACTCTGTAAGTAGAAAGTACTCATTTGTAAGAACAAGTTTGTAGAGTGGTAGTATAGGTATTCTAATGATAAAATTTGCATTTACTCTTTTCATAAATTTCCTTCTTAATCAAAATATGAAAGCAACAATTCATATATCTCTCTCCAAAAGAATTAAGAAAATGACTGAAGAATCCTTTATCTTCATCATTTTTAATTTCAAAATTTTTTAAAAAAAAATTGAAACTTTGAATCTGTTATCTTCTCGACAATTTAATCTTATTGTTTATTACCACCCGCACTACAAGATGAATATTTCAAGTTTTCAACATTAAACACCTTGAAGGGAGGGTTAGTGAATTGAGATTTGATGGGTCATGCTTTATTTTTATGATAATAATTACATAAATAAGATTATTAGATGCTATGAAAATGAAAATTAGAAGTGTATTTTTTATGATCATGCTTTTATCTTATTAAAAAAATGAGTATTTACTTTACTTTTTGTTGATGATAATTAGAAAAAATAAAGTCATTAAATGGAATCTGGAGCTATGATTTCTTAATGTTATATTTATATAATGAAAATGAAAGTGTTTTTTATGATGATGGTGCTCTTACTTGTTTTAGAGACAAGTTTCTAGTAATTTTTGTTAATGATAATTGAATAAATAAAGTTATTAGATGAAGTTATAAGCCATGATTTATCAATACCTACTGATATGGTAAAAATGGAAAGTATTTTTATTATAAAAGACAATGAAAATATTAGATAATAAATATAATATTATGTTATTGCGATGAGATAATTAAAAGATAAATATATTTAGTTTACCCTTCAACACGTCAAATGGCCAAATGCGGTTATATTAAATTGGTTATATGATGTGAGCGGCACCTTCTTTTTACGAAATTGAATTATTTATCATTTTTCAATTTAAAGTTTAAACAAAAAGTCCAAGAATAATAATTGTAAAGTGAAATATGATTTGACTGTAAAGGTCAAAGAGAGATATAATATACAAAAATAAGGGAAAAAAGAGTGGAGAAAATATATAAATGTATTGTGGCTTAGCACATATACCTTTGTCCATAAAACACAACATAAGACTATTCTCTCAAATAAAAAACAAAACAAAAGTACAATAGTTATTTTTTTTAATCACATCTTTCCACAATGACTTCAATTTAGCTGAATAATATGAAGTATTTAGAAGCTAAGTTATGTTTGGACAAGGAAAAAAGTTTTACAAGATGGAAATTGTAAAACAGAGCATGTGTCATGTCTCCCAAACAGAGCAAGGAAAACGACGACGGTTCCTGCCACTCTGCCAGACTCTGCATTATTGCTACCCTCTTCCACTTCCACCGTACAAAAATGAACAGACGGTAAACGGGTACTACTTAGGAGTAGGGACCGACCCGAGGTAACAACAACTCTTAAACGAGACCCGAGACACGTGTAAGTGACTCCTGACCCTCTGTCATCCTAGTTGGCTAGTATATGGGAGTTGTGACATTTATAACGTATAATAATTTATTCAGTTTTATTATATTAAATATAAAAATACTAAAAATTAGATGTAATGGTTAGTAATTTAATTAAGTATATTTAAATTAGTAATATTTCAATAAATTTTAATTTTAAATATTGTACGATTTTATATTAAATATTATAGAGTTAATGATTGGCAAATTACATTGTACAAAAATAATAGAATATTATTTTTATTAAAGTGAGAAAGCATTTCCCACCACGTGGCCGTCCCTGAAGGGCCAAATGACTGCATCGCGTCGCGACGAGCGAGCATCAAGGACCACGTGGCCGATTTCATCACTCTTCCAACTACGAAGGGCCACAGAATTAAATACCCCCGGCAGTGAGCCAGAGGAGGTGGAGGAGGAGGAGGAGGAAGAAGGCGATCCTTCATTTGTTCTCTCTCTCGATTCTCATACGTCAGTCAGTCAATGCAACAGAGTGGAAGAGCCAATAACTGCAGATCCAGGAGCTTCACTCGTCCACGCCTTGCCATCCACGGCTGTTAGCCTCACCTCCTCTTCTCTTTCTTTCTCTCCCGCTCCCTGCCCGTCGTCAATGGCCGCTCTCGGTAGGTTTTGGAATTTCAATCGTCATCGTCATTTAACTTTTTAAGTTAAAATTAAAAAACTCGGTCGATACTCGGATAAGTGTCTCGTGCGCACAAATTAATTGCAATATGAACTCCATTTTCAATATCGGCCATGGAGAAATCAGCAGTTAACATCTTCAAGTTTTTTTTGTTTAATGAAGTGGACAAAAGCAAAGTGGTGGCTAGATTGAAATCCAATTCTAGAACGGATTTTGATTTATTTTCTTTGTTCTGCATTTGATTTTTAAGGAGAAGAACGGACGATCCAGAAGAACTACTGGTTGGCGCACTCTGCAGATCTGACAGTAGAATCCATGATGTTGGATTCCCGTGCCTCAGATCTCGACAAGGAAGAGAGGCCTGAGGTGTGAATGCATCTTCATATTTGCATTTTTATTCTCCTACTACTTTACTAAGAGAAAAATAAATTTTGTATTTATTATTACAAAAATTCAACGCAATCAATTTTATTTGGCTATAAAATGAATTCAATTGTTTTTATAATCTCATATTGGCTGATTCGAAATCTTTGTTGAAACAGAATTTTAATAAATAATTTAAATATTAATTTCATTTCAGATCATCTGATACATGCGCATGATCTGGACCAGTTCTGGAAGCCGTATCTCTCTTTATTTTATTATTAATTATTTATTTTTTCTTTTTCTTTTTAATTTGCTACTGCCCAGTGCCCAGTTGCCCCTATTGTCAATACCATTCATTGGCCAAACTGAAGAATGTCTGCTGATCCAATCAATTTTCAGGAATCAGTTGAGTCATCTCTGTTTGACCGTAAATCCATTACTGAATCTAACAGAGAGTAATTGATTCACGTGTGGTCCACACACTACCACCATAGTATGGTACTATGGTGTAGATCACGCAATAATTTAAAAAAAAAAAAAACATCCACAGAAAAACACACATTTTATATAATTTAATAATATATATGTGAAGTGATTTTAATATCTTTAAAATAAGTTTCTAATGCTCTTTTCCTCTCGAACATGAATGACTTTAACATTATAAATCTCTTAAATATACAAAATGTAGAGTGGTCTCTCCTGGCTCTGATTTGGGTTCGCTCTGTATGTCCAGGAATCGATTCCTGGCTACCACCTGACACGGTCGTACCCAATGCTCTTAAGGTATACCAAGTTAAGTTATGAGAGTTTGAACTTAACACCTCCCACTTCGTGAGGGAAGGTTAACCAATTGAGATAAACCAATGTGGATAATACAAAATATAATTGACACCATAACAAATATATTTGTATTACATATCTAGTTTATTAAAAAGAGCAGTATACTAATAATCTAATCATGTATTAAAGATCTATTTTACCAATTCAATCTACGTAAAAGAGAAGGTTAGTTAAATTATTAACTTCAAGTAAACTATTCATTTTATAATCATAAATTTTATAAATGTTAATATGGTTTCTCTCTCTTACAATTTTTAAAAAAATATCTTTGAGATAAATACAGAAAAATGATAGAAAATTATAAAAAAATGAAAAACCTAGTTTGACCATATTTTTGTGAAAAAAAGTCATTTTCATAAAATATTAGACTTTTAAGAAGGGAAATTTTTAATATAAATTAAACAATCAAATATGAGGGAAAAAGTGATATAAAATACATATTATTTGGTGCCCATAATCACATAAATGTACTATTACAATTCATAAATTTTTTGTAAAAAAATTAATTACAATAAAATGTTGAGAAATTAGAAAAATCACTCAAACACCCTACAAACTATATCAATCGCATTAAGGCCTTTTCATTTAATTTCATAAATATTTGTGTATAATTTAATTAACTTTTTGACAAGAAAAAAAATGAGGATTATGCTTGAAAACTCAGTTTCATGAATTAAAAACAAAAACTAGGAAAATCACATAAATAGCTTATAAACTATATCAATCACATTGAGACATCTCCACTTTATTCATAAATATTAAAAAATCATTTCATTAAATTATTTAAAAAAAATTCAAGATTATATTGAAGCAAAAATTAAAAAACTGATAAAAATAACTCAAAATAGATGAGTTCATTTAGCACATTAAAACCTTGCTTTTAAACCTTGTTAAAATTATATCAATGTTAGATTCAAGTTGAAAGACGATTAAGACAACATTTTTTAATAAAATATAATCCTTTCAATTGAAAGGAAGGGGGCATGATTATTTACAATTAGATTAAAATTGAGTTTAAAATTAAAATTTTAATCCCTTGATCTTAGTGGTCAAAATTACCGGACATCCTTAGTTATTTTTAAGAATGTCTTATAACTTTAACGACTAATACCAAGTGACTATAAATTCAGTTTTAAACTCAAATGTGGTACAATTGCTCATTTTGACTAAGTTTAATCGTAATAGTCCATCTTTTAATTATTTTCAAAATAATAAAAAAGGAAAATGCATCAAGTGGACGTCTAATGGTTAAACGGGTGGAAATGCTAATTACGAACTCATGGGGGACTCATCGAAAGTAATGGCTAATGATATGTCAAAAAAAAGTGAGACCATATCAGAGAGGAATTATGAACCAAACGTATAGTACCACTGCCTAAGTAGATTGAGGCAGTGGTAAAAAAAATGGCCCGGTCGATATGCATATCGGCCGATAAGTTTCTCTCTCCTCTGATATTTACATTTCTCTCTTATCCGGTATTCAAAACCGTGAAAAATAACAAAAAACCGTGAAAACCCGTAAAAAACTGTGGAAACGACAAAAAACCACAGAAAATCGTATCGGAAAACCGTGAAGACCCGTGAAAAACCGCAAAAACAGTAGAAAACCGTGAAAAACCGTATCGGTTTTTTTTTTTTTTTTTAAAATAAATTAAATACTGATATTTATGCATATCGGCCGATATGGTGACCGATATTATGGACGAATATTGGCCATATCGGCCGATAATTTTTTTGTACGGCCGATACATATCGTATCGGCCGATATCGTTCGGTCTTAAAAAACCGATACATATCGTATCGGCCGATATTTCGACCCCTGGATTGAGGATACTATATTTCATCTTTGCTTACACTTTGTTAAGGAAGATCATTGGATCTCATGAACTGCTACTGGCTTGATTCACAAAGATCGAAGTAATACTTTTTCCCTCTGAAATCAATATAACTATGGATTTGCATGGCTCCAAATTTGGCCCGAATCTAAGCCCAAATTTGATGTAAATGAACGGGTTTAAATATGTCTATTTGACCGACGGGCGATGTTCAAGGATATGATTTTTTTACCTTATTTGATCCCATATTCCTATGATCCCTTCGCTCTTAGAAAACAAAGTCATCTCACTGAGATTTAAAATTAGATTTTTTATGTGGCTTGCCATTTTTTATTGTTGAAAACTTGAAATGTGAAATTGGGTCTTTAAATGGGCTTTTGGTTCAATTTGTCCCAATGTTATCAGA
The DNA here is from genome assembly GCA_022113865.1 of Chimonanthus praecox. Lineage (NCBI taxonomy): Eukaryota > Viridiplantae > Streptophyta > Magnoliopsida > Laurales > Calycanthaceae > Chimonanthus > Chimonanthus praecox. The sequence goes on from CM039088.1 coordinate 62,887,208, forward strand.
ACCAGACCGTGTACGGAATCGTCTTTGAGGAGGTCAAGGTTCAATCAGGTTTGATCGCGGTCAAAGCCGGTCAAAGCCGGTCAAAGATTAAAATAATATAAATATTATATATAATATTAAATAAGACATATTTTACCAATAATATTAATATAAATATTAAAAATAACATTCAAACTCTCAGTAATATACCAAAACGATGAAATATATGGGATATAAATAGTAATAAACTTTTATATTTCAAATATACATTTTTTTAAGGGGAAAATTAAAAAAAATAATAATAAAATTTCAAATATGTGAACCGCGGTTCATGGTTTTCGTGTCCGCGGTTTTGACCGCCAACCGGTTTTTTGTTTGAACCGAACCGCAGATCCGACAGCCAGTTCAGCTGCAGTTCGGTCCGATTCTGATAACACTGATTTGTCCTATTATGTTAATCTTCAAACAGGCTCTAATGGGCTCACTTGGACTTCTGCGTAAAAAGTGCAATAGGTTGTGGGTGGGCATGGGATTTGAAAATGCAATAGCTTGTGGGTGGGCATGGGATTTGAAAATGCAATAGCTTGTGGGTGGGCATGGGATTTGAAAATGCAATAGCTTGTGGGTGGGCATGGGATTTGAAAATACAAACGGCTTCCGAGATTTTTTCTCTCTTCAATTTTTTTTTAAATCTCGGTGATTTTTTTTTTTTTTTGAAAAAATTCATTTAAAAAAAAAATTTAGGAAAGACTTGCTTTTTCCATATTTTGGACCTTGAATCCAGGCTGAAACATGAACAGTCATAGATAAACTGCAATATCATATGATCAGAACAATTTCAATCCAACTGTGAACGTACAAGCTCAGTGACATTGCAAGATGCAAATAGTCTGCTTGATGAGAAGTTGGCCCATTTTGCAGAATCGTTGGTGGGGATACATAGGAAGTCCTATATAGCCAGACAGATGTGATCACTCTTTTGTTTTCGTATTATAGTTGGCTATGTGATGTTGTTCTGTCCTCGCCGAATTTCTAAACTAGTTCATTCTGCTTTGGCATAGATACTCTCTCTGCTTCCACCATTTCAAGGAAAATCTGTACTGGAGCTAGGAGCAGGGATCGGTCGCTTCACTGGTGAGTTGGCTAAGGAGGCCGTTCATGTTCTCGCTGTGGATTTCATTGAGAGTGTTATGAAAAAGGTATGGATCCTTTTGTTGGAAGATTTCTTTTCTTTTCAAAAGAATCTGTTCATCGGAGATCTATGTTGTCTTCATTTGAATCTTGCAGAATGAAAGCATTAATGGAGATAATAAGAATGTCAGTTTCTTTTGCGCTGATGTGACATCTCCGGACATGCAAATTTTGCCTGGATCTGTGGATCTGATTTTCTCAAACTGGTTATTGATGTATCTGTCAGATAAAGAGGTGACTGGTGATTTCCTCTTATTTCACTTGTGATCGCTTGGAGAAATTATTAGAAGCACGTGTCCACATGATGTAGTTTTAGACATCCATAGATTTTATTTTCAATTTTATGAATTAATTGCTTGTCCAATTTTGATTGAAATTAGTAGTTCAGCAATGTCCTGCTTCTTAAGTTCGTCTAGGTGGGAACTGGAATTTGATAAACCCGAATTCAAGTAGATCGGATCACTCAATATCAAGATGGGAGTTATAAATTTTGCATTAATATGCTTTTAGAGTGGATTCAAGATGAAATTGCTCTCACCTAATTTTCTACTTCTAGTTTGTGGGTGAGAAAAACGGGTCCGAGGTATCATCATTTCACCATTGAGTAAGGAACTCATGTGGTGCTTCATGAATGCATCCCCTTCACAACACCATGGCCCAAAATCGGCATTCATTTCGAGTTCTGATTTTATTTTGGGCCTGCACCTTTCACCCATTAAGCTTCTATCTATTTTTTAGCTGAAAAGTTGTGGAACAAGTGAGTTAGTTGAAGGTTCCAGTACTGGTCAAGTCCATTTATTTATCTATTCTTAAAATGGTAGCGTTGCACTGAAGTGTAGCTCCAGTCAGATGAATAGCAGTGGATTGATTCTGCTACTTGAATTGCTTGCAACTAGAAGTCTCAAACAGACAGACATGCACTGTAAAGTAGGTCAGGAAAAGAACAACAAAAGGAAACTCTCGTACTTAATTAATCTGGGCTATAGCCTATTTTTTCCCCAGTTTATGTTGTCTCTGGAGGCAGCATTGATTATGAAGCATGTTGTTTTCTTGCTAAAATTGAATTGCCTCAGTTTCAATAGTTATTTCGTTGGGACCAGGTTGAGAGTCTTGCAGAAAGGATGATGAAATGGTTAAAGGTTGGCGGGTTTATCTTCTTCAGAGAATCATGCTTCCACCAATCTGGTGATTGCAAGCGAAGAAGCAACCCAACACACTACCGGGAACCTCGGTTTTATACAAAGGTATTGTTAGTTTTGATTTGTCCAAGCACACATTCTTATTCTGCTAGGCTCTCAGTTGAGCAGAACATAGGATTATAACCATCTTCTGGAGGTAATATACCTCAGGGATCATCATTTTACTGCTTCCTAATTTGAGTTTGTCGCAGGCTTTTAAAGATTCTCATATGTATGATGGCTCTGGAAACTCCTTCGAACTTTCCCTGGTTAACTTCAAGTGTATTAGAGCTTATGTAAAGAACAAAAAGAATCAAAATCAGGCAAATAATCTGTTTTTCTTCCTTCTTCAGTTGCTTTCCTTCCAGAAAATAAGTGAGACCATCATTTTGACACTGTTGTCATATTCTGTATAATTTAGATTTGCTGGTTATGGCAAAAGGTTGCATCAGCTGATGACAGGGGATTTCAGCGATTTTTGGATACTGTACAATACAAATGTACTGGCATCTTGCGCTATGAACGCGTCTTTGGAACGGGCTTTGTGAGTACAGGGGGAATTGGTAAGCATGCTGGCAACTTTTCTTTTCTTTATAATTCAAGTTTCAATCATTTTCAATTACCAATGGAAAAAGAAGCCCCCCAATACTAAATTAGAAACTAAATAGTTATCTGGAACTATCTCATGACAATTTCACTGATTTAAAAATGTTACCTTGGGCAGATACGACGAAGGAATTTGTGGCGAAGCTGGATCTTAAGCCTGGTCAGAAAGTCCTTGACGTGGGATGTGGCATTGGAGGAGGTGATTTCTACATGGCTGAAACTTTTGATGTGGAGGTGGTTGGCATTGATCTGTCAGTGAACATGGTTTCACTTGCTCTTGAGCGCGCCATTGGTCGTAAATGCTTAACTGAATTTGAGGTTGCCGATTGCACCAAGATAAAATACCCCGATAACTCCTTCCATGTGATCTACAGCCGCGACACCTTTCTCCATATTTAAGTAAGTCCTTTAACTAGGCTTTATAATTTCAATGTTTCAATTGCTTTCTGTCTCTTTATAATTCAAGTAAACTCCCGATGGAGTTTGATTGTTTCCATTACTGCCAGTCTGCCACTGTGATGCAAGTACTAGCATGTAACATGAGACATTTTATTTACTTTGATCTAGCAGAAATCCTTTTATCCAACTTGTCTAGACTGGTCAAGTTGAAACAAGGATCGATGTTGTCCCTGGCCTGATTTATCATATATTTTTTTAATGATTTTGAGTCTCTTGATTACTGAAGATTTGACAAAGTGTAGTTTTTGAACCATGATTGTTGGATTGCTTGAACCCCTGAATGCATATATTTTACCTCTGCTACAATGACCCACTTGGCCACACTGCAAGCCTTCAATACATATTATGGATTTATGGTGTATTCTCAGGACAAACCGGCATTGTTTAGAACATTTTTCAAGTGGTTGAAGCCTGGAGGTAAAGTTCTTATCAGTGATTACTGCAAAAGAGGTGGAACACCATCAGTAGAATTTTCGGCCTACATTAAAAAGAGAGGGTATGACTTACATGATGTAGAAGCCTACGGTCAGGTATTTTTTTTATTTGGTTTAATTTATTGTGGCAATTTATGTTGCTCTAAATTTAGAACAAATGTTCTTTCTCCACCATTCATCTGGCCAGTCCCATTCGTCCGACTGATCAATAGTAGCCTGAAAGTGGACAGTTTATCTGAAGTTTTCAATTCAAGAGGAAATAAGTCCAGAATTTGTATATTTACAATTTTCAGATGGTCGACACTGTTGGAACATGGTTCATTCATGATTAGGTCCTCAAGATTAGATTTCAGTCTGTAAGAGTGGGGATTATTTTGCTTGGCTAGAGATTTTTGTACTTTCAGTTGTCCATTTTTAGTCTTTCATTGTAGCCACAGCTGCCTGTTCTAATTCTGATCATGCACTGCTGGCCAGATGCTCAAAGATGCTGGTTTTCATGATGTCATTGCAGAGGATCGAACGGATCAGGTTCCGATAAGATTGTATACTTGTTAGTACATTATTTCTCCGTTTTAAATTATTCATGCTATACTGAATTGGCCTCTTTGTTGCATTTCAGTTTTTGAATGTGTTGCAGAAAGAATTGGAAGCTGTGGAGAAAGATAAGGAAGCCTTTGTGGAAGAGTTTTCAGAGGTCAGCCACCTTCTTCATTAACAGTGTATTTCCATTTCACTTCTTTTCTTTGTTAAAAGTCAGTGTGTTGATTATGCTTCTTTCTTCTTCAGGAGGATTATTCTGAAATTGTTGATGGTTGGAAGGCGAAGCTTAAGAGGAGTGCAGCAGGTGAGCAGAGGTGGGGACTCTTTATTGCCAAGAAGATATGATACAAATGAATCAATCTGCTGCTGATGCCATTCCAAATTGATGATGGATGGTATCATGGTAGTTAGTATGTGGGATTAGGCTTTTCATCATTAGTAGTCGCAGTAGTTTGATCTTGAGCTTCCAGCATCGAATGTCTCAAATCAAAAGACTTTGTAGCCTGTCTTTGTCAATCGTAGTAGTTCAATCATTGTCAAGGTTGTTTTTTCATGGTTCATCTTAAACTATGCCATCTTTGGAAATGTTGCTAGGATCCAACAGCTTTGGAGTCTTTTCTACAACCACCTCAGATTCATTATAACAGTGAATTCAGTGGTTGTTGAGGTAACAAAGATCATCCCTAACTGATCCGAATTTGTCTTGTAAGAATAAATTGGTCAATTCATTTTCTTCTCCAACACTTAAGGAATAATGGTTAATCTTCATTGGTGCCTCAATGCATACCAAGCTTAATCAATATAGATCTATGTTTGAATACAAACTCAGTCCGATGGCAAAAAGTTATCTCATTTAGGCATTTGATCAAACACCATAGAAACATACCAAAAAGATGAAAAAAATCGAGCCTAACAATAGAGGTCAGATTTGGCCCACTGAAATTATAAAACTATTTTGTCATTCTAATCAATGAAATTTTGATTTAATCCTTAAGTCCGTCCAATTTACCAGCCTTGCATGATTTATTCGTGTTTCCTCAAGAATCGGAAGTGCGAAATAATACGTTAAGATTTAGGCTATGTCGACAGATGCGTCTGACTTTACAGGCTCGGCCATGTTACTTAGACCTACAATATCGATTTCGATTAAGCTCGCCAGCTTGTTCAGTGAGGGCCTAATACTTTTTTTATTAAGAAATTTTTTTATTAGTACATATTTTATTAATAATACATCAGTCAACTCAAATTGATAATAAAAATAGTACACTATTGTAACATGTCCATAGATTCATTTCAATTATAGTTTACAAAGAAAAAAAAAATTAGACCAGTCAGTTGTAGAATTTCAACTGAAATTTTTTAGTCAGATTTAAAAACTCATTGAGTTATTCAACTCAATATAATTTCAAGTTGAGTTTGGGTTTTTGAGTTTTCTATTTATGATTTCAATGGTATTAGCTAAGAGGTATTTATGTCAATGATATAAAAAACAAAAAAGGATTTTCTGATTTATGAAAGGAGCTCTCATCTTGTTATTTAATTTGAAAATTGCTTTTTTCTTTTCTTTTTTCTTTTATTAAAAATAAAGCTCAAAAGCTTTAACAAGCAAAATATCTGCAAGACTTTGGTACTGAAACTTAATACTGAGATTGTTAATGGGTTTTGGGTTTTACACGGTTGGATGTAATATAAAGAAGACAATATGAGTTTAATGAATATCAAGTTTCACCTCCTTTATGGTTGTTCTATTCCTTGATTTTAAAATCAATGACTTATATTGATTGAAACTTAAAATCTAAAGATCACATATTCACATGGATTAATTGAGTAATTGGTGGTAAAATTATATATACTCAATACACATGTAATGACCTATCCAAGTCACCCAATTATGTAAACATCCTTGCCTATTTGATATGAAGTTTATCTAGAGTATCTCATTTGAAAAGTTTCACTAACCTAATTTGTCTATAAATTCTTTAAAATGTACCCCATTTATCCAAATTCAATATTACTACATAAAATTTGATCTATCATCTGAAAGTTGAAGTTGGGTAGTTGGGAATTGAGATGACTGTCTACTTTCTCATTATTCTAATTAGAGTCAGGCGCCAAATCACCGATGGATCTCCTAGTCGGAAAGGATAGCCGATGACGTTTATGGAGAGTCTCATTTGAAGGGGAGATTGTTGGATACGAACGAATCCCACATCAGTGAGAGAGAGAAAAAGAAAATTATATGGGGCTGGAGAACTTCACCTATCAAACTAGTATTTTGGATTCGAAGCAAGGTCCCAACAAATTACTGATTTGACTTAATAGGAAACATTTTTTTTACTTGGAATGCTTATAGAGATTAGAGAGAATTTGTCTGATTAGAGCAGATTTAATTACCTGCCGTGTCAAATCTGTAACTATGGACGTCCCTCTCAATCTTACAAGGATTGTCATTCTCAATCAACTAAACGCTTAGCGTACAATAATTTATTATTAGTCGATTTCTTTCTATTTTAACCAACAAATCTCTTTTCGTAAACTCGTCGGCACCAAAACATGTAAGTGCTCATCTATTTATAATATAACTTTATTAAAATAATATAAATATTTTGTTACTGCAACTAGTCTGAGGGGTCCATTAGTGACGGCAGAATCATGCAAGTTCATCTAAGAATTTCAATCCCACAATAAGATTATGATGGTCATTTAGACATCCTACTTTTCTTTTAAGAGAGACTCCATTTCAAAATTTTATATAAAAATTATCATTTTACCCTCTAATTAAAAAAAAAAAAATTCCTCTACACAAAATTGAGGGATAAAATAATAATTTTGTATAAAATTTTGAAATGGGATGTCTCTTAAAAGAAAAGTCAGGTGTCTAAATAACTATCCTAAGATTAAATTCTAAATCTCAGTAGTTTCCTTTTTATATGAAACTTAATAATAAAAAAGGAGAGAAATTCAAATGATTCACCAAAATCATCAAAGATTACAGATTAAATGACAAATTAAAAAGGAAAATCCCTTTTACTCAAAACACCGGTCAAGAAACAAAGACAAATGAAATTGATGGATCTCTCTTCAAGTGAAGCTCCCTTCAAAAGTTATCTTTTCTAAATATTGACGAAACTTTGATAGAGAAGATTGAATTATCTAAACTCTTAATTTAAAATAATTCTATTGGAAGGAAAATAAATAATGTTGTCAAGTGTCGAACTCATATAAAAGATACTCTAAACCGTTAAAGATAAATAATGTTCTGTCAGTCCTAATTTAATTGTTTCATATGAATTATAGAATTGTCAAATTTATACTAGAATAATATAAAGTGTTTGAAGTGGATGAGAATCACCTCTCAACTGTATGATGGTTTAAAATCAAAGTAAAATTTCTTAAAAAAAAATTAAAATGAGACAAGTAAAATAAGATGAAACGAGTATGCTATTTATTATAACTTAGGTTCTTTGACAACAAACACTTTACAAATTTTAAATAAAAATATGTAACTTCAGCTCAATTTTATAAAAGATTTGAATTTGTTCTAACATCTGTGAACTATCCTTGAAGCACAAAACCTCGAACTAATGTCGAAAAATTCAAACTAGATTTCAAAATCTTCTTTCAAAATTGCTCCCTCGAGTCCATACTTGAAGAATAACTTCGACAAAGTGAAGCTAAAGAAATGGAAGGCCCGCTTTCTTCACTTTCGAGTTTGAGTGGCCGCTCCACATTTCCGTGTAATGGCCCGCAAAAAGCTAAAAAGCAAAAGAATTCTGAAATTTTGAATGAACGATAAAAACGAAGAGAAGGATATTTGGCATGTACTTCATGTTTAAAAAGTACTTTATTTTTTAGATTCGGTCATTTTTTAGTTATTTTATTATTTTTTTACTTTTTATTATTAATTTGAAATCTTTTGTAATTTTTTTTTAATAAAATGAGATTGAATACTTATGGAATTAAATATATATATCTCAATGTGATTGAGTTAATTTGTAAGGTATTTATATGTTTTTTGTAATTTTTCAATAATTTTATGAAATTTTTAACAAAAATGCATAAATTGTAATAGAAGAGATGAATTGTTATGAAACACCTGAGAAGATTAAATTCACATCAGATGTTACATATTAGCTAATATTATTTTTCCAACTTTAGAATTTTCAACCTTTTTTCGACTAGTTTATTCCTATCGAATTTTTTGGTTTAAAAGACTTGATTACTCTATTAAAACCATCATTTTTCAACCAAAATATACTCATAAAAGGTTTTTTTTTTCTATTTTTTTGTTATGTAATTGTATTTTTTGAAAATTTCAAAAAACTCCAAACTTGTCACAAATGGGCTTAAAAATGACAAATATATACCGTAACAACAATACGCCTCATCGTCAAGTGTTTTTTTAAACTTATCTTTTTATATACACGCTTTGCTTTTGTTTTCCCATTTTACCACACACCGCCCACATCTCTGCCCCATCCAGATTTTTCCCTCCCCACGTCCTGCGACTCCAACCCCTTATCCAGTGGGTTCAAGTACGTTAACCTCTTGCGCTTCAGCCAAACCCAGAGCCGTCGCACGTACCTAGACAAGGCCGCGTACACGGTCGCCGTCACGGGAATATGCATTGACTCGGGAACGGAGTTCACTTTCCTGGTGGAGGACGCATACGCTAATGTGAAGGAAGAGGTGAGGAGGCTGGTGGGGCCCAGGTGGAAGACGGGATACGTTTACGGTGGGGCACTAGACACGTGTTTGTGGCTGACGTGTTGTTGGGAGAGGTGGTGGTGGAGATAAGGAAAAAAAATTGCTCCTGACCAAGTGGGGTCCACATGTCACTTCATTCACTTCCATCCATTTTGCTAGTCTGGCCATCCGTTCTGGTGTGAAAGTCGACGGAAGTGCTTGGGAAAGGGTGAGGGTAAAATAGGAAAAAAAATGAAGAGCTGTATATAAAAAGATTTTGAGGGTAAAAAGAGTGTTTTGAGAAGTCCTAATTGTAAAAATGAACATTTAATAATTTTATAAATGTCATGCCAACTTGGATCAATTCATGAAGAGCTGGCAAATGCCGCATTTAAGCCTATGGCGTTTAATGTGATCTGTTGCCCAGTTTTAGTTAAAGGTTTTAAACTCCCATGTGCATCCGTTTCCTCGAAAGAAAGGAAAGGATAAGAAAAAGAAAAAAAAAAGCATGGAATCAGGTGCTCCTACAGGACACATCTAAAAGTAGACACCTCCTGGCCATTGGATTTTCTAAGGGGTCAGTCAACGGTCTAGATTAAACAACTTACTCCTCCTCTCCAAGACGGCAGTGTTTAAAACATCCTCTGTTTTTATCTTTGGCGTCTCCACTCTCTCAACTAAGAAGAAGAAGCAGAGAAGAGAAATGCCAATGACTACGTATCCGCCATTCAATCTCTTTCTCCCAACACTGCTTCTCTGCCACCGTGCAATCCTCTTTGTTCATCCACCTCTTCAGCTCCACTCTAGTGTAGAGACTGGTTTGTGATTTTTAGTTTGGAGAGATCAGAAGCTTGGAGAAGGAGGCGATGGCGACGAGCACGGTAAGATGGGCAATAGGAGCAATGAAGGACAAAACAAGCATTGGGCTGGCGAAGGTGTCGAGTAGCAGTATATCTTCAGAACTGGACGTGGCCATTATCAAGGCGACCAGCCATGACGACGAGCCTCCACGAGAGAAGTACATTCGTCACATTCTCAGCCTCACCTCATGCTCCCGAGCCTACGTTGCCTCCGCTGTCTTGACCCTCTCCAAGCGCATCTCCAAAACCCGGGACTGGATCGTCGCTCTCAAGTCCCTCATTCTCATCCACCGCCTCCTTGCCGACGGCGAGCCCTACTTCCACCACGAGATCCTTCATGCCACCCGCCGCGGCACCTGCCTCCTCAATTTGTCGTATTTCCGAGATGAGTCCCATTCCGATTCATGGGATCAGTCCTCCTTCGTCCGCACCTTCTCCCTCTATCTAGACCAGCGCCTCCGGTGCATGATCTACGAATTGAAACAGAGTAGCAGAGGCACAGACCGCCCCAATTCGCTGCCTCGCTGTTCGGAATCTAGGGAAGTTGATGACAGCCGGCGACCCAGTTCGAATTACAGAGATTTTGAGTCCTACAGAAACTCAGATTCACGACTACGCTATTCGAATTACAAAGAATTCGACAATGGAGACCCCAACCGGAAGCCGTGCAATTCAATTGGCAGAGAGTCGAATAAAGACCTCAAATTGCGGCCGCCATATTCTAACCATAGGGAATTCAATGATGGAGACCTTGATCGCCGGTCATCCAATTCAAATAACAGAGATTTTGAGTCATACAAAGAACGGAATTCACGGGAAACCAATTCAAATTATAAAAATTACACAGAATTCAATTTCTTTAGTGGTAGAGATGCAAATTGGCGGTCACCCAATTCAAATTATGGGGAGTTTGACTCGTACGGTGGCAATGGTGGTAGCTACGACAGCTCCGGGGATTTCCCACATGAGCAACATCAGCGGCGGCCGATGACTCCTCTTCGAGACATGAAGGTGGAGAGAGTGTTGGGCCGAATGCATCAGCTGCAGCTACTGCTTGACAGGTTCCTTTCATGCCGCCCTACGGGATTGGCCAAGAATACCAGGATGGTGATCATTGCACTCTACCCAGTTGTGAAGGAGAGCTTCCATCTCTACGCCAACATCTGTGAGGTCTTGGCGGTCTTGCTCGACCACTTCTTCGACATGGAATATTCTGAATGTGTCAAAACATTTGAATTCTATGCAAGGGCAGCAGAGCAGATTAACGAACTCATTGCCTTCTACAGTTGGTGCAAGGAAAGAGGGGTAATGAGATCATCAGAGTACCCGGAAGTGCAGAGGGTCTCAGATGAAGTGTTGAAGACTCTGGAAGAGTTCATGAAGGATCCTGACAGGCGGAGGAAGAACCCCAAGAAAGAGACAGAGAAGGACGTTGTTGCAGAACAGAAGGAAGAACCAGTGCCCAATGAAACTAGCATTATTAAGGCACTCCCAGCGCCGGAGAATTGCAACGAGGCTAATAGAGTTGAGAATTCCTCAGATATAAAACAGATTCAAACGCAAGAGACTGAGGCTGATCTCTTAAATCTCAAGGACGACACCTTCTCTGCGGATGATGGAAGCAATAGGCTGGCATTGGCACTTTTCTCATTGGGAGGGCCTTCACCCACAGACACCCAAGTGACTTCAGCATGGCAGACACCAGCAGCTGAGATTGGGAAGGCAGACTGGGAGCTTGTTCTAGTAGAATCAGCAAGTAATCTGTCAAATCAGAAGAATACAATGGCCAGGGGATTGGATCCGTTGCTGTTGAATGGAATGTATGATCAGGGCGCGGTGAGGCAGCATGTCAGTGCCCAACTGAACACAGGAGGAAGTGCCAGCAGTGTGGCCGTGCCTAGACCCAATGCAACGCCGGTATTGGCTCTACCAGCACCAGATGGGACGGTGCAGGCAGTGGGGCAGGACCCGTTTGCAGCGTCACTGAGCGTGCCGCCGCCATCCTACGTGCAGATGGCAGAAATGGAGAAGAAGCAGAGGTTGCTGGTGCAAGAGCAGCAGCTGTGGCTGCAGTATGCGAGGGATGGTCTGCAAGGTCAGGTCAGTCTGGCCAAGCTGCGCGGCCATGGTTACTATAATGCGGGGCCACCGATGGCTATGCCTTATGGGATGCCATCCGTTTATGGAGGTGGGCCATATTACCAATCAACCATTTGATCTCATTTTGGATTTTGCCGTTTTGGGGTGTAAATTTTATGCCTTTGTTTTATTGTTTTAACTTTCTCACTCATGTAAATTTAAATACAACTACTTGTCTGTCATGTGTTTGAACTTTGATGCTCAATTTCTTTTTTTTTTCTTTCATGCTTGAATTCTTAATGGGTTGGTTGTACCCAAGATCCTAGCCCTTTAAATTTTGGTCTAGAAAAGATTGTACAAATTAAAGAAATGGGTCAACGGTATGGCATTTGAGAGGATAGTGCAGATCAGTACAGGTCTCAATTGCAAGGTGGATGGAAATGAAAGAAAATAGAAAATGCAGGTGAGAGGGAGAGCTTTGAGTAAACAACTGAACATCCAAAGCTAATCCTTTTGTTTTATAAAAGAAAATTAGTTCAGTAGGTGTGGGTACAGTTGGGGATGGTGGTAGTTCACTTGTTCTTCCTTGATTTGTTAGAAAACATTAGAGAGCCTGCTTCCATTTCTAACTTCATCATTTCTCTTTATTTTTCCCTACAATTTGGGGAACATTTCTGATCTTGTCCTTCTTCCCTTTCACATCTGATCATTCAAGTCAAGTTAAATGCCTCTCACTCTCTCTGTCCAAGACAGACTTCACTCGAGAAAACAGCATTTAAGACTTATTTTATTTCAATGAGCACCCTTAAATGAGACTCACCAATTGGGCTTTTTTATAAGACTTTACTTTTAAAAAATATTGTTAAATATGAAAAGTTGTGATTTTCAAAAGTTGAGAATCACAATCAAAATTAGCTCAATTTTAAATTAATTTTTAATCAAATGTAGAGATCAACTTTGTTATAAGTACAGTTTGTGATTTGATAAACTATTACATATTTTTTTTCTCCTATTTAACAACAACTCGATATCTGGCAGCATGATCTGTTTTCCTTCCAATAAGTGTTTTGAAGATCAAAGATTAAGATCGATTTTGTTTCTCTACAAAAACCTTATCATTCTGCTGGAGGAGTGGTTAATAAAAAAAAATACTCTCTCTGTCCCAATTAAGTGTCCTATATGGATTTTAGAATTGTTCCAAAATAATTGTCTCAGTGTAATGAAAATGGATGAGATTATATGAAATATTAGCCTTATAGAGAGAGTTCCTTAAAATACACAAATATTTTAAATGAGACAATTAAAATGGGATGGAAAGAGTAAAAAATAGAGAGATTGATAGAGGCAAAAGGATTATTTTAGGGGGAGACTTTCTGAGTATTGAGTTTGTAATTCTTCAATTTTTCCAAGTAGTTGAAATTATTGAGTTCAGTCACTAATAAACCCCATATTTTTAATTGTGTTTGACTTAAAAAATAAAATAAGTTTAAAAGTCTCAACTTGAGTAGTTGAACAAAAAAATCTTTACCTAAACCCTTTTATTTAAGTCAGATGGGGATAAAATAACCATCAAGAGGATTTGAGCAAATCTCTTTTCTACTAAACCATAATAGCTTCCACATTTTCTTTAAATTAAATAATATATATAAAATAGTCACATTTGTCATCGATGCGATCCTTTACAAGTGGGGAACTATTTAGTCTAAAAAAACCTTAATAGAAGTACAAAACACCCAATTCAATAATTTATTTTAAAGTATGAGATATTTCCTGCCGAAAATCCAGAGAATTAAACTCGGGGTCCCCGTTTACACACCCGGAAAATCTCTCTCCACACACCCATTTTTGGGTGGAGGTGGCTAATTACCATTTTGCCCCTACGTTTCCATTCGTTCGAACTAATGGACACATGCCCCATCTAATTTGATTCGTTCGAACTAATCCCCTTTATAAATCCATTCGTTCGAACGAATGAAACAGGTGAACAGTTACGCAGGTTACTGTTCACCCGTCTGATTCATTCGAATGAATTAATTTTTTTTTTAAATTTCAAAGTTATTTTTTAAGCACTGTGTATATCCAAAATTTCTCAAATTGAATATCCGAACTAATTACGATAACCTGATGAAAATACTTTAAGACTTCAAGGTCTTTTAACACTCCTAAATATTTAAAACACATTATTTTACAAATAAGGGTATCCCTAGGACGTGCCGAAAACACATTTAGGAGTATCAAAAGACCTTGAAGTCTTAAAGTATATTTATCAGGTTATCGTAATTAGTCCGGATATTTAATTTGAGAAATTTTGAAAATACACAGTGCTTAAAAAATAACTTTAAAGTTTTAAAGGAGATTTTATTATTTAATACACTATGCACATTATTTTTTAAGCACTGTGTATTTCCAAAATTTCTCAAATTAAATATCCAGACTAATTACGATAACCTGATAAATATACTTTAAGACTTTAAGGTCTTTTGACACTCCTAAATGTATTTTTGGCACAACCTAGGGATACCCTTATTTGTAATACTATATTTTAAATATTTAAGAGTGTCAAAACACCTTAAAGTCTTAAAGTATTTTTATCAGATTATCGTAATTAGTCTGGATATTTAATTTGAGAAATTTTAGAAGTACACAGTGCTTAAAAAATAACTTTAAAATTTAAAAAAAAAATTAATTCATTCGGATGAATCAATTTCGAATGAATTAATTCATTGGTGATTCATTCGGATGAATCAATTTGATTCATTCAATGAATTCGTTCACCCTTCACGAGTGAACTGTTCATCCGCTTCATTCATTCGAACGAATTGATTTAACAGAGGAATTCGTTCGAACGAATCAAAATGGGATGGGGTTGTGTCCATTATTTCGAAATAATGGCGAAATGAACTGGGAATTCGTTGGAACGAATGGAAACATAGGAGCAAAATCGTAATTAATCAACTCCACCCGAAAATAGATGTGTAGAGAGAGATTTTTTGGATTCGTAAACGGAGACATTGTATCATATTAGAGTTTTCAGTTGAACAGCCATATTCAAATACACGGACCTGGATGACGACGACGTGCGTACTTTCCTAGAACAATGGATGGAACCGGACCACCTTGGGAAAGGACGGGTCTGAGAGGTGATGCCCGGGTATAACTATTGAGAGAACACCGTAATTTATTTTAAAATTTGCATAATTTATACATTTTGCACATGAGATTTATTTAAACTTTTAATTTAGTCGTTTGTGTTTAAGTATGAGTATCTCAAGCAAGCATTCACCTTCATAAACTATTTTTTTTTATGAAAGTATAAAAACAATTAATTTTACAAAATTATTATTCAAATTCTACATCATTACTAATATTTTGTTGGGTTTTAAACGGAAATAATAACCCACACCAAATAATTAACGGAATAAAAACAAGCACACCATAACATTAGAATTTTACGTTGTTCGGCTCACCTGACCTACGTCCATAGAACGATAGAATATTTCACTATAAAAGAGGGAAAAATACATGTACACTCATATATACAACACACCAACGTCACCTCTCAGTTGGTATTTGTATCTCTCATACCCAGAAAGTGAACCCATTTTTAATCGCTCTCCTCTCCACTTCTTACATTCTACGAGCACATCCTGACGTGCTTCACGAACGTGAGGCTGCGTTTCCTTCATAGTATATTCCCGCACACACTAATATATTGCTACAATCACCCCGGCCTCTCTACGCATATGGCGAAGGTGCCATCTCCACGCGTACTGTCAAAGGCCGAAATACTCTTTGTGCAACAACCCCTCTCGACTACATCTTTACCGTCACTCCTTGGTGTGATCCCACACACACCAATCCACGTCGGGTAGTCTTGAATTTATAGACTTCTCGAGTGTCCAGGAATATCATGCTTTGCAAATCTATATTGCCAGCTTGCTACCAAACAAAGGCAAGCAATCCTGCAAGTGTGCGCTGTATGATTTCTTTCCAATCATACCTCTAAGTTGTCGATGACCCCAATGCATATTGCATATGTATCCATGCAAATGCATCCACACCGTCCACAATGCTAAAAAACATGAAATCTTGTGGAGGATTTTCAGCCCACTACATGTCGTGTATTGCTCAAATTAAGCCAACTCTAATTTGGTCTCCACCATATGTTGGTGAATTAAGCCATAATCCCAACATATTTTATTCTTCTCAAATTTAAATTCTACATAATTTAATTGTTTTCAAATAAATGACAAACAATTTATACATATCTCATTTTTCTTAAAACTATAATTTACAAAAAAAATAGACTTAAAATATATAAATATAATTTTAATCTCATCACAAAAAATTAAGATCAAATTAAAATGAAAAAAGAAAAAAGAAAAAAAGAAAAGAAAAGGACACCAATTTTGTTGTCTTAAATTAAAGATATTTTAGATTCAACTCTTCACAGACTTGTCTTAATCAAGAAACTTGTTGAAATTGCAACCTTTAGTGTATCAATTAAAAAAAATGTCCATCCCACTTGTACAAGTAGATATTAGTTTTTCTGCTTAAATTGCCTTTCATGATACACTTAAACTTTAATTGAAATATAATAGAAGTGTATTCAATTTCTAAGAAATTGTTTTATACAAATAAATTTGAATATTTAATTACTAAATAATAGTAATTATTTTGAGATCTTTTAATATCATTCAATAAAAAATGGAATTTTTAAATGTATATATCGAATATAGTGAATTCATCTAGATCAACATACAATTAAGTTCATTTACATTAACTGTAATATAATTTATTTTTTTACAGAATAAAGTTGCCTGGAAAACTTGATTTTGAATATGCATTTAATTCGGATTAGCCTATACATATATTGGGTTGAACTAATTCAATTTTATTTTTTCTAGAAATGAAGGATGCTGGCTCAATTTAATTTCCATTGAATTAATGTTCAAATTTCATAAGATTATAATGATATAATTAAGATATCTTTAAACCATTGCTAATAACAATTGAACTTTCATTATTGACTTAAACAAACTGATATAGCAGTTGAGTCATTTTCCTTCATTAACAATTGCTTCGAGGACGTCTGGAGCCTCTAAGAGATGGGATTTAGTAAATGCGTATAAGTTGATTGAAAAGTAATTTTACAGAGATATTTCTCATAAAAAAATAAACTTATTAAATTAAAAACAATAAATTTCAATTTTTCACAGATCAACAGTTAAAAAAATTAATTTTAAATAAATTTATAAGTTAACAATAAAATCATTAAAACAGACACTCACCCAAGTTAAAATCTAGTAACTATATATTATTAATTGTTAAAATTTAATTAATAAAACCATCAGTGTTTTTATAATAAAAAACATTAGATATGTAATGTGATTTATTTCTCACTAATTTAAAAAATACTAATGTTCTATTAATTATCAAAACCTCAAATGTCCATATCTACAAATTAATTATATCGAAAGAGAGTCGAATTTTAAACCCTAATTTGATGAATCCGAATTGAATTGAATTGCTTAATTTTTAGTTCAAAATGGAAACCAACGACGGGTACTACCTGTGTCAGTTGTGTGAGGTACTGCTACTGCCAGCTAATCATCAGAAATCCAAGCCGATCTCTTCCTTATCCCGTCAAGCGTGTTGACCACCCTTTTCACACCGGACAGCCGTCATTCTGCATGCCCTCTTCTTTCCGCCTCCCTTTCCTTCTTATTTGTTCATTCTTTTGAACTCTGGATTCTTATATTTCCAGGAAAACCTTTTCCATCCTTCCAAACACCTATCTCTCTAACCAACGAAAAACTCTCCCCACTAGTCTAACCCAAATGGCTGTCTTAGCAACTGCACTGGCCACACCGTCACCAAGTGTTCGACGCTGTCCTTCTCATGGCGATGGCACCCTTTCCTCCCTACACCTGCATCGCTGCATCCCAACGACTCTCTTTAGAAGCCCTACCATCCTCAGCATCATGCCGAAGCATCGACCATCTGTGGTCCGTTCTGTTGGAGAGAAACAGGACAGATTCTCGTCCTCGGCACTTCCAGAGCCCAAAGTCGGAAATAGGAGGATATTGCTGTCGGACGTGGTGGTGAAGCACGGCAGGAAGGTCTACTTGGGCAGGAAATGGAACCATTCGGACATGGTTACAGCAGTTGTCGTTCTAGCAATGCACATCCTGTGCTTGTTTGCGCCTTTCACGTTCACTTGGCCGGCTTTTTGGGTGGCTCTGTCGCTCTACGTTGTGACGGGCCTTCTTGGGATCACTCTATCTTTCCATAGAAATCTATCCCACAGAAGCTTCAAGCTTCCCAATTGGCTCGAGTACTCCTTCGCTTATTGCGGTGTTCAAGCTCTCCAGGTGGGTGCCTCCCCTCGTTTTATTCGATTCAATATAGTGTTCTGTTATACTCTGCATTTCAACGCGTGGAAAAAGTAACTTTAATTTTTTTTAATTAAAAATAAAAAAATAGTGTCCTAGTTCTTTATAATAAAAAATTATTTTCTTCAAAAATTACTTTCTGTTAATCCATTCTAACCCTGGATTTCCCTCTTAAAAACCTACTTTTTTATTTTCCGTTTCTCAATTTCGGTTCATGCGCGCGCGGTCTCCCTCTCTCTGTGTCTATCTGATGCCAGCGTCGTCGGCGTCTTAGGGACGGACGATCGACGGTCGCCTCTCCGAGGACACACCTGCAGACGTGCTGGCAGCACCCAATAGTGGTAGACTTGCTACTTGGCGTCGCCTCTTCCGTTCGGAAACATTAGCATGACAACGTAACGTCTGAAAACATTGAAGGAAGGGATAAGACAAAGAGACATGTTAGACTATAGTGTCATGATGGTTTGGTTTATGATAAAGGTCAATTGAAGAAGATTTCATGAAACCTTCCAGTGAGATATTGACCGATTGACAATGATGATACAAGAACTAGCAAAATAGAGCTTTTTTTGCATTTAATTCTCTCGCATCCATCTTCCATCCGGAAATCATCATTAAAATCGTGCGTACACAATTATCATGATTCCCTTCCGCCTGCAACTTTTTTTTTCCTCCTCTTTTTTTATCAAATTCTATTGCCGATTGAGATGTGAGAACCTCATAAAACAGTTGAATTGTTAAGAATTCACAAGTAAATAAACAGTGTTGTGAACGGACAAGGAGGTATTTGCAGAAATGCTGCATCTAATTGTGCTAATATGGTACAGGGGAGCCCATTGGATTGGGTGAGCACTCACCGGTATCATCACCAGTATTGTGATTCCAATAGAGATCCTCACAGCCCTGTTGAAGGATTTTGGTTTAGTCACATGAGCTGGATTTTCGATACCAATTCAGTCGTTGAGAAGGTATGAATTGGTTAATTCTCTGTTTGTCTCGCAATTATTTGGCTGTTAAATGCTTGAATTTTGACTCAACGGAATGATTTCGTTTGTGCAGTGTGGTGAATCCAGCAATGTGGGTGATCTGGAGAAGCAGGCCTTCTACAGGTTCATGAGAAGCACTTATGGGGTTCACCCGATTGCACTTGCACTGCTGTTGTATGCTCTTGGAGGCTTTCCATTCATTGTCTGGGGCATGGTAAGGTGGCTGCAACCTTAACTTGATGTTCCTTCAATTACAAATAATCTCAATCTGAATGTCCCAAGCATTAAATCATCACCTTCACAGTGTCCCTTACAAAGGACTAACTTTGGATTTTTGATCCACCAAAAATCACTTTAATTATATTAACTCAATCATAGTTTTCAGATCTTCTAAATTTGATCAGTCTTTCAATTTTGAGACCTTGAAAAAGCAGGGCCTCATGCTCGAACGAAGGCTGTCTTTTTCTCGGACTCATCACCACCCATTTAGCCCAAGTGTGTGGGGGCAATACTGTGTCTTTTAGTTCAAAAAGGACATCTTTGTAGAATAGATAATATCTATATCACTATTTTGTCTGTATTTTTCGGGTGGGGTGGAAATTCATCGGGACCCAATTTTAGAAGAGTTTGTTATGCTATCAAGTCTATAAAATAGAGCAATCTGATGTAACTTGTCCTATGCTTCAATAATACATTTGATTACTCTCCAGCATCAACTTCTTTCTCTGTTATCTATTTTGTTATATAGTCTTTCTAGATATTCCTAGAGAGACCTGTTTGGGTCCACACGTTGTAGATTATCGTTTACCCAATGTAATTTGATTGTGAAGGAGGACAATTACGGACTTATAAAGGATTTGGGTTACTCTCCATAATGAGCTAGTCTTTTGGGCGCAATACCCAGTCCTCACATCAATTGCTTGGGCACATGAAAACTGCCTGCCTCAGTCAATTACATGGATAATTCACTGAGTTCATAATAGAAACTGGGCCACAACCATTTGCGACTGCATGTTTATCATACCACCATTCTTGCAAATTTGGATCGCTTATTGGTATTTTAACATGGATATTTTACTCTTTCGGACTTGTTTCTGTGCAAGCAGGGTGTAAGAACTGTGTGGGTCTACCACATCACTTGGCTTGTGAATTCAGCTTGTCATGTATGGGGACGACAGCCATGGAAAACCGGAGATCTATCGAGAAACAATTGGTATTCTATCTGCACCACTGTAACATTGTACTCTGTTTTGAATCAAAATTTTCTGCTAGCCATTTTCCTGATTCTGAATTCCTCTGTTTTAGGTGGGTAGCATTGCTTGCATTTGGTGAGGGGTGGCACAACAACCACCATGCTTTTGAGTACTCTGCTCGGCATGGACTGGAGCGGTGGCAGATTGATTTTACTTGGTATTTGGTCTGGCTACTTCAAGCCATTGGATTGGCTACGGATGTGAAGGTCCCATCAAAGGCCCAGATGCAAAGGATGCCTCTCAACACTGGAAATTCTACCACATGAATGAAATGCAAGACCCCATTAGCTCTCTCCTGAGGCAAACACTGATAATCTTTCGGCTCTGATTTTTCTAAGTCAGGAATCTTGTTTTCGAGTTATATGATCGAGATTGCTTCGATCTGTATATGCTGTGCAGCTTCTATCTTCACCAGGTACATCTTATTCATTATCATTTGAGAATCCATATTTAATTTTACATTGTCCATCTCACTCAGAACAAGCTTCAATCGATATTATTTACATTTGGAAAAAAAAATCCAAAGTTAAGTAGATCATGCTTAAATTTGCTGGCCTCGAACGAACTTAGGAGATGAAGGTTGGAGAAATAGGCATATTGAACCCTTTGAACTAATTTTTAAAAAATTGAGTTGCAATGAAAAATGTTTTATTGTCTTTGAATTGTGAATTGGTAGTCATAAAATATTCATAAACGTTCACACTGATATAGAGATATATGATATAATATAGATATATCAATTGAGAAGAATGATGGGATGAAATCAGTATATTACTAAATACAAAAAAACATCATATCTAGTGAATTTAATTAATTTTTTATCAAAAAATCTAAAATAAAGATTATTTAAGTCGAAAGGAAAATGAGGCTGGAATAGAGAATATCTTTTAAATATAAAGAAGATAAAGATTCAAATTTAAAAATCGTAAATGGGTAATTTTTTCTAAAACTATTAAAAAAGTTTATTGTAAGTTTGTAACGACTGTATCAGCTGTTCTTTTCATGTATTGGACCATGACACTGTAACACGTGACATGTGTGAGAAATGGAAAACATGCTTATTACGTGTACAGTCGATATCGTATGTATCGGCATAAGTGTAAGAGATACGTAACTGTTGGTCATTTTCAAATTTTCAGAACCATTCTTGGCCTGGTAGGTGGAGCTGGATTCTGGCCCAACTCAAAACTTCTTAACAATAAATGGGTGAATTGAAGCGCCACTATTGTTTTTAGAAATTTGTCAAAACATGGCCTGGTTTGATTCTTACTGCATCCCATGTCTTGAAGAGATTGAGCGCGGCTGTCAACACCAACTAATGGGTTGGCTGTACACATAGAAAATGTGATCTATTAAAGGAGATGAGTCACTTTTTGGATTGATTTTTAACAAGTGCATTTGCCATTCTTTGTCACTTCTCAATCACGAGATTTTTTGTGCCAAGGTTAAGACATGGGGGTTCAAACCCGCAACGTCCCAGAAGACAGTCTACTCACAGTTAATGAGAGAGGTAATTAAGTCATTTTTACCAAATTTTACATACCATAAGCCAAATTCTTGGTTCCTAAGATTGGTTGCTATTATGGATCTACTCAAACTCTCTCTTCTCTGAGAATACCGTCTGAATTATAAAGCATGGATTTTAATAATTGATCTAATTACCTGCGGATTCCAACTTTATTCGTGGTCCAGTTGATTAGAGTTTTGACAAGATCATCACTAAGTTTACACATAATAAACTCTCATGTATCACCAATTCATCATACTGTACCAATAGTTCATCTTGAGAGTTGAGAAGTTCTTACATTCTTCCATATATAATGGTTTACTCTATATATTCAGATTTTTAAAATTTTATAAGTTTTTTTATATAAATATACAGAGATGTGATTTTTTAAATATGCACAAGAAATTTCCAATGCTATAATAGGTATTAAATTGGTATTTACTTATCAGTTTGATACTTTGATTTTTTTTCCTGTCTTTTCATACGAATTATTTCCATTAATCTAATTTTTACTGTAGCAGCTTGCAAACCGAGTTTGGACTTGAGAATACCTGAATTTTGAATAGGTCCAGTTCAAAAGCCCATCGTCAGTACATAATCCACACCCATATGGACCGAGGTTTTGGGTCCAGATCCATAAAAGGTTCTGTACATGTTGCATGATGCATCTTCAAGCTAATAAATCTTCAGGTCTTGCATGTAGTATGATGGAGATGTTTGCAGTTTGGACATGGCGGATTTATTTTGTACGACACCCAGATTGGTGAAGAAGTCGATAATTAAGGATTTAAGTTATATCCTCTTCAAGAAGGTAGCAGTTAGCAGTGAGCTTCCTTACAAATGTAGTTTCCAAAATTCATTATTTGGAATTACTTTAAGAGATCTTCCATATTTTTTTATTATTTTTAATATTATTTAAAAATTGCATTGACCAAGGTGTCCAGATCTCTTACAGTACCCGACTAATTCTTGAGATATTTGAAAGTCTCCTTATCCACACACTTGATAACTTTTATGAGAAAGTCCATTTGAAATGGAGTTAGGACACGAAGATTTATTTAATTTCTAGAAAGATTGTCACAACTCTCATTTTGTGACACTGGCCATTTATCTGGAATATTTTTTAACAATTGTTTTGTCAACATTTTGAAAATTGAATTCTACAATAAAATATATTTCAAGTACAATCATGTTATCCGACATGTATCATAAACTCTGGCATTGTGTCAAGACATGTAAACTCGGAATTTAAGTTATTTGTGTTAAAAATCTTATTTTCACAAAAAAAATTAATAAATATATTTTTTTTAATACAAAGGTGTTTGGACTCTTAGAGCACCTGAACAATCCTTTAGACATGTGTAAACCTTCATATCTACACAAACGGAATAACACTATAAAGAGTGACCCTTTTGTGTTTTTAATATTTTAAAAGAGACTTTATTTCATAAAAGAAGATAAAAAGTTCTTATATTTTTTACTCTTCACTTTTCATAATCAGAAAATGACAAACAACTCTTATTGTCTTAAAAATTAAAGAAAGAGATTTTCGTATCAACGCTTCATAATTGTGGATTGGGAGTATATAACAGTTCCTCCTTCATTAAGTGAAGTCAGTAAAGGGAGGAGGGTCATCAATGGAGAGAAGGCACACATTGCAAACTATCAATTTGGCACAGGATCCCACCTCTAATTGCCCAATGATTATTGATCTCAAGCAACAAACAGATGTGTTAAACAAGCTTACCACTGAATTTCAAAGCAGTGCACGAAATTGGAAAAAAGTTTAGAATAAAAAACGTCACATATTCACATGGTTTTGGAGGTCTAGTTGCTGGTTACCCTATGCAAACATAGATTAGACCACTAATCCATCTGATAAACAAGTAACCATGCGTAGCATCTCGAGCAATGGTCCTTCTATCCTGGTTAAAAGTTAAAAACTCTCATGGCTAATGACATCATGCCTTTTGCATTCGAGAAGAAGAGATGGGAATAGATTAGAAATGGAGGAGAGGAGAGGAGAGGAGAGGAGAGGAGAGGAGAGAGGGTTGATCCTTGGGAAGAGGGAAGAGACATTTGGAATCTCAAAATGAAAGAAAGGATTAGAAAGGTATTAGTGATGGCTATCCTAAGTAAGCACGGGAGCATAAACATGATTACCCTTTGCTAATTAATATATAGGCTATACCTTACAAAGGGTATGGTCACCTGCTACAATTGCCTTAAACAAGCCTTTTATGGTCCTTATTCCAACAACCCATGACGTCAGGCAAAACCCATCCTTTCCAACTTACTCACTCCACCCCTTTCTCATTAATTAACAAACCTTTTAAATGCCTCACATGCAAGCAAAACACCCTTTACCTCTCTACCATTTTTAAACCTCTCTCTCTCTCTCCCTCAAAATCCTCACAAATTATCCTGTTTCTCATTTGGAATGTAAATGTCTTTAAAATAAAAATTTAAAATTATCCTCACAGTTCATTTATATTTTATGAATTTGGTCTAGACTATTAAAACTTACTCCTTTTTAAATTTGAATTGGACTAAAGTCACACTTTGTATAACTTGATCAATCCAAATGATATATATGAGCCCTAATTATCTATTTGATTATAGCGATTGACTCACGACCTGATTTAACTAGTCTAAAATTAGTTGACTGAAATTAAAATTGAATTGCGATATGGGTAGGATGGAGAAGGCCAAAATCTAAATTTAGTTGAAAAATAGTGAATCGAATTAAATATGAATAAATAATAATATTTAATTTTTAACCCAATTCACCCAAGCAGATTGCACCTCTGCTTTTTAGACTTTGGAATACTCTTAGAGTTGTCATTGGATATATCAAATAAAAGATGTATAAAATAAATTTTGTACTTAAGTGTCTTTCATTTGATACATAGTGGTGAGTCCGATAATAAGCAGATCTCATTTATCTCAAATATTATTATGTATTATCTTTTTCCAATTAAAATTAAGTGTAGAAGCAATCTTACCGAATCATGTTTCACTTTGGTAGAAATAAAACTGTAAAATAAGACTAGGGTGAGAATTCAAACATGTGGAATTAATTCCAACTGGCAAATTTAAATACCATTCATTCCTTAAACAGAAAGACTTTAAAGAGAGTCAGAAACTAATAACTTTTAAATTATAACATTTGATACATAATATGGGCAGAATGGCAGTGTGGCGTAATTATCAGTTAATATCTCACTTTGCCAATATTGCCAGATGGATAGAAAGAAGACAGACATTGGTTGGTTTATTTTCTACTCTATTCCATTCCCACTTGCAATAGGTATAGAATGATGGTAATGAATAAATAAAGTCATAAATTTTGTAGGGTGCCATATTAATATATTAATATAGAATTGATGATTTATAAAAGAATCAAATTAGTAAGACACATATCATTAAATGGGTAATTATATAGATATCATACATCAAGTTTTACTATCAATTAAATTGATGATTGAAGTCATATAATCTTAATTTTTAGATTTTGATCAGTATAGATCATTAATTTTAAAAGTTTAAAATCAAATAATAAAATTATAAGATAAAAGTAAAACTTTATAAACGAACTACTTATATAATTTTTTTTACATCAGAGCTAACTATATCTGTCAAGTTTAGAATGTTAAAAGTTTTTTGTTTATATATATAATACGCAATTAAAAAACAAATAGTTATTGGATTGAGATTGAAAAAGAAAGAAATTACCCCCATCATCCATCCATCCATCCACATCTGCCGAAGCACAAACAATGGTTGAAGAGTAGTGATTTTGTCCTATCATAGTCGGGCCCACATGCTGTGTCTACTGCCGAGCCCACTTTATTGGGAATTTAATTAAAAGGTAAGGACACATTTGCAGTGCATCCTCTCTTAGACTTAAGAGTTTAAGAGTGACAGCCACAACCCTAAATGGACACTGGATTGTCACTCATCTCATTTGGGTCACTGTTTAAAAATAGGAAAATATTGAATTGAGTAAGTCAGAATCGACAAGACTCAAAAACAAGATTCAATGAATTTTGAATTAAGTGAATTAAAAATCACTTTTTTTTTATAATTTTTAATTTTTTTAACTCAATGAGATTTTTAGTCAAATTGTTAAACATTGTATTTGAGTTATTAAATGTATACTTGGATGGATGAGAATGTTTGATTGGTAAAATAATATAATCAGAGTCGTTCATCAATGTGATCTTTGCACTCACTGTTTGTTCTGGTAAGAATAGCATACACTAAATAATTTATTGATTTCTTATTTAAGTAAATATGTTCACACTACCTCTATTTAATTAAATTATCACAACATCATTTTCTATATTTTCTACATATTAGAGTCAATTTATTTAAACATTTTAGCGATTTTATAGAGTGTAGTTTTAAATTTCATTTTTATTTTATTATTTTAGATTAAATATGTTAGACAGTGATTGATGATTTATTATAAAATTATGTAAAAAAGAGAAATATATTAAGGATGTCCATTCTCACACGTGGGTAAAATTAGTTAGAAGACACGGGATGAAATAAAATTTTCATTTTATCTTACCGGTGTACCGTTTAAATACCAGTATACCGATAATATATCGCTCTACAAATATATATTGTGTTATCGGTACACCGTTGCTTGATGAGCAGTCCATCAATAAAAGTAAAATGAAAATTTCACTTTATCTCGTATCTCTCAATCGATTTTTTCTAGGCTGACTTATAAAACTTACTCCAAATAAATAGAATCGATTCACGATGTACCTATTTGGGTCGGTGAATCGGACTAACCAACGACGATGACGAGGACGTATCTTCGCGCGGGCCGACGGCGGGTGAGTAGTCGGCGCGATTCTCGGGTGTTTGCTGACTAAAATACGGAATGGTTGAAGAAGTCAATTAGTATTTCTCTCTTAAAAGACAAAACTAACATCCTACGCCTTTCCACTCTGCACAGGGAAAACAAAAGTAGCTTCAAAATTGGAAAAAGATGAGTTTCATTTCACGACTCAGTCGAGTCCGACCTTGTTAAAAAATATTAAATATATAACTCTATATTTATATGCAATAATAATAAAAAAGAAAATTAGAGTTTATAAATGAATTTTAATTTTAAAGTTTCATATCACGTTCATGAACTAGGATCAAGTTTGACCTCGTGTCTTGTTTGAGAGTGATACTTTAAACAAAAGTAATCAAAACCTATGCTGGAAAACTCAAATCCAACTTTCTCTAGAGTTTTAAATTCCGATCAAGGTTAAGCCTGCCTATCTTGTGCCACTAAATTTCAGTAATTCAATTTACTGTTCTATATAAAAAAAACAATTTCTAGATAAATTTTAATGAGTCGGTCAGTGACCTAGCAAGTCGATTTGAATGTCAAAATGTACAATAGAGTAAAATCCTTATCAAATTATACAAAATACTAATGGAAGAATCGCTACCTTACATTAAATATAAACATTAATGTATCCAACGTGATCAAGGATTTCACTCGGACTCTCATCCTTTCCTAATTAGAAGTTAGAACTTGGATTTTGTGCTATCTTTTCATTAATCTAAACCATCCAAACACCAAGGACTGAAAATCCAAAAATCTAGATCACATCATATCCATCGATATTCAGAATATTGTTTTATCCAGCATGGAAAATACTATAATTATTCCATCCAACTTGTCTTGTGCACCATCTAATGTTAGAAATCCAAATCCGATAGATGGACTGGTCCTGGGCGGATTTTGACACCACACCAGGATGCGTGCCACTTTACTGGTGATGAATTGACACGTTGAGAGAGAGAGAGAGAGAGAGAGAGAGAGAGAAGAATGAGGAGAAGAAGAATATAGGAAAGGGAAAGAAAAGTGAAGGCGGAGGAAGGTGGAGAATGGAGGGAGGTAAAAAAAAGGCAAGCGATTTTTTGTAGGGCTGACATTACCGGCTGCAGGCAGTGGTCGGGGAGGGGGTGGCCGCCGAGCCTGCTAAAGAGACAGCACGCGAGGCGACTGAGTACGGGCGACAGCAGGTCACTCCACCTGCGGCTGGTCCGGTAGATACCCCACAAACTCCTCGATCTCTTCTCCACCCCACGCTCTCCACCACCCAATTACCTTCTAATGATACCCCAATACTTTGAAGACACAATTCAAATACAAATATATATACAAATACAAGACAATGCCTACCATTGGAATTTGAAATTTGGAATTTAGAAGAGAGAATTTATAAAGGCAATTAGGCCCCCTCTACCTTCGATTCTAGTATTCTACCCTCTGTCCGTATTCTCTGCCCCGTAGTCTGCAGCTCTCTTTAAATTCACTCTACATTCCAACCCCAGTGCCGCACCCGCCAACATCTCACTTTGTCCAACTCTTGAATGTTAGAAAAGTGAAAAAGGAGGCTCCAGTCGAACCCAAATCTTAAGGAGTCAAGTACCCCAACATCGAGATACGACAGAGAAACAGAGGAGAAGAAGACCCACTTCGCTCCATCCCCGATTTCTTCATTCCTTTCCTTTCCTTGTGGTGAATTAAGAAAATTAGTCAAGACGGGTCTACCACTGTGGATGCTGGGGCTTAGCGCCGAGCGCTTGCAGGCCGACATGAATCGCTTACTCGCCTTACTCTTCCATCAGGTCCTCTACTCTTCAGGCTCCAATTTTCTATTTTATGCAATCCATATACGAAGTTTGTGGCAAGTATTGGAGCTAGAAATGTACATAATTTTAGTAGAAGAAGAAACAGAGTACCGGTAGTGATAACTAGAACTGATTGTGACTGGGAACGTGAAATTTCTAGTTTCTACTTGTGTTGTTGTAATTCTTTCACTTTTATTCACAGGATTATTTACTCTTTCTGATTATGTTTAGAAGTAAATCTTACGAAAACGGTGACTTTGAGTCTTTCCAGGGAGTACTAGACGAGCAATACCTGCAGCTGCAGCAGTTGCAAGATGAGTCTTCGCCCAACTTCGTTTCGGAGGTGGTCAACATATACTTTCGTGAGTCGGACAAGCTTCTCAGGAATCTTCGTGCACTCTTGTGAGCATTCTGAATTCTTTCGCCTCATTGTTTTGTGTTGAAGACGGATAAGAGATTAGTAGAATAAGGAGGCATGTTGTGCTCATATTTGTTTCCTTGATTGTTATTTTCACAGAATGGACAGAGAGTGCTTGGATTTCAAGAAGATAAGAATTCATCTAAATCAATTCATGGGCAGTAGTTCAAGCATTGGAGCCAAACGCGTCCGAAATGTTTGCATTGCATTCCGGGCAGCTTCGGAACAGAACAACAGAACCGGGTATGCTTTACTTAAGTACAAAGGGTTGTGTTATGGAAGGATGGGAAACATGTTATGCTATTTTCTCATCTCTAATTTTCAGGTGCATGCGTTCTTTGGAGCTGTTGGAGCACGAATACTGCTACCTGAAAAACAAGATGCACGAACTTTTCCATGTGATTACATTGCATTACTTCTATTTTCTCAAAGTTTTCTCTTTCTTTTACCCTTTAAATCAACATCAGTTCATCAACAGGATCATGACATTGATTGTCCTCACTTGTTGATACTCACAGATGGAGCAGCAAAGAGCAATGGCAGCTGCAGTGAGGTACCCGATGTTGGAGTGAAGTGAGATACACTCCAGTCAGTGGTGGTTCAAGTTCACTGTCTTGTGTAACTCTGGCTTAGTCGACTTAAATCGAAGCTGACTGAACAACATGAGAAAGGAAATGCCGAGTTCCTTTACATACGACAAAACGATAGAGACTGCTGTAAACTGGCTTTACTGTATTGTTTGATGAAACCACTATGTGACTCAAGGCAGTTATGACTTGGATACAGTTGGTTGACAGATGTTGACCCATTTCATTATTGTTTTGTGAATTCACAACATCTCTCCATCATGCCTCAATGCATGCCATACAGTAGTCTCAGAACAATGGAGTTTTTCTTTCTTTCGCTGTAGTTTGTAAGAAATATCATGCTTCCTGGTTTTGGTTGACTGCATCTTCTCAACTCTCTCTCTCTCTCTCTCTCTCTCTCTTGTGTGATAAGACTTGTTTGTCATCGATTCGGAGTTTGTACTTGTCCTGTAAAGTCGACGTTCATGTCGGAGTGCAGGGAAATACTCGACGCTTCGTGACAAAGTTGCAAACTTTAAAGGGCAATGGTCAAAAAAGGTAAAACGGTAATCCTTTTTCACTCTGCACAGGTGAGGCACATACCAGTGGAGTGGGTCTTCTTTAGACAAGGATCTAATTTGCATAATGGGCTTCATGAATATGAAATCATATGAGTGTTTATTGTGCTAACTTTCACTCATATCTCATGACTTGGGATCTTTAATATGAATTAGATTCTTTTAAAAGTTTGGACACTCGGAAGTTCACATAATTTAATATGTATTAAAGACAATTGTGCTCAATTAGATAGCACAAGAAAAAGATGCAATCCTTGGAAAAATAGTAAATAATCAACTTATATTACTAGAGTAATATATATAGAACCTGATCTCAGAAATATCTTCTTCTTCTTTTTAATTAAAACATGAAATAGATTAATTTTCTTGTTTCTACTTTTAAAGTTCTTTATGTTTGGCAGTTGGTATTTTGAAGATTTTGATTTTAGGAGATATGGAGAAAAGACAATTAGGATTTTGTAAGATCAAATTTAATGGCTTCTCGTGCCAAGAAATAAGTGATTATAAACAACTGATGGAGCACTTCATGTACCGTATCAGATCATGGCCTTCTACAACAACGACGTTTTGTAATTCACATTCAAGACAGTAAATTACTTAATAGCTTGAAAATCAACTTAACTAAATAATGTTTACTATTTAATTTATAATAACAATTATGAGCAATTAGATTTAATCAGTGGTCACAGTCACCTTATTATTATAATTTTTAAGACCATAGAATATCTGATTAATCTTTGAGACATGTCCAAACCTTCTGATCCACACTTTAAATTAGACAGCAACAAATCTTCTTAGATTCATCAATTATTAGTCCACAACCCGTTTTACTGCAGAAGTAATTCTCTTATTGTTGTTCAGCGGCGGTCCAAAGGAGCCTAAGAAAAATGTTGGCTGAGAATACTGGATTAGGGCAATCGAGAGAACTTAATAAGAGTTTAAAAGAAATCAACTTATGGGATGGACGCTGTTGTCATGGATTCCCGCTAGCACAAAAATCTGGTTAATTGAGTCAGCGTAGGTACAATTTTCAATATTTACTAGAATCAAATGTAGAAAGTAAGAGGCGTGTAGCCCAAATAGAATGTAGAATATCTCACTTCTAATATACCTATCAGAGTGCAGGGTTTGAATCCTGGCTACCGCCAGACTTATCCGGGCCGACTATATGGGTAATGGTTAGTCTTGTTGGATCAATACCTCAAAGACCTTGATTATCCAAAAAAAAGAGTAAGAGGCCCACTTAACTTTACATTAGGAACTATTTTAGTGGGCTTGGTCTAGTAGTTGCATTTAGAAGTTCGGCTTGAAATGAAGCTCGTTCAGTGCACAGGCCAAGTTCAGGTCTATCAAGTCATTCTGAAGCAAGTTTAAACTAAGATGATGTCCTAATACACTCTTTACTCCCTTTTTTTTTCACCTTTAGAATGAATGGTAAATTTACTCAGTGATTATACTTGCCAACAATACTTACTGACTCTTGCCATTTTCTTGGTGAGGGTGGGGTGAGATTGTTTCAAGACTTTGGGTCAGGTTCAGGTGGATTGGCTTAGGTTGGGTTGTGTTTAAGGCATTGGACTAGCTTAAGGTGGGTTGGTATTGGGTTGGGTTCAAATCTTGGCCCAGGCTTTTTTCAGGTTTAAATCGACTCAGAGTTGGACTTGGGTCACGACTCACGATTAACAGGAAGGCATTAATCGGTCTCTAGAGTCAAGTCGTTGCAAATAGAATTGGATGAGATATTGGTTGGTGAAGCTGAGGATGGGTTCTGCTGGCCTCATTGGAAGTTTGAAATCTAGAAGTGAACCTAAAAATAATTCGTTATAAGACATATTTTTAGTTTTCTTAATGGCCCAAAAGAAATTCGACTCTTATACTGTAGGAAACAAGGAACTGGTAAACAATCAGCATGTGGACTTCCATTAATGGACATACGAGATCTACATGAGTGTATAATTGGGCTTTGAATAATTTGAAGAGACAGAGGAGAATAAATGGTGGAACTTTTGAACAGAGGAGATCCTGGACGGGTTTCCCCTGGGTTCAGGTCAAGCATCTCTTATACAATCCCAACCCCATTTGTAGCACATCATCATCAACATTTGCCAAAATCTTGTCTAAGCTCTTCTTTTTGAGTTCTTCTCCAATTGGTCTTATTATAGGCGATAAAGCCACTTACTCCTCTATCTACCGTGTTTTTCTTTAATCACTTTCTCCACATTTTCATTGGTCTACCTCTCCTCCATGTGCAAGCGCATTTCTAGATCATTTTCATTTAAGGCCCATTAAAGAGTGAAGGGGTTTGGGCTTACTTCTTTATATGTAAGGTCATGCCAGTCAAATTGAATGGGCTAAACATGTCCAAAGTCATTTGCTTTAACTATTTCAGCAAAACTAAGGCTCAAGAATCTGGAAAAACAAAGAAACGGTGGAATTCTTTCCTCATCACGTACTGGGCCTTGCCCGAGCCAGTACTCACATTCTGGAATACAGCCCATTTCGGCTAGAATTTTAGTAAGTTCAGGCTCAATTACTACTTAAGCTGGGCTTGCATTAATATACCTCCAGGTTTCCAATGATGGAAAATAAGTCTCCATCCTCTCTCCATTATCTCAGCCTATGTCTAAGTGCATAATCATAAGGCCGGATTTCGTGGCACTTGTTGGATGATATGAATTCAATTCAATTTTGTTTTTCATAGAATTGCTTTTCTTAAAGAAATAGTTCACGAATCATTCTATTAATCCACGTAGGAAGAGGAAAGTAGAGAATATCTACATCAAATCCCAACACAAATTCTTTGTTAAGATACTGTCGATCGAAACAAACCCCAAAAACAAGATCACGATAAACAAAGCAGGGGTTTAAAAAATGCCTCCACCGATATATCGGCTGATATGCAAATATCGGCTGATAATTTTCTCTCTCCTCTGATATCGACATTTCTCTCTCCTCCGATATCGGAATCGTGAAAAACCGTTAAAAACCGCAAAAAACCGTGAGAACCCGTGAAAGCCGTAAACCCTGAACCGTTAAAAACCGTGAAGAATAGCGAAAAACATTTAAAACCGCAAAAAACCGTGGAAAACCGTGTAAAAACCTTCAAAAACCGTATCGGTGTTTTTTTAAATAAAAAATAAAAAATTAATAATTTAAATACCGATATTTCAGACAGAATATCTGCCATATCGGCCGATATTCGGTATGTACGGCCGATATCGTTCGGTATTAAAATATCGATACATATCGACCGATACGACATGTATCGACCGATATTTCAACCTTAGAAACAAAGTACCAAATCTCATCAAATTGACACTTGCTTTTCGAGCGAGAGCTCCCACTCCACTTTTCTTTCTTATTGAATTTTCATAAGAGCCTTCTTTCTTATTCAATTCAAATCTCCTTTCCATTTGATTGATTGAAGGATCTCGGACTGAGTCTGATATACCAAAAAAGGGATCCGGAGTAGACCAAAAAACATAAGCTTCAAAATATTTGTCCTAAATTAAAAAAAAAGGCAAAGCGCAATTCAGTCATTAACTCGATCATTGAAATTGAAAGCTAGTACAACTAAGTCATAATTAATTATGCTAGTTTAAAAAAAAAAACACTTAATATTTCGGCCGACACATCGTATCGGCCGTACTTTAATAATATCGGTCGATATGTCCGATATATCGGCCAATATTATTAAATATCAGTTTTTTAATTCTGAAAAATAAATAAATAAATAAATAACTGACAAAATTTTTGCTGTGTAATTGGGATTAGGAGATACTTAGGGCCATTAGAAGAGTCGTTTTAGAATTTGTTGGACGGCAAAACAAGATTTTCCTTTTATTCTTTCATCTTTTCTTTCTTTTCAATTTCTTCTTCTATACTATATTAATTTGCCCTGAAAAGTAAATCCAGCCCAAGGTTGTGTCAACGTTGGGTAACACTAATTTAGTATACAACAAGGCTGGATTTTCCTTTTAATCTTTCATCTTCAATTTCTTCCATATTTAATTTGTTGTCAAACGAAAATTCAAATTTCAATTTCTTCCATATTTAATTTGATCTTAAAAGGAAATCCAGCCCAAGGTTGGATCAACGTTAGGCAACACTAATTCAGTGGACACTAAGGCTGGATTTTCCTTTTATTCTTATTTCTTTTCTTCCTTTTTTAATTTCTTTCATATTTAATTCGCTGTCAAAAGGAAATCCAGCCTAAGGTTGGTTCAACACTGGTTTTAAGTTTTAACTTCCTCACTTTTCTCAATCTTTTGTTCCACCTTCAAAAGAGCTTCTACCTGATTTTTTTCCTTTCTATATTTTTCTTTATTTGGTTGATCCAAAATTGGAAAACTCATAATTAAAAGAAGTTTCTGCTAAAGTTTCCAAAATTTTGTCCCAATTTTGAGTTCAAAATCATAAAGAATAATGATAAATAATTTAAGGATCACTTTAAATTTTTATTATATTTTTTTGTAATTTTTCATCATTTTTTTAAAAACATTTAAAATTCTCGAGTTCGTATCTTAAAAAAATACTTGAGCATCTAAATGACCGATATTTAATGAAAAATAACATAACCAATAAGTTAATAATTTTCTACATTTTCTATAATTTTTTGCATTTTTTTGAAAAAAAAAAATTAAATGGGAAAGAATGATATCGACCGATATCCGATATGGCCGACATAATTCAAAAGCAATATTTAAACCTTAGTTTCATATCTTCTCAAATTCAATAATTTCATATAAATTCTTAATCTATTGAGAATTTGAGATCACATTTTCCAACTAGACTAGTTGTCACATTGAGACAGCCACCATTTTTTACCAAGAAATTATGAATAACAACAAAGGATTGCAGCCGTTATTTATAATGTCCAAAGCATCTGTTATTAGCCCCGTTTAGAATCTGAAAGAAACCACTTGATTTAAGCAGCCATTATTGAAAAAAAAATAAAAAATCACATGAACAAGTTCACATGAATGACACTTTTTCCTTAGATTTTTCACAGTTTTAAACATATAAATTTAAAAAAAAAAAATCATCAAATATAAAAAATATCTTTTCACAATATCCCTATCATGTGGCCCATATGAACTGGCTGTAAGTTCACCGAGTCTTCTTATAAAAAAACACCAATCAATTTCCTATCAATTCCCTTCTCCTTTATATGCTAAACCGAGATGGCGCCTCATACAGTCAATTAATAATAAAATTTAAGAGTTTTAAAATATAATTTTATAAACTCAATTAAGGAATCTTATTTTATATTTATACAAATCTTTTAATTAAATTCCACTACATAGAATCAAATAACCATATAAAAAATGTACTGTACTCATTGACTCCCATTCACCTATCTTTTCAGCAATTGTGATGATAGGTTTATTGAAAAGATGTAAAAGATGTAAAAAATCAAAAGATGCTTTTTATTTCAATCTTTTCAACAACATTATATTCATCTGGAACTGACTCTTTAAATCGACGGCCTTAAGCAAATTAGTTGCTTGTAATTATATATTTGGAAATTCAAATTATTCATTAATTTCTCTTAAAATTATATAAAACTATGTGGCCTACCATTTGATGTGTCAAAATAGAGGAGTGAGATAAATTTTATAGTATTTATAATCAAATATTTGTCATTTGATTCATCTAATAGTACAATCAATAGTTTTATAAAAATCTAAAAAACGACATATATATATTATTTAATAATTTAAATTATATATAAGTAAGCCCCATACGTCTCACAAACAAAAGTTAGGGCCGCGTTTGGCTGACTGAAGCAATCTGGCTTTTATACTGTTGGGGAGTTCTAAAATGTCTTGATACTCTTATGGTCCATGTCATGGAGTAGATTTCATTCAATAATTAAAAAATTATCCAATTATTCTAATATTATGATTCTTTAACTTAACCTTTTCATTGCTATATGTCAATTATTTTTCAAGACCCATCTAACAAAGCTATAATAATTAAATAATAACGTTTCATTTTATCTTCTCATCTATGTAATCTTTAACAGATTTTGCTCAACCGTCAACTATCTTGTTGATAATAGATGGCCCACCTCTTGATAGACAATGAGTTGTTCATATGTACTTTTGAAGTACTACTTTCTAAGTTTTTGATAGGGTGGATGCATTTGGAATTTTAGAATTTAAGTGTGAATTTAAATGCCTATAAATTTTAAAAGTCCATTGAATTAATTATCAATATTAAATCAGTATTGCATGTATAAATGTGATTTAACTCATAAATAAAAAATTCATTTAGTTCGTTGTAGAAGTTTTGTCATATTTGAGTTTTACTAGCATTTCGCTAAATTTAAATATAAATAAGTTTACTTGTGACAATAATGTTTTAATTTATTCTCCTATCATATTTATTTAAAGAATTTTACATTTTGATAGAATAGATTGGTAACCAATGAAAAAAACTAATAGCGATGACTTAAGGCGTTTAGTCAGTCCATATGCAAATTTACATAACCCCAGTATTACTTTTGACATGTTGCCAGGGGTCATAAGATTTTTTTTTTTATTTAAATAGATAATGATTTGTTAGTATGAGCTGCACCCATATACACGAGACGCTGACTCGGAACAGTATGTACTAATAATGGAGCACTACGAAGACGGACGACTCTTCTAACGAAAGAGAAAACCTTAAAAAATCCGACGCGTACCAATCTCCAGGATTAATATCTGCCTCACAAACAAAGATTAAGATCCACATTCTCATTTTCATTACTATTCTCTCTATCTGTCTCTTTGGGGCTTTTTTTTTCCCTTCGATCTGTGGTGGTTTCAGCTAGTGTGGAACGGATATAATGGAAGAGGAGAGGTTCTGTTACGAGGAAGAGACTCAATTGACTGTGATGAAGACTTCTCACTTCTTCGCTGGTGATGGTTTTACCGTCTACGACTCCAAAACTGAGGTTCTGTTCCGAGTAGAGAGCTACGGCCACGACCACAAGGATCGGAACCAACTCTTTCTCATGGATGCCTCCGGCAACTGCCTTCTCACCGTCCATAAGAAGGTCATCTCTCTCTCACTTCCCCGCAACCCTAACCCTCCTTCTTTCTATATCTTCTCTTACCTATCTAGATATGAGACGGGGGCAAAAACATCGGGTTCCGGACTTCTGGTTATTGAGGATAGCCGTCTTCTCTCCTAACCATGACCGGATCTCGACCTCCGATGATTTAGCTCCGATTGTTCGTGTCGGTCACCTGCCCAACCCAAACCTAAAAATTCTTAAAAAACGCACGCACACGATCGACACAGAACAAAAATAACTATATCTTTTACTACTTAAATAATTATAAAATAATAATAAACAATTAAAAAGTCAAATCCAATATTATTTGTCATATAAAAACTCACGTTCCTATCATTAGAGCTTCCTATCTTACAATCATTCGAGTTCAGTTTGTATAAGTTTTTGACTTCTGTCAGTGGTTTGCTCTGATTTAAGTCCGACTACGCTATGCATTAATGGAGTCTCTGAGTTAAATTTTATATAACAATTGTTGTATAAATTCAATATATTTAATTTTATTATCTAAATGAGGTAAGTCCATCATCCAATAGATCATAATGTTAATTTTAAAATCAATAGCGCTCACTGACATCAATAATCATGCATAATTTATAAACAAAGGCCAGCAACAGTTGCACCCCATAAAGATCATACAGACAGGTAACTTGTTTAGAAGGAATTAATAAAACATTTCTATAATATTCATATAATTTACCCATTAATCACCACTTAGCTCAGGAAGCTTAAATCAATTAAGTGAGAATTGCCATGTAATTAATTACGTTTTACCTTAGAAAAACTTACCCAGTAACTCTACCTGTAGCTCGGTCCTTTAGGAAACAAAGAACTTCACAAGATCAAATTAAAAATTCATGTTGCTGTACATTTATTTTTTTACAATTTTTGAGTTTACTCGAATAAATAATGGTGTTTCATGATAGCTTTTTCGATATGGCACAATTTTGCAAAATTTAAGTCGGAATCTAAGTATGAATGGATACTGGAGATTCTTCAGCCGAAAGAGATTCAGAGTGTTGATATCAAATATGTTAAAATAATTCAGAGTGGCTAACGAAGTACAAATCTCATGGGTCAGATGCTGAGATCTAATGAGGTTGGAGGCCTAAAAATAATATACCGATCAATTCAATTAAGTGAAAGTCTGAGTAGACCCAGAAAAATACATCTCAATTTAATGAAAAATCGAGTTTCTAAAACCAAGAAGAAATCAGAAGAGAAATTAATTGAAGTTTGATGAATTGGCAGAGGCCGAGCCTTCACCATCGATGGGAAGGATTCGTGGGCGAGAGGGTGGATCAGGAACCCATCTTCAGCGTAAGGCGGTCGTCGATCATGGGTCTATTGGACGTGAAGGTAGTAGTGCACGGGAAAAGCAGTGGGTCGCATGCGGAGGAGTACCACATAGAGGGGTCATACGCCCATAGGTGCTGCACCTTCTACAACGCCTCTCGAGAGCCTGTGGCTGCCATCAAGAGGAAAATGGCTGTTTCCGCCAATAATGTTGTGCTTGATAAAGACGTTTTCTTCCTCTCCCTCAGGCCCGGCTTCGACTGCGCTTTTGCCATGGCTATAGTCCTCGTCCTGGATCAGATCAACGGCGGTGATGAGGCAGATGCCAACCTTGTCGATGATGACACGACTCATCCTACGGTGGATGGTAGCCCCACTTCTTCTTCTTCTCTTCTTCTTCTTCCTAGTGGGAATGCTTTGCTTTCACCTGAATGCACATGCATTTCATTCTCTCCTTTCTTGACATGGATTTTTAGAATGTATTCCCTTTAGAACACTGGATTTTTAACAATAAATAATGGAAATATAAAGTTTGATCAGATCATTCACTTGTTTAAATGAGGGAAAAAAATATCGGGGGTGATAGGTATCGCATATATTGGTTGATACGTATCTTAGGATACGTATATATCGGACATTCATTTTAAATATAAGTTGGTATGGGCCGATATTATTAATATTGTAAAAAAATAATTCAATTAGATGGTGGGCCCAAGCCGATATGATTTCAATTTTTTTTTATAAAAAAAAGGCTTCCTTTCGTTATTGTATTTTTTTTTTAATTTAGAAAAATTAAAATATGAAAACATCTATATTTTCAAAAAAAATAAAATAAAATAGAATAGAATAGAGGAGAGATAAATTTATCGGCCTATATATACTAACTGGTAGCTGACTTAAAACCTGAATGGATTGACTCTTACGGTAAAAATAAAAGAATCCAATAATAATAGAAAATCCATTTTTAATAGAAAATAAAAGAATCCAATAATAATAGAAAAATCATTTTTAATAGAAAATAGAAGAAATTCCTTTCATTTGAGCATATTAGGATATGAAAAATTAATGCAATAGAAAAATAAAGAGAGAATCATGTAAATTATTTATTATAATAATAACATTAATAAAAATAGTAATGACGTAAGCTGAAACTGTCTCTCTTATTATAAATATTTTTATCAATGAGGAATGCTAATATTTCTATAAGAAGAAATTCTTGTAATCATTAAATAATATTAATAATTAGATATTTAAAATTTTATATGAAGAAAATTAAAATTTTACATTACATATGATCTACTAATGTCCCAAGTTAGTTTTCAGGTTTTTGTAGCAGTCTGTAGCGTCTAGCGTGTGAGTCCCGAGCCCAGAGACTGAAGAGCCATTTTAGTAATTTATACACTTTACTTGGAAATTTAGAAATTGAACACTTAAACCCCTTACACACACTGCCCCCTTAATTGGATACACTTGATGAACGTAGGACCCACTTAAATATTCCTTTTGTGTTCAAATTTGCATTCTTCTCTCTGATTTTGATAGGTTGAAGAAAATAAGTGATGAAAATAAACAATTTAAAACAGTAGAAGTCAAAATTATTATAATATAATTGTGGCCAAACCCCCCAACCCCACCTTACCCGTGGTTACCTTTAACCAACCGAGGCTTACACCTCATGCGTCTATACTCTATAAAGCGTCACCAAAAACCCTATCCGTTGATTCATCGCCCAAGAGCTTTACCCCTAAGTCCTTTCTATTGTAGCTGCTGCTGCTTTCGATGGTACCTCCTCGAGCGCAAGATCCCTCTCAAGCGGTGACGAGTGTTCAAACCATTTATGGTGTTGATTACCTGGTACCCCCTAAAGTCCCCCAGGAGCCATTACTCGATCGAGTAGGTAGGTTAAAGCTATGGGGGTTGAAGTGTTGGAACACTCCTCACCGCCCTAAAGACTTAGGTTTTCACCTCTCTCACCCCAGGAGCCATTACTCGATCGAGTAGGTAGGTTAATGGTATGGCAACCCGCATGCATGCTTCATTGTCAGGTATTGATGGCTAGTCAATAACCCTCCTCTCCTGGCTTTAGCCAACTTCTCCTTTTGGTAAAGCATTCAACATCTTTTTTGCTACCATGGCCCACATCTTAAATGAACTATCTGTTGTGGGAATTCATAACCAAAATTTCAGATGTAGGCCAGATGAGGTAGGGCTACTTGACGACTTATATAAATTGTTCTATTGATTTGGCAAAATATTTGATGATGTAGCTTTTTAAAGTTATTTTTCTCAAGGATTTAAATCGCATTTTGTTGTCTATGTATCAAATTATTACCCTATTAAGAAATTATTTTAGATGACCTTAATTACCCGTATATCTTTATTTGATTTGACTGTTTAACAATTTACTCATCTCCAACTACCCAAGTTTTCATGACTATGTTTTCTTTATCTTATTGATGATGATTTTGAAATTAGATAATTGTCCATTTAAACAAAATTTCATTCGTTTCTATTTGTTTCAAGTACTTAATGATTTAAATTACTCAATGAGGTTCCTTTCATGCAGTTGCCAATAGCAATCAAGTTAGGTGTTGTGCACTTTCACCAACACATCCAGGTGAGAGAACTATCATATTGTTTTAGTAGCCATATTTTTGGATATATTTCTATCTAATTATATGGACACAGAGTACATGGGATCGGACCCCTTATACATTATGAGTTATTCGGCAAGAGAAATGTTATGACGACTATGTGGCAAGAGACCCACTCATTTGTACTCGTGTCTGGTGAAT
The DNA here is from genome assembly GCA_022113865.1 of Chimonanthus praecox. NCBI lineage: Eukaryota > Viridiplantae > Streptophyta > Magnoliopsida > Laurales > Calycanthaceae > Chimonanthus > Chimonanthus praecox. Next base: position 62,928,728 of record CM039088.1, read on the forward strand.
GAGAAAGCATGATGAATAAATGTGATGTTGTATTATATAATCTTGCTTTATTATTTGCGTCAGATTGGTTGATAACATTCTGAAGTGTTAATATAGTAACATGTGGTAGATAGCAATGCATATATTTGATTATGATATGATGATATCGTGTTGATAACATGCGTAAAGATAATTGTGCATATATGTAACTAGTGAATATGGAATACCGGTGGGGTATGGGTAGTAGGCTACATCAGGATTTAGTGACTCCCCCTAGCTTGATTGGTAGTTAGAGTTGGGAGGTTATGTGAAATCGCTCAATGGAAGCATGGTTGAGCTGTGGATTACCAAGTGGTGGGACATAGGTGGATGAACTCCTGAGATAGGTTAGACTGTTAGGTCTATCCTTGGTGATCTTCGGACGCACCTATGAGAGAGGTGTTGTCTAGTTTGGAGGGCGATATGCCTGGGACTACTAGAAGGGACAAGTTTGTGTGATAGTCATGGAAACCTCAGGGACGTCATTAGGTTGAATCTTGGTTCGCCCAAGATAGGCTCAGAGGTCAATATAGCCACGGTACCCGAATGCGTAGTGAATGAGTCGTACCTGTATGACCGAGTGGGTTGAGTATTGGTTTGCCCACACCTCGGTCGAGGGATGATATGGTTGAGGACAACTCTCGTAGGCCTTATGGGTTAAGTGTTTGTTCGCCCATGTGCACGATGGGTTGATTGTTTGTTTGTCCACGTGCAGGCTAGATTATGATTCACGACTCATGATATCGGTCTGTAGGGTGTGTGGACCTTTGTGGTGGTGGCTCTAAAGGTAAGGCGGTCATAGAGTATGTTGAGTATGTGTTAGATTGTCCGCATGTTGAGTTCCGTGTATCTTGGGCGGGACCATACATATAAACATTCTTGATATTTCTTTGTAGTGGACATGCAAAGTATGATGTCTAATATATATATATATATATAGAGTGTGTGTTTTCTCTCATTGAACAAGCAGAGCTCATCTATTTGTCTTTTAGGTGTTTCGATGGAGGTGGGATCCAGCACATCTCAGGATCAGGCCTAGGCAGTTGTAGATGGTCTTAGATTTATTTTCCCTTATGTTGTTTTGAAGGACACTGTATGTTTGACCTTAGATTAGTTGTAATAACTATCATTGCACTGCTATGTTAGTTTGATGCTAGTGGTACTTTATTTATTTTTCATTATTATAATTGTTGATGGCTTTTTTTTAAAAAAAGTACCTGCTATTTCCGTATCGATCGTTGCATGTTCGCAGCAGGTGGGGTGTTACAGATTTAATGAAATTGGAAAATATTAACTATCATATATTGTGGTAAGTATAATTATATAAGAGAAGTATAAATTTAGATATTATTATTTGATATTTACTTTCGAAGCTCGATTTTATATCAACAGGAGCATTATATCTTTACGCGTCCAACTGTAAGGGCTTCCTTTCAAAGGAGAATCCTTTGATAACGGATTTAAATTATTAAAATAATAACTCTTTTAATATTTAGATACAATTTAAGTCGACTTTCATAAAATATATCATCATCATTAAATTGAGTATCAGTTATAAGAGAATTTATTCAATCATTAAAATTTGATTTTAAAAATAATTTATTAAATTTTATTTTGAAAAGTCATATAATAGGGGTATTCAATCATTCAAATGTTTGTCATTGAATCTCACATTCTAGCACTTCTTGTTAGATTATTGGGGCATTTTAGTCTTAGACATTTTTAAGACCCCTTTTTAATACTCTCTTCTTCTTAAAAATACTTGTCCTAAATATATTTTTTAGAACTGTCTCAAATTATTTATTCAATTCTAAATCATATTCTAACTTTATGTAAATACGAAATTATTTTATAAGTTTTGACTTGTTTAAATAATAAAATATCAATATTTAAAAAATAATATTTTATAAAATAAGTTTTAAGAAATAAAAAATTCCAAAATTAAATAAGTATTATGGAAGAGGGGGTGTTTAAAAATTAGTGCAAATTTGTCTAATGTTACAGTGATTTTATTTAATATCATTAATAATTATTACTGTTCTCGTTGACAAACAAGGTTGGGGTAATTTGAGCTTCGTGAGGGTTTCTACTAACAAATAAGACGATGCAGGTGGGGCTCATCCAACAGTCGATATCCAGAAAATGTTGAAAAAGGAGGTGGCCCCACCCAACTTTCAAAAAAGTTTGCTGGCCTGCGTCGATGCTGTATAATAGTTTTATTTGTTATCATAAATAGTATTTATACATGGTGTATTTACCTAAACGACAAATTGACTGATCCGATCTGATTAGTTAAACTAAAATCAAGTATTTTAAATAAATATGAATTTAAAATTTTATGTCCTAAATTTAAAATAGATTTGAATGGACTGAACCATTTTATAAATAAATAAATAATAAATTAAAGATTGTTGAGTCAAGCTCGAATAATATCCGTTGCCAAGTCTAATATACAAGGTTAATCAAATAGATAATAAATTGTTTTATATATTCTCTCCCTTTTAACAACGGATATTACTAACCTATCATTTTTTAAAAAATATTGCATCTTTTGAACTTTTTCTCCCTTTGAATAAATTACTGACTTATCATTAAAAAAAAAAAACAAAGAATATTATTAAGAATGGCAAGTTCTTTCTTGATCGATGAATTCCTCTTGATTAGATATACCAATTTTAAATCTTTAGTGGTCTTTAAAATTCTATTTCAACTCAAGTTGTCTAATAAAAATAAATCTTAATATAGTCAAATTTAGGATTTTTAGACCCTATTTTCCTTTTGGTAAATTTCAGTGGATCTAAACCCTTCAAGGCTTCAACCGTATTCCAAAATCCAAACTCAAATATCTAGCCAATTACCTCAATTCTTATTGCTCAACCCCCAAGTTAGAAGAAAACCCTCTTTTGTTTTATTTTTATTCAAAATGTTTTTGATTTTTTTTTTTTTAAAAAAAACTAATGCTTTCAAATTTAGTCATCCATTTTTATGTCCATATATTTAGATAGTTGTTTTAGATAGCTATATATATAAAATATATTTTTTATGTCAGAAGACACTAAAATTGGCACATGTTAATTTATATAAAAATATATGAATTTACAGCATTAGATCCAGTCTTTACAAAGATGGGTGGTACCGAAACAATAAAACATCATCAACATCAACATCTTAATTGTCAATTGAAACATCATCAATCATTGTGAAGTTTATTTTCATATATTTTCACCATTTAAAAATGAAAATAAATATGGATTCTATTGATAATATACTTAACTGGATCTTTGTATATATGATCTCAAAATCTCAAGATTCAACGGTGAAAATTAATAAAAATACTTAGGAATTTTATCTCACTTGGGATCGCTTTTCAGATTTCCAAAACTAAACTCAGTATGTGAAGTTATATGTTGATGTTTCGATGTCTTAAATTTCACTCTTCTTCACTCATTCTAAATTTGCAACTCGTATAAAAAGAAAAAAATAAAAAACTCAACATCATACTGACAAAATATTTTACCTTGCTGAAAAATAAATAGGCCAATGAACTCTCTTCTTTACCTCTTCTCTCTAATGATAACAATCCACTTCTTTAGAATTTCAAACATTCTACAATATTTCAAAACAATTTCGATTAGATTTACTGAATTCGAACAAGCCTAAAAGAGATGGTGATGCAGTTAAATTTGCGATTATAGGTTTAGATTCAGGATTTTAAGTTGAATATGAGATTTTTATAAAAAAATCTAGAAATAGATCGTTCAAATCTTTCGATCACTCACAAGGAAAATGAAAGGGACATTAATCTCCATAAAATTGTTGGCAGAATCAACATCACAAAAGAAATTAAGCGTTCTTGAAAATTAATTCGAACAAAGAATCAGGAGTACAGGCGTAGAATTTTAATGCACTTAATTTAATTGAATCAAATACAATAAAATTAAGAACACATGACTTTAATCTGGATCAGTTCAATTAAATCTCAAATTACCTTCTAATGATTGAATTTGAATTGTGGAATTCAAATTTCATTAGATAATAGAAAATGCATTGATTTGATTCAAAATGAAATTGAAATAACTGAATTATTCTAATTGAAATTAATCCAACACAATATCAAATTTAAAATTAAAAGGGAAATTTATAGGAATTTATAGGATTTTGAAATCCTTTGGTTGAATTTATCAATAGCTAATCCTTATGCTAAACTTTTGCTAATTAAAAATTAAAAAAAGGAAGGATAATCCTAATCCCTACCTAAACTCTCATAATGGATTTGGACTTGACTTACAAAAATCCAATGAAAGTAAAGTAACTAATTAAAACTCAAATATATCCCAGTTACATTGGCCCACTTAGGAAAGTCCCATTTGAATTAGGCATGCCCATCTCAATTAGAACTTCAAATGGATTGGATTTGCCTTCTAGATTTAAGCGGCCAACGAGTTTTGGTCAGTGATCCATCCAGCCAGCACTTGCAACACTTGCTGGATTTTCTTTTATTTATGTTTTATTCTCCACTTGTCTTGCAGCGATGGATATGGAACCAAGGTGAGGGCCCACGTGGGTCTTACGTCTTTGCCGAATTTGGAGTGGGACCCGGTGATATGGACACTCACATGGCATTTGAAATGGGGTCCTGTCTTTCCACCATTAGTCCGACAATAATTTGACTTGTCTTTGATTGGCGTTTGTCAAGTTTGATAGATCTGATCCCTGGATCAGGTGGACAACTCATCTTATCTTGCTTTTTTTTTCTGAAAAAGGAAGAATCTTCATCAGTATTATATGCATTCTTGAAAGATGAAATGTCAGCGACATTGATTACTAGATAAGGGCAAAGATTTGCCCCATGTCCCTCCCATTCACCTTCTGTTTCTTTCTTCATCCAGTCTCCTATTACTGTAAACAAAATCAAATTGCTTCTACACTTACAGTCTGACTCTACTGTCGATCAGCAATTTTTTTTTTAAAAAAATGATATTTATCAACATAAACTGATGTTAGATATATACACTGTATGAGTAAAAATTGATATTCTACAACCAATATATACTGTACTGACTGATATATCGAACATAAAAAAATCTGATATATATATCAATAGCGTATTACAGATATTTTACCTTGGGATGAAGAGCTTGATTTTTTATCCTCAATTTCTCAATGGATATCTTACAATATTCAGACTTGAGATTAAAATCTTCACTTTTTGTTCTATTCTCATTTTGAAGTACCAAACATTTGATGATGCTACGTCCCTTGTGACTTGTCCAAACATGATATTTCAGTGAGAATGCAGAGAGGTCATCTCCAACACCTACTTCCATTCTCAATTGTTCTTCGAACTTTGTGGAAGTTTGGTCTGCTTTCCTGGATGGAAAACGAGTAGAGTAGGGCGGCGTTTGGATGGGGGCAAGAGGGAGTAAACCCCTCTTATCCCTTGTTATCCTTCTTTGATAACAAGGGGATGAGTCTAAAAATTTAAAAATTTAAAAATTTATCTATATCATCTCATTTTTTAATACTTCTTTAGAGGTTGGAGTATTTACAATACCCCACCTCTTAATACCCTTTACCTTCCTCTCTTTATCAATTATATATTATAAAATTTAAATTTTTCAAAAAATATATATTATATAATTAAAAAAGTAATATATTTCTAATAATTAGCAATTTAATTTTGTTTAAAATTTATTTTAAAAATGTGTCAACATTTTCAACATGATACATTTGGATTAAAGATAAATTTTACGGGAGTTACCTTTGAGTAGAGATAACTGTAAGTATAAGTAAATTGACATATTAATAATTTTATGAGAATTAATATTTTTATTAAATCTATCTAATATAAATAATAAAAATAAAATTTTATGAAACATAATTGTCAAAATATCCTATTTTTAAGGGTGATTCTGTCGAAATTTCGATAAGATCTTAAAACTCCGAGAGAGTTTGAGATTCATCATAATCTCTTTTGGAGTAATTAGCAATTTATTCTCCTATAAGTTTATTTTAAAAATGTATCAACATTTTTCAACATGATACATTTAAATGAGGGTTAAATTTTACAAGGGTTACCTGGAATTACTCTTGAGTAGGGGTAACTGTAAGCATGAGTAATTTAAGATAACAGTTTTATAAGAGTTAATAATTTTTATTAAATTCATATAATATAAAAAATAAAAATAAAATCTTATGAAATATAATTGTCAAAATGTCCTATTTTTAAAAAGTGATTCTATCTAAATTTCGAAAGGGTCTTGAATCCGAAAGAGTTTGAGATTTATGGTAATATCTTTTGGGGTAATTAACAATTTATTTTGTTGAATATTTATTTTAAAAATTTGTCAATATTTTCAAAGTGATGCATTTGGATAAAGGATAAAATTTGAAGGGGTTATCTTTGAGTAGGGATAACTGTAAACAGGGGTAATCTGACATATTAATAATTTTATGAAAATTAATATTTTTATTAAATTCATATAATATAAAAAATAAAAATTATAATTTTTTATGAAGAAATATCTTGATTTGTTTTATTCATTTATTGGAATTTAAAATAATAATATCAAAAAAAATCTTTATTTATTTTTTAATATTAGAATGCAAGTGTTTATTTTAAACTATAATTATGAAAAAATAATTTATAAAAAATAGATAATATTATTATAAGTTATATTATTAGAATTTACTTCATAAATATTATTTAATAATTATATTTTATAAAAAAAATTAAAAATATTAATATATCATGTTACCTTTATTTGTAGTTAAAAAAAAGATTTTTTATTCTTAAACTAAACTTTTATTTTACCAGTATAATTACCAAATAAGATAAAAAAAAATTCAGTTAAAAAATCACCCTTATTCAAGAGTGAGCCCTATTAGGAATAACCCCTCTAAAATTTACCCCCGTTACAAACGCAGCCCAGGTTGGGTGGAAATTTGAGGGTAATACCATCGACCAGATGTCTAATCACTGGTCCATCACTCATGTCATGTATGCATAATTGCAGTAGTTTGCCCTACCAGGAAAAGTAATGGATCATGAGGAAGGGTTGATTCATCGAATTATTGAATGAGTTCTCAACTACTCCAGCTTCTGAATGAGTTAATTATCAGTCTGGAGATCCTACTTCCCGTTGTCATGATAGGTCTACGTGAATTTCTTTTTTTATTTTATTTTAAAGAAATTGTTTTATTTAGTTTGATTAAATTGCAAAAAAGAGAAATCAAACATATAATTATTAATCCCGAATCGCATTCTTTTATTTCGTTTTCTTTTCCTTCTCTCTGACCTTTCCCCGTAAGAGGGTAGTAATTTATCAAGGACTTCATCCTTTCCTGTGGATCCTAACAATCCAACGCCCATGCACTTTATATTTATTTTATTTTGTTATATAGCTTCTTCTTGCCTAGTTTGCAGTCTTAACTCTAGGGATAATACATTAGTACATGGCACAAAGGCATATTTAGCATTGACGACAATATTTTTTTTTAAGTTGTGTCAAATTTTTTTATATGAATTCTGATTCAAGATTTTAAATTGAATCATATAGAAATCTGAAATCAACCTCTCAAATCTCTCTGAGACGGTTGGCAAATCAACTTAACTAAAGAAATTATTCATTTTCAAAATATAATTAAAGAGATTCGATTATGAGTTTAATATATTTAATTGATGAAATTAAATGCAGTAAGACTTTGGACATGGTAAATACTGATCTAGCTTGAACTCAGATTAGTTCTAAAAACCTTCTAATAAATTAGTATGAAAATGAAATTAAAATCTAATTCAACTCATAAACAAATCAAATTCAACAGAAATAAAACTCATAAAATGGGAGAAAACTCTATGCTTTGATAAAATTTAATAATAAAGTCTGAATATTCAAATACAAACTTGGCAAACACTAATTTATAAGGCTTTATCATAAATTTGAATAGGAAATAAAACAATAAACATACCAAATGAATCCTTGGTCAACTCTGTGGTCAACACCAACTCATCTCCTTCTATTCCCTGCAATCGGTCCTTCTCTGGTGTGTTTCCAGCGCATGGGCCTTGCTGGGCGCTCCTCTCTTCACTTATTTCTTTCTATCATCTTTCATTTCCTTCTTAAAACAGCCACTAAATCCTGCCTAAGGATCGTCCATGTCACTCAGTAACTCAGTAGTTTCTTTGTATTTCCTTCCTTGCTTGCCACGAGTTTGTTGGGTGGCAGGACCTGCCCTTCTTCCTTTGCCTGCTTAATACACTTCCCACTCATTCTTTCCATTCTATTCTTATTTCTCTCAAATCAGCCAGATTTCTCTCGCCTTTCTGTTTGATCGACCCAGCCTAAGTTTACAAATTCCTTTCTTTTTTCTCAAACTTCATTTTAATTTTAATTTTCTTCTAATCTTAACTGAGCTGCCAATTTCAGTAGAGTCGTCTCTGGCTTTTCAAACTCATCCCTTCTGACTTGTCTTCACACGGTAAACAGGATTGTTTAGTTGATACTTGGCGCCACCCACTTGGATAATGACATCGAGTGTACATTGGAGCCCAGTCTTTTCGCCATCAATCCGGCCATGAATTTTGGAGAGTAGTTTCCTTGATTTTGATCAATCAGGACTCAATGGGTCCCGATCTAATTTATCAGATATGTCGACTTTGATGTCTATATCAAATTGGAAAACTCTAGAGGTGCAATTTGGGTGATCGGTTTGACTTAGAGAGCCAAATTCTACTCTTTATCTTTATTTAATTCGGCTCACTATTTTTCGAACTCAATTCATATGTTCGCCTTCTTCAACCCATTTATAACCCAATGCATTTTCAAAAATCCAATCTATTTTTAATTTGTGCCCATAAAATTGAGTCAATTTAAATCCGGTCACGTTCAATCTGTATGATTAAATAAATAATTGATATGCTTCTTCAACCTGCTTATAAAATTGTTTATATATACAATTCAGGTAATTCGAACGGCTCAAATTATACAAAGGGTCACCTTTGCCCAATCCAAATTAAAAGTGGTCAAGTTTTTTTGGCCAAACTAATCCATATGTTTATTGGGTTGGATTAACTTGCCCATATTTTGTCCCGACCCTAACAGTGCTTTGATAACTAGGTCTTGATGTCTTATTATTGTTGAGTCGCGAACCCGGGTCAAGGTCGTGACATATTTAAATCTCTAAAAGAGATTTCTTAAGTCTACTTATTTTGAAAGGTTATCGGTTAAATAATGGACAACATATTTTTTAAATGAACATGTGGATAATGGTAAGGATATTAGTTATATAAAATTTAAATCTTATTTAATCATATTGACACTGTGATTTTAGACTTTGAATGTTTGATTGCTACAAAAGAATTGATTTTTCATATTCACAATGTCATCACGATCGAATTGAGGAATTCTCCTTTAGTTATATCATCTATAAAATCTTCTATTCATTAAGTCCATCTCCTAAAAAACCTATGGTATCTAGAGCTGTCCAGATAATTATATTTACCATCATTTTCTAGGCTACACAAGATAAGATAATAGTTAGAACATGATATATACACTTGTTGAAAGTGAGAAATGTGTATTCAGAAGTATATTAAAGTAATAATAAGTGGTTATTCCCATCCAATATCTTGCAAATCTCTTCAATATTTAAAGAGTAGATGGAGTTGGAACTGCAAAGATAAAAGCGATTCATCATTTCAATTTTGCCTGTACCTTTGTACCATCAATTTCTGATCACCACTTATTAAGGCTTTTTTTTGGATGATTGATTAGGTCTGCATTCAAAAGAGGGGGAGCACAAAGAATATACAATAGAAGCCGACAGTGCGAACCAGGCAAGAACAACCATCAAAAGGGGGGAGGGGGGGAAATAAAATGGGGGCAAAACACACAAGCCCAAACAAGAAGGATTAGGAATGAGAAAGCCCACAACTCGGGCAAGAAGCAAAAGAATAAAAAAGCCCACAAGCCGGACCAGGATTTCAACCAAAAAAAAAAAAATCAAAACCCAGAAAGATAAAAAACGTCCACAACTGGGAGAGGAACCAAACGGCAGCCCAGATCTAATTAAGGAGTCCGCAAACAAAAACATGAGAAAATTCCAGTACTGTTACTAGAGGATAACTGAGCAGAGAGCTTCAGTGTATCGGCATTCCTGTAGCTAACAATTCTTGGAGTTCCAGAACCGAATTTACCGAGCGCAGCATGGATATGGTAACATACAACTCAGGTTGTGAGCTGGAATGAAACCCGTTATACCCTCTTTTTTTTGTACGTTTTCATTTCATCAAGACTTGAGTCCGGCTCAATCTTATGAAACCACCCATCATGGGCACACGGACAACGAGTGTCCGTGAAACCCAGTTATACCCGTGAACCTGTTTTCATATAGAGCACCCATGTAGGAAGCGCCATTAAATATGAATAGTACAATTAGCAGAGAAGGCCCAATATCATCCAAGCTAGTAGGATCCAGAGGTTTAAGTGGAATATAAGTTGCAGATGCATATTCCACAAAGCCCAGAATTCATCCCTCATATTTTTAACATTAGAGTTGGACATGAGGAAGAATAGTCGATTTCTGATATGAGATAGGACATTGTAGCTTAGCTTACCACTGATAAAGTTATTAACCTTTGTTTTTGGGCCGTAAAATTTGGTTTCTGCCTTTTAAAATGATGTCCAGCCAGAGCCCAGAATCTACATTCATTTTGTGTTATCAGTTATCACTCATCTTAAATTTTGGGCTCAGAAATTAAAAAGATGATCCTCAGGTTTGGGCTGAGCCAGGTTGGCCCTTGATATGGTTATAAATGGTTGAGGTCCAGCCATCCCACATCCATTAGTTACTCTTGTAATCAAAGTTAGGTAAGGGTCCATGTTAATCCCACATTAGGATCCATACCTGACTCTTATTAGTTTCGAAGTCTGAGGTCTGACCCAGATCTGATTGTGCACGCTTAACAGAATTTTCCAGATTGTGTTTTTCTTAAAATTTTCTCCATTTTGGCAGAAATTATGACCTGCTACAATAATTTTAACATTTCTAAAAATCTAGAAAAAAAAAACTCTGATATTTGCTTATAAGGTGGGCTATTTACCAAAAAAAATTGGATTTTGGCAAATATTTTTTCTGATTCTTATGGAGGAAATCGAAGTGGACCCTATTTCATAGGCCCGAACCATGCGGTGAGAGTTGTAAACCCATCACAAATTTACCTGTAAAAACCATATGGGACCTCATTTAGTAAAAAAATTCTTTCCCATTTTCACCTTTTATTTTAAAGAAAAACCCATCTCTCTCACTCTCATATTTCAAAGAAAATGACATATTAAAGGAGGTGACGTGGTTGTCATAGCGTGACAAATGGTAGCTGTTGAAATTTGGATATATAAGGACTTAGTTTATGGAATTTTTCTTTTTTTAATTTATGTGTAGGAAATTGTGGAATACTCGTAAAACTTTCACGGGTGAGCCAACTAACTCTGGGGCACATCAAGGTTATACCATGGGACTTGAATCTGCAACCTCCTACTTCTTGAGGCGAGAGACAACCAGTTGAACTATATCTATATAACTAGTTTTTGGAACTTTGTTAAGTATTGTTTTGCCTTTAGTGACTTTTCTATCCCTTTTATAACTTAAAGTCCACTCATCTTACCTAGTACTACTATAAAATTTCAAATTAGAATTTTCAAACTAAGATGAATTGATGTAGTTCAATCATCAATGGTAAATATGACCCAGATAATCCTAGTTAGAAGTAAAAAATAAATAAATTAAAGAGGTGATGCATCAAATGGTTATCTACTGATGCCAGATTTGAAAATAAAACTTGGAGTCAAGCAATTATGAGTTTACAATGTAAACTTTACATCATTTTCCTAAGTGCGCTCTCTCTCTCAACCGGGGATAAAAAAATCGGATAATATTTTAAAAATATTCATATGAGGAACATATTGGATAATATTTTAAAGTAGGAAAGGTAATATTTTAAATTCTACTTACATAATAAATTAAATTTCAATTTGAATTTAAAAGGAATATTCGTTTTGAGGTTGGTTTGATTATGGGTGTTTTTTAGGTCTTCTTCTCTTCACTGCTTTTCCCCTTCCATGATTGGTGTCTGTTTGATTGATTGTGTAGGTGGAGTATATGGCCCTAAAGACGCTTCCGGAGCGGGCAAATGATGCCCATTGATACGATCATTAGAGGGGATGTATCCAATCCTTCCTCTTATTTCTTATTTTCTGTGTTTGGATGCCGTAAAAAAGGATTAGAATTTCATGGAAAACAATCAGTAATATCACTAGCCCTTTTTTTCTAATTGGTACATAATAATGATAAAGAGTTCAAAAAAAAAGCGAGACAGATTGTGATGTCCCCTGTCTAAATCAACAGCCCCTTTTGTTTTTTTTTTTTTTTTTTAATTGGATATTTTCCATTGAAACAATTTACATCCATTAAGAAGGAACATTCTTAAAAAATTAAAATACTTTCCAAATGAAGTATTGTAATGCATTAAAAGGGAAATGAAAGTAATTTATTTTAACTAAACAGTAATGGTTTTGTAAAACAATTTTTGCTTAAAGAGAACTTATTTTTAAGGAAGTTGCTTCTCCTTCCTTACTTCCAAATGGAGCCTGCCTGGGTTTTACTTTTTCTGTCTTTGTGGGATGTGGTCTGGCATGTGTACGAATGCCTTGGCTCTACTGAGTAATTATTGTTCTACTGGATTCATATCTTGTGGTTCAATGCCATGACCCATTTAGAACGAATGGTAAATTTACTCGGTGATTATACTTGCCTACTATGCTACTGACTCTTGTCCCTTTCTTGGTGAGGGTGGGGTGAGATTGTTTCAAGACTTTGGGTCATGTCAGGTGGATTGGTTTAGGTTGGGTTGTGTTAAAGACATGGGACCAGCTTAAGTTGGGTTGGTATTGGGCTGGACTCAAATCTTGGCCCAGGATTTTTTCAGGTTAAAATCGACTCAGAGTTGGGAGTTGGGTCACGTTTAATAGAAATGTATTAATTGATCTATAGATTCAATATGTTGCAAGTAGAATTGGATGAGATATAGGTTGGTGAAGCTGAGGATGGGTTCTGCTGGCTTCATTGGAAGTTTGAAATCTAGAAGTGAACCTAAAAATAATTCGTTATAAGACATATTTTTAGTTTTCTTAATGGCCCAAAAAGAAATTCGACCCTTATACTGTAGGAAACAAGGAACTGGTAAACATTCAGCATGTGGACTTCCATTAATGGACATACGAGATCTAAATGAGTGTAGAATTGGGCTTTGAATAATTTGAATAGACAGAGGAGAATAAATGGTGGAAACTTGAACAGAGGAGATCCAGGACGGGTTTCACCTGGGTTCAGGTCAAGCATCTCTTATACAATCCCAACCCCATTTCTAACCCGTCATCATCAACATTTGCCAAAATCCCGTCTAAGCTCTGTTTTTTGAGTTCTTCTCCAATTGATTTTATCATGGACTTTAAAGTCACTTACTCCACTATTTATCATGTTTTTCTTTAATCATTTTCTCTATATCTTCATTGGTGTAGCTCTCCTCCTTTTGCAAGCCCATTTGTAGACCATTTTCATTTAAGGCCCATTAAAGAGTGAAGGGGTTTGGGCTTACTTCTTTATATGTGTGGTCATACCAGTCAAATTGAATGGGCTAAACATGTCCAAAGTCATTTGCTTAAACCATTTCAGCAAAACGAAGGCTCATGAATCTGGAAAAGAAGAAGATTTGCATCCCTCAGGTCAAAGCCCAGTCCCACCCAAGCAATGGTGGAATTCTTTCCTCATCACCTACTGGGCCTTGCCCGACCCAGTACTCACATTCTGGAATACAGCCAATTTCGGTTAGAAATTTAGTTGTTCAGGCTCAATTACTAATTAAGCTGGACTTGCATTAACATATTGAGATCACATTTCCCTACTAGACTAGCTGTCACATTGAGACAGCCACTATTTTTAACCAAGAAATTATGAATCTCAACAAAGTATTGCAGCCGTTATTGAAGATGTCCAAACTCCAAATCATTTGCGATTGGCCCAGTTTGGAATCTGAAAGAGATCGCCAACTATGTCTACTATAAATATCGACTGTTTTCACATTAGATTAGGATATTGTAGATTCTATTCCCATATCCAATATTTTATTCAGCAATTATTAGACTGCATCATCTTCAAAATAATTAATAATAGAATGCAATAATGGTTTCAAATAGATTCACGTGGATTATCAGACATCATATCCAATTTGACTTAAAACATGTAAATTACTAAAAAAAAATATGCAAGTTAATTGAATGAGGGAGCAAGGATTCTACTTAGAGGATAGAATCCATCTAAGTATATTAGTAACTACACAATAATCTTAAGGGTTGGAATATATTATGACCATGAAGTTCGATTTCTAGTTCACTCAAAAGGGTCACTTACGGTAGAATTACTCAGTACATGTGGGTAGAGAGGTTTGCACGTGCCTCAAAGATTAATCAGGTCTTTTAAAAATCCTATACACCTAAATCATAAAAAAAAAAAAAAATTACAAACGATTTTGAATTCTACCCGCCATTATGACATAAAATTTAGTCGCCAATTTATGATTTGAATTTCTAGTTCTAAGTTCCTACAACCATTTTCAACAGGCTGCTCATGAGAGAGAAACCCATCTGGGCCTGTGGAACTCACATGAGTGAGTCTACGCGGGTAGTTTCATAAAGTACTTTAAAAGGGTGAGAGGGGTTAAAAAAAATCAAATCCGTTGGATTTTAAAAAGTTTTGATTTTCAAGAATTTAAAATTAAAAGTCAAAATAGTCAATTTTGGTAAAAGGTGAGATCAATTTATAATGGATCTAAATTGACAATCTAATTCTCATAGATCAGTTCATAAAAGTAGAGCCACACTTAAAAGTTTTTATCGCACGTGAATAAGTTGATTCAGGTTGTATTTAATAAATTATAATTGATACACATACCTTTTTCTGGTCAAGTTAGTTCGACCCAAATCTGTGTGTCTTCAATGAAATTTTAATAAAAACTTACCTCTTTATCTAAATCATTTTAAATTTGAATTGAATTTTGTAAGTTCATCGTGTCCCTTATAAAAAACACCAATCAATGTCCTATCAATTCCCTTCTCCTTTATATTCTCCTTTAGATGGCGCCGCATACAGTCAATTAATAATAAAATTTAAATTATTAAAATTTAAGAGTATTAAAATATAATTTTATAAATTTATTTAAGGAAATAAATATTTTTATTAAATTCCAATAGATAGTATCAAATAACCACATATAAAGATTGTACTGGATGATAGGTTTATTGAAAAGATGTAAAAAAATCAAGAGATGCTTCTTCTTTTATCAATCTTTTCAACAACATTATATTCAAATTATTCATTAATTTCTTTATATACATTTCTTTTGAAATTTAAAAAATATTTGACCTACCATTTGATGGTGTCAAAATAGAAGAGTGAAAATAACAATACTGCCCACAAGTTTCTCTCTCATTTTGTCCTTGACTTTTTTTAATGGACAGCTATATTGATAAGTATAGCACGTTAAATATGATTAACTCATAAATAAGAAAAATCATTTCGATCGTTCTAGAAGTTTTGTCATGTTTGAGTTTTATTAGCATTTCACTAAATTTAATTTTAAACTA
The DNA here is from genome assembly GCA_022113865.1 of Chimonanthus praecox. Lineage (NCBI taxonomy): Eukaryota > Viridiplantae > Streptophyta > Magnoliopsida > Laurales > Calycanthaceae > Chimonanthus > Chimonanthus praecox. The sequence goes on from CM039088.1 coordinate 62,944,441, forward strand.
GTTTACTAGTGACAATAATGTTTTAATTTATTCTCCTATTATATTTATTTAAAGAATTTTATATTTTGATATAATAGATTGATAACCAATGCCAAAAATTAACAGAGATCACTTAAGGTGTTAAGTAAGTCCATATGCAAATTACATGTATCCTACTTTACTTTTGACATATTGCCAGGGGTCATAAGTTTTTTTTATTTTTATTAAAATAAAAAATGATTGTAGCATGAGCTACACCCAAATACACGCGACGCTGACTCTATGACCACTACGAAGACAGACGACTCTCTTAGGAAAGAGAGAGCCTTAAAAGGTCCGAAGTATACTAAGATCTACATTCTTATTACTATTCTCTCTCTCTCTCTCTCTCTCTCTCTCTCTCTCTCTCTCTCTCTCTCTCTCTGTTTCTTTTGGGCATTTTTTTTTTCCTTGGATCTGTGGTTTCTGCTAGTGTGGAATGGGGATAATGGAAGAGGAGAGCTTCTGTTACGAGGAAGAGACTCAACTGACTGTGTTGAGGACTTCTCACTTCTTCGTTGGTGATGGTTTTACCGTCTACGACTCCAAAGCTGAGGTTTTGTTCCGAGTAGATAGCTACGGTCACGACGCCAAGGATCGGGACCAACTCGTTCTCATGGATGCCTCCGGCAACTGCCTTCTCACCGTCCGTAAGAAGGTCATCTCTCTCTCAATTCCCCGAAACCCTCCTTTTTTCTGTATCTTCTCTTACCCATCTAGATCTGAGACGGGGCAAAAACATCGGGTTGCGGTTATTGAGGAATGCCGTCTTCCCTCTAAACCATGACCGGATCTCGACTTCCGATGATTCGGGAAGTTTTCACTGTTTGCTTCGATTGTTCGGGTCGGTCACGTGCCCAGCCCTAACCCAATTTTCTATTTTAAAAAAAAGACGCACACACAATCGAGAGAGAATAAAAATAATTATACTTTTTACTACTAAAATAAATAATAAAAAAGTCAAATCCAATATTACTTGTCATATAAAAACTCACGTTCCTATCAGTTGAGTTCAGTATGTATAAGTTTTTACTCTAATTGAAGTCCGAGTAAGCTACATTAATGGAGCCTTTGAGTGAATTTTTTTTATTTCTTTTTATATTAATACAAAATGTAAAATGCCGAAATAGTGTATTATGAAAATTAAGTTGTATAAATTTTATTATCTAAATCAGGTAAGTCCATCATCCCATAGATCATAATGTCAATTTTAACATCAATATTCAATAGCACTCACTGACATTGCCAATCATGCATAATTTATAAACGAGGGCCAGCAGCAGTGGCATCCTATAAAGATAAAGATAGAGACAGGTAACATGTTTAGAAGAAAGTAATTAAAACATTTCTATAATATTCATATAATTAACCCATTAATCATCACTTGTCTCAGGAAGCTTAAATCGATTAAGTGAGAATTGCCATGTTATTAATTAAGTTTTTCCTTTCAAAAACTTACCCAGTAACTCGATATGTAGCTCGGTGCTTTAGCAAACTATGCACTTCACAAGACCAAATTAAAAATTCAAGCTACTGCATTTGTTTGTTTACAATTTAATGAAAAAGCGAGTTTCGAAAACCAAAAAGAATTCAGAAGAGAAATTCATTGAAATGTGATAGAAGATTGATGAATTTGCAGAGGCCGAGCCTTCACCAACGATGGGAAGGATTCGTGGGCGAGAGGTTGGATCAGAAACCCATTTTCAGCGTAAGGCGGTCGTCGATCATCGGTCGATCGGACGTGACGGTGGTGGTTTATGGGAGAAGCAGTGGGTCGCAAGCGGAGGAGTACCAAATAGAGGGGTCGTACGCCCATAGGTGCTGCACCTTCTACAACGCCTCTCGAAAGCCTGTGGCTGCCATCAAGAGGAAAATGGCTGCTTCCGGCAATGTTGTGCTTGGCAAGGACGTTTTCTGCCTCTGCCTGAAGCCCGGCTTCGACTGCGCTTTTGCCATGGCTATAGTCCTCGTCCTAGATCAGATCAACGGTGGTGATGACGCAGATGCCGACCTTGTCGATGATGACATGACTGATCCTACTGTAGAGGGTAGCCCCACTTCTTCTTCTTCCTAGTGGGATTTCTTTGCTTTCACTTGTTTGGTTTCTCTCTCTTTCTTGACATGGATTTTTAGAATGTGTTCCCTCATTTAGAACTGGATTTTTAGGAATAAAGAATTCAGATGTAAAGTTTGATCAGATCTGACTCAAAAACTGGGTAGATTGACCCGTGAAAAGAAAACCCCCAACTGTTCTCTCTCTTTCTCATATCAAAAATACCCTTTACATACTGAGTGTGGAAAACTTAATTTGGTGGAGATAGATGAGCTAAATTATTATGTAAAAATAAATAAATTATTTAAATATTAATTTTATTAAATTTGGATCAGGTTTGAGACCCTTCTATCAAAATCGTCCCAAATTAAAGTTTTTATTAAAAAAAATATTTCAGGTTGAACTGAGTCAGATCAATTATTATTTTTAAATAATACATAATCTAAATTTTATTTTTTTAAGTCGAATTAGACTCGTTCAAAATGGCCCCCCGGACCTTTCAGCCTTCCAAGTCTCCAGGACAGATGCAAGCCACACCTTCCACAGGAGACTGGAGATAATTGTGAGGCACACAAGTCAATTAAGAATGGTGGAAGCTTGATTTTTTCTTCATTTTGGATGAATAAGTCAAAGTTTTCCCTTTTAAGAATGGCTCGAAAAGTATAGTCGTGTCTACGTGTCCACATTTATGCTTACATTTGTACCTATTCGAAAGCTTTATAAGAAAAAAATAGAGAGAGAATCATGTAAATTATTTATTATAATAATAACAATAATAAAATAATAATAATAATGACAATATAAAACTATAGTGTGTAAGCTGAATCTGTCTCTCTTATTATAATTATTTTTATAAATGAGGCATGCTAATATTTCTATAAGAAGAAATTCTTGTAATCATTAAATATATTAATATTTTAAATAATTATATATTTGAAAATTTTATATGAAGGAAATTAAAATTTTAGTTTTCATATTTAATGAAATTGAGAAATATTGGCTATCATATATTGTGGTAAGTATTATTATATAAAAGAAGTATAAATCTAAATATTATTGTTTAAAATTTACTTTTGAAGCTGGATCTTACACCAACAGGGGCATTATATCTTTACACGTCCCAAGTGCAAGGAGAATCCTTTTATAATAGATTTAAATAATTAACATAATAACTCTTTTAATATTTAGATACAATTTAAGTTGACTTTCATAAAATATATCATCATCATTAAATTGAGTATCTGTTATAAAAGAATTTATTCAATCATTAAAATTTGATTTTAAAAATAATTTATTAAATTTTCTTTTGAATAGTCTTATAATAGCAATTCAATATTTCAATCATTCAAATGTTTGTCATTAAATCTCACATTCTAGCACTTACTGATAGATTTTTGGGGCATTTTAGTCTAGACGTTCTTAAGATCTCTTTGTAATATAAAAAATGGTAGCAAATTTGTACTAATGCTACAATGATTTTATTTAGACGCTCCATATAGACATTTAATTTTTCTGCTTCTATATATCTTGTTTTAAAAAATTAGGTGAAATTACTATTCTACCTCTCTATGTTTTATATATCCGAACGAACAAATTAGTATAATTTCAGTTCCTTTGGATGAGTATTGAGTCGTTCGAATAAACAGTTTGATTAATGAATAAATCAAATTTTATAAATGATTGACATATATATGTTCATTCATTCGAATGAACACTTATTCAAGGGAACGAAAATTACATTAAAATATTTGTTTAGATAAGTATATTTATTTAAAAAAGTGAAAATTCATTTAAATAAATTTATATGCAAGAGTAGAATGATAACTTAATAAAAAAATTGAAAATGAATAGGTAAAAGCATATTTTTCGAGTGCATCTATGACTAATATCATTAATAATTATTGCTGTTATCGTTGGCAAAAAGAGGGGGGTAATATGACCTTCGTGGGGCTCTCAAGTCTCAACCAACATATAGGACGACGCAGGTGGGGCCCGTCGAACAGTGGATACCCACAAAATGTCGGAAACGGCGGTGGCCCAACCCAACTTTCAAAAAAGCTTGCTGACCTTCAATGATGCTGCCACCAGTAAGAATTTACCTACTTATAATAGTTTTATTTATTATCATCAATAGTATTTATACCTGGTTTGTTGACCTAAACCAAAAGTTGACTAAATTCAATTCGATTGACCTATTGTTAGGTCTAATTTGAATTACATCTAGTAAAATATGATCCGATTCAATTAGTTAAACTAAAATCAAGCATTTTAAATAGATATAAATTTAATTTTTTATCCAAATCTAAAATAGATTTAAATCAATTAAACCATTTTATAAACAAGTAAATGATTATCAATTAGATAATAAATTATTTTATGCATTCTCTTCCATTTAACCATGGATATTACTACCGTATCGTTTAAAAAAAATTGTATCTTTTAGACTCTTTTTTTCTACTTTAAATAAATTATTAATCTATCATTAGAAAAACAATGATATTACTAAGTAATAACTCTCTTCTTACTTTTTCTTAAAATCGATTCTGAAATTTTAGAGGTGATAGGCACACTGCATTAGCAGAGACCCTAAACATTGAGATGAGTGGAATTAGAAATTCTACGATCTATTCATTGATCACATCGAGAGGCCAATCAGGACCTACCGTGCTTCTTCTTCTCTCTGATTATAACAACCCTCTTCTTTATAATTAAAAAATTCTATAATATTTCAAATCAATTTCGGTCAGATTTGCTGAATCCAAACGTGCCCAAGGGAGGTGGACAGCTCATCTTATCTTGCTTTTCTCTGAAAAAGGAAGAATCCCTATCATTATTATCTGCATTCTGCATGGTGAAATGTCAGCGGCATTGATTATTAAACAAGGGCAAAGATTTGCCCACGTCCCACCCCATGCATCTTCTGTTTGTTTCTTCCTCTAATCTCCTATTACTGTAAACAAAATCAAATCGCTTCTACCTTCAATCTAATAATCACTTATCCAACATGATATTTATTGAGATTTATCTTTGATTTATGATGTGATTTAGTTTGGGTTATAGGTGTTAAGTTGAACCAACAAGTCTAGATAGGATTGTGCTAATAAGGATTTTAAAGATTTCAAAGCAGATGATTTGTGCCTTTCTTTGGATGGTTGTTTGGCACCCTCTAATAAGAAAGGCAAACCGAAGTTAGATTGGATACCTCCGCCCTTAGGTTTTTGGAAGTATCCTTCTCTCAGATTAGTAGATCATCAAATGGGGTAGCGGATTTCCTCGCAAAGAATGGCGTAAATGAGGCAATCCATGGCACTTTCTGCACCCCGACTGAGTAGTTCTTTTGGAGCTTGGAGTGTTGGTGTATTTGTTGGGTTTTCCTTCTTTTCTTGGTGGGAGGGGGCTTATTTCTCATAGGCCTCCCCCCTCTTATTTTCTTTTTATTATGTAATCCTTTTATTTAATGAAAGTTCTCTTAACTGTTTAAAAAAAAAGAAGTCTAGATAGGATGAAGGGCCTGATTTTTCGTCTCCTTTCACTTTTAAAACTGTTGAAATACTCACTGGATATCTTAAAAATATTTAGAGCAAAATTTTCAGTTTGGGTAATGCTACATCCCTTATCCAACATGATATTTCTGTGAATGCAGAGAAAGCCCACGTCCAACACCTACTCCCATTCTCAATTGTCCTTTGAACTTTGTGGAAGTATGGACACTTTTTCTGGATAACGTTTGAAAGATGGAAAACGAGTAGAGTACGGTGGGTGGAAAGTTGAAGCCAATAATATCGAAGAGATCTACCAGAGGTCCACCACCCATCTCATATTTGTTGGGACTGAACTTTTCGTCTAAAAAATTACGTGAAAAGTCTCTTATAAATTTTTATAGTTTTATCTCTCTCCCATGTGAGATTCTTTGTATCTCAACAATCTTTCCCTCAAAACCTCTTCCATAGATAGAATATTGTCAATCATCTCATTCGACTAAAGGGTCTCTTAATCCACATGTGATGGTTTAGAGAACTTAAGCTTCCAACGGATAGAATCTATCTAGATCTAGCTTTTGAACTTAGATTTTGAATTTAATTTAATTTTATCTTTATCTTTATCTTTATTTTAAATTTTCACTCATCTTTTTATTTGAATTTCTCTTATTCAAATGTATTAAATTTAATTATAAATAAATGATATGATCTCTCTTTTTATAAGAGACACCGATCCATTTTAATTTTCACACCAGCCAAAAGATTAGTCTCATCATATTCTAACTATTCTGATCAGACTTATATGTGAGACTCATATATAAATGAGTCCCACGTGAATAAAAGTGAAAAATATAAAAACTTATATAAGACTGATATCTCCACAATTAGTTACAGTAGTTTGCCCTACCAAGGAAAGTATTGGATCTTGAGGAAGATTTGTATGTCCGACCTCCCTATATATTATTTAGTTGATTCATCGAATTCGTATTGAGATTCTGAATGAAATAATTATGAGTATGGAGATTCTACTTCCCGTGTCAAGATCGGTCTACTATTTTTCTAAAAACTTGTCTTATTCAGTTGATTAAATTGTATAAAAGAAAAATCAAACAAGTAATTAGTTAATCCCATCGCATTCTTTTATTTCATTTTTTTTCCTTCTCTCTGACCTTTCTCTGTAAGTGGAAAAGGCTTACATACAATTTTCTTGACTGTTAGAAGACGATTCAGAGGGTAGTGTGCTCATAAATACTAATTTATTATAGCGAGATCTAAAATATCAAGCAACTCATCCTTTTCTACAATCAGGTTTATGGTTCAAAGTTTTTTCTGATTTGGACTGTCAGTTGGGCTCAGGTCCACCGGGTCCAGTTGTATTTGATAGACACAAGTATATAATAAGTATATAATGTCTCTTTATCTTATGGTTTTCTTAAGCTGTGAATGAAGAGAACGTAGAGATCTCGTGTCTCTTATATAGTGTGATCGTTTTGTGGTTTGCATTTTACTCTAACAGTGTGCTAATCACTGTATAGGAAATTGTTAAGTCAATCTAACGCCCATGCACTTTATATTTATTTTATTTTCTTAAAGCTTCTTCTTGCCTATTTTGCGGTCTTAAACCCATGGATAATATATTAGTACATGGCACAAAGGCATATTTAACATTGACCAAGTAAATCTGCCGTTGAATTTGTTTCAAAATTTGAAATGAACCTCTCAAATCTTTCTGAAATTAATTTCGTCATCAGAATCAATCTCAACAAAAAAATTAAGTGTCCTCAAGATATAATTCAGAGATTTGATTATGAGATTTTAATACACTTAATTAATGAAATTAAATGAACTAAGATTCCAGACACAGTGAATACTAATCCAGCTAGAACACAAATTAGTTCTAAAAACCTTCTAATGAATTAGTTTGAAAGTGAAATTAAAATCTAATTCAACACATAAGCAAATCAAATTAAAAAAAAAAAAACTCAAGCTCTATGCTTTGATAAAATTTAATAATAAAGTCTGAATATTCAAATACAAACTTGGCAAACACTAATTTATAAGGCTTTATCATAAATTTGAAAAGGAAATAAAACAATAAAAATACCAAATGAATCCTTGGTCAACTCGGTGGTCAACACCACCTCATCTCCTTCTATTCCCTGCAATCGGTCCTTTCTCTGGTGCGTTTCCAGCGCATGGTTCTCGCTGGGCGCTCCTCTCTTCACTTATTTCTTTCTATCATCTTTCATTTCCTTCTTAAAACAGCCACCAAATCCTCCCTAAGGATCGTCCATGTCACTCGGTATTTTCTTTGGGGAACACTTACACACACTCGGATTTTTTTGCCTTTACACACCCGTTTTTGAAATTTCGGATGAAATTATGATTTTACCCCTGCATTTCATTACTGGTCAGCCCATTCATTCGAATGAATGAATGATTCATTCGAATGAATAGTAATAAAATGACCTTTATTCCATCTATTCATTCGAATGAACAGACCATTCATTCGAATGAATGGATTCCATCTATTCATTCGAATGAACAGACCATTCATTCGAATGAATGGATGTTCATTCGTTCATTCGAATGAACATGAAGGGAATGACCGTCACGAATCATTTGAATGATTCAGATTCGAACATGAAGGGAGTGACCGTCACGAATCATTCGAATGATTCATCACGAATCATTCGAATGATTCATCACAAATCATTCAGTATACAGTATGTAGTAAATTCATTTAAATTCTTTTAAAATTTTAAACTTATTTTTTAAGCACTGTGTATTTTCAAAAATTTCAAATTGAATATCTAAACTAATTAAAATAACCTGATAAAAATACTTTAAGACTTCAAAGTCTTTTGACACTCCTAAATATTTAAAACACAGTATTTTACAAATAAAGGTATCCCTAGGCTGTGTCGAAAACACATTTAAGAGTGTCAAAAGACCTTAAAGTCTTAAGGTATTTTTATCAAGTTATTTTAATTAGTCTAGATATTCAATTTGAGAAATTTTGGAAATACACAGTGCTTAAAAAATAACGGTCTATTTTTAAAACATAGACCATTATTTTTTAAGCACTGTGTATTTTCAAAATTTCTCAAGTTGAATATCTAGACTAATTAAAATAACCTGATAAAAATACCGTAAGACTTAAAGGTCTTTTGACACTCTTAAATGTATTTTCGACACACCCTAGGGATACCCTTATTTGTAAAATACTGTGTTTTAAATATTTAGGAGTGTCAAAAGACCTTGACGTCTTAAGGTATTTTTATCAGGTTACTTTAATTAGTCTAAATATTCAATTTGAGAAATTTTGAAAATACATAATGCTTAAAAAATAACGGTGTATGTTTTAAAATATAGACAATTATTTTTAAGCACTGTGTATTTTCAAAATTTCTCAAATTGAATATCTAGACTAATTAAAATAACCTGATAAAAATACCTTAAGACTTCAAGGTCTTTTGACACTTCCAAATGTGTTTTCGACACAACCTATGGATATCCTTATTTGTAAAATACTGTGTTTTAAATATTTAAGAGTGTCAAAAGACTTTAAAGTCTTAAGGTATTTTTATCAGGTTATTTTAATTAGTCTAGATATTCAATTTGAGAAATTTTGAAAATACACAGAGCTCAAAAAATAAGTTTAAAGTTTTAAAAATAAATATTTAAATAATGTTATGTTTACTGCTTTCGAATGAATGAACGGCTGAACGGCTGAAGGATCTGAAGGAATCATTCAAATGAATGGGCTTCATTTATTCGAATGAATGAAGCTCATTCATTCGAATGATTAGTTCATTTGAATGAATGAGCTGAGTAGTATTCTGTGTTACCGCTCAGCCCATTCATTCGAATGAATTGAAATTACACATGTGCATTCATTCGAATGAATCATAATGAATGGCAAAATGAACTGGGCATTCATTCGAATGATTGGAAATGCAGGGATAAAATTGTAATTTCACCTAAAATTTTAAAAATGAGTGTGTAGAGGCAGGAAATTCGAGTGTGTGTAAGTGCTCCCTTTCTTTGTATTTCTTTCCTTGCTTGCCACCTTCTTCCTTTGCCTGCTTTTTTCTTCCCACTCATTCTTTCCATTCTATTCTTATTTCTCTCAAATCAGCCAGCACCTTAACAGATTTCTTTCACCTTTCTGTTTGATCGATCCAGCCTAAGTTTACAAATTTCTTTCTTTTTTCTCGAACTTTTTTAAAGATAGCGATCTTCCCATGAGTATTTTGTTTAATCCAACACAAGTTTTATTGTATAACCCATTTTATCCTTCCAACAGGTTTACCGGATTACTGACCCTTCCACTGCAGTTTAAATCGACTCATTGACCGGATCACTGAAATTTATCTAAATGAAACTGTATTTTTCATACAGAAAAGTAAATCGGATCATTAATCGGATCACTGAAATTTTTTAAATGCTTTCGCACGACAGTAGAAAGGTAAAATGGGCAATACCTTAAATCCCGCGTCTCGTTTTCAAAAAATACCAGTGGAAGAATCACTTTTTTCTTTTTAATTTTTATTTTCTTCTAATCTTAACTGAGCTTCCAATTTCAGTAAACTCATCCCTTCTGACTTGGCGTCACACGGTAAACAGGATTGTTGAGTTGATACTTGGCGCCACCCACTTGGATAATGACATGATTAATGACACGGTAATTCAGGTGAGTCAGGTTCCAAATTAAAAGCGGTCAAGTTTTTTTATCCAAACCAACCCATATGTTAAATGGGTTGGGTTAACTTGTCCATATTTGCAACCCTAAGAGAGATTTTTTAAGCCTCCTTATTTTGAAAGGTTATTTTTTGAATATTAAAGTGGACCACATATTTTTTTAAATGAACATGTGGAGAATGATAAGGATATTAATAATGTAAAATTTGAAGCTTATTTGATCGTATTGACTTTGTGATTTTAGATTTTTAAAAGTTTAATTATTACAAAAGCATTGATTTTTCATAGTCACAAAGTTACGATGATCTCTTTGAATCATATCATCTATAAAATTCTCTATTCATCCAACCTAATCATATGAAATCCATCCAATAGTAAACCTATTGTATCTAGAGCTGCCCAGAAAATTATATTTCCCATCATTTTCTAGGCTACACAAGATAAGATGATAGTTAGAACATGATATATACAGTGGTTGAAAGTGAGAAATGTGTATTTAGACTATATTAAAGTAATAAGAAGTGATTATTCCCACCCAATATCTTGTAAATCAAAAGGTCTTCAATATTTAAAGAGTTGGGTCTAAACAAGACATACATACAGAAGTTGATGGACTTATCATGTAGCTTGAGAAAAGCCCAAAGAATATATGTGCTTGGAACTACAAAGATAAAAGCGATTCATCATTTGAATTTTGTCTGGACCTTCGTAGCATCAATTTTTAATCACCATAGATTAAGTTTTTTTCTAATGATTGGTTAGCTATTCATTCAAAAGAGGGGATCCCATATACAATAGAAGCCCACTGTCCAAGCCAGGTAAGAACAACCCTGAATCAAATGGGGGCGAAATACACAAGCCCACAACTTGGTACAGGACTGGAACAAACAAACAAAACGAAACCCAGAAAAATAAAAAACGCCCACAAACGGGCAAGGATCCAAACAGCAGCCCAGACCTAATTAAGAAGTCTGCAAACCAAAATATGAGAAAATTCCAGTAATGTTACTAGAGGATAACTGAGCAGAGAGCTTCTGTGTATCGGCATTCCTGTAGCTAACAATTCTTGGGGTCCCAGAATCGAATTTACCGAGAGCAGCATGGATATGGTAACATCCAAGTATCCAACTCAGGTTGTGAGCTGGAATGAAACCCAGTTATACTTTTTTTTTATTTTACGTTTTCACTTTACCAAGACTAGAGCCCGGCCCAACCTCATGAAACCACCTATCATGGCTACACAGACAACAAGTGTAGGTGAAACCCAGTTATACCTATGAACCTGTTTTTATATAGAGAACCCATGTAGGAAACACCATTAGATATGAATCGTGCAATTTGCAGAGAAGGCCCAATATCATCCAAGCTAGTAGGATCCGGAGGTTTAGTGGAATAGAAGTTGCAGATGGCATATTCCACAAAGCCCAGAATTTATTCCTCATATTTTTAACATCAGAGTTGGACATGAGGAAGAATAGTCGATTTCTGATATGAGATAGGACATTGTAGCTTAGCTTAGCTTACCACTGACAAAGTTATTACCTTAATAGTTAGAAATTTGGTTTCTAGCCTTTTTAAATGATGTCCAGCCAGAGCCCAGAATCTAAATCATTTTGTGTCATCACTCATCTTTTATTTTGCGGCTCAGAAATTAAAAAAATGATCCTTAGGTTTGGGCTGATCCAGGTGGGGCCTTATATGGCTATAAATGGGTCAGGTCCAGCCATTCCACATCCATTAGTTACTCTTGTAATCAAATTAGGTAGGGTCCATGTTAATCCCACATTAGGATCCATACCCGACTCTTATTAGTTACGAAGTCTGAGGTCCGACCCTATTTCATAGGCCCGATCCATGTAAGAAATCTGGGCAAATATTTTTTCTGCTTCTCATGGAAGAAATCGAAGTGGACCCTATTTCATAGGCCCGAACCATGCAGTGAGAGTTATAAACACATCACAAATTTACCTGTAAAAACCCATATGGGACCTCATTTCGTCAAAAAATTATTTCCCATTTTCACCTTATACTTCAAAGAAAAACCCGTCTCTCTCACTCTTATATTTCAAAGAAAAGGACAATGGTTTTTCTATCCCTTTTATAACTTAAAATTCCTTAACATCCACTCATCTTGCCTAGTACTACTATAAAATTTCAAATTAGAATTTCAAACTAAGACGAATTGATGTAGTTCGATCATCAATGGTAAATATGAGCCAGATAATCCTAGTTAGAAGTAAAAATAAATAAATTAAAGAGATGATGCATCAAATGGTTATCTACTAATGTCAGATTTAAAAATAAAACTTGGAGTCAAGCAATTATGAGTTTACATCATTTTCTCAAGTGCGCTCTCTCTCACCCAACTATATTACTAGGTTGAGTGTACTATTTAAAAATATTCATACGAGGAACATATGGGATCAATCTGGCCAGCAGCAGAAACTCTAGAGTCTGAGCCTAAAAGGGGGGGCAGAAAGCCAAAATCTAGTGGAGTTGAATCCAGTGGGCCATGGCAATGAAATAAGAAGAGAAACCCAAAAAATCTATGAAATAGGAAGAAAAAGCTGGAATGGAAATTCACTCATCCATCCGTGTTTGTAAAGAAAATATAATCAATGGTTGGGAAGAAATTAGGAAAAGGGGAAATCATGGAAGAGTCTGAATGCTAGTCGGGGAGCCAACCATGTGGATGGATGTCTGGGGAGAGAAATTTCTGTCAATTATCAATGTCCAGCCCCAACCTTCTAATAATTGAGGCCATCAGACCAAATTCTACTATTAGAGGGTTGGGCAAAGAAATATGTGAATGGAAATAGGAACTCTATTCCACTCGAATTTAATTTTTTAGTTTCATCTCTTGTGAAATAAATCCACCAACATTCAAATCACAAATCAACTCACAACTAAACAAGCAAGAATAAAAGGTTCTACGTGGTTCAGCTAAATCGTATATGTTTACGCAGCGTGTAAAGATTCCAAAAGACAGTCCAAAGTCAAAGAGACTTTGAGCCTAAACCCAACATCATCATCATTATTTACTTGTCTAATATGAGTTTTAACTTCAAAACAAGATATTTTTATTAAATAGACACCCTTCTTGTATTATTGAAATAATTCATTATTGACTTAATAGAACAAATTAAATTAAAGAGTTTAGAAAATTAAACATATGTTGTAGACTTTCCATGTTGAATCATCCTTGAATAAATATCCCTGTGTACAAAATTGTAGATCAAATGAATTAATGAACGAGAAGATCTAAATTTCTTTTAATCTCTAATGCCTGCAAAATGTGTTATTTATATATAAAAAAATTAACATTAATATCTCCCACAAGCAACACTAATTCTACATGATTGAATTTTTAAAGGAGGAGAGGTAATATTTTAGATTTTACTTACACAATAATTTAAATTTCAATTGAATTATAAAAGAATATTCATGCAATAATATTTTAATAACATAAAAAAAATTCGAAGAATCAATCTTAAAATTAACTGTAAACTTTCTTTAAAACTAAAAATTTAACTGCCGGTTCAAGCCTTTACCCTAATCTTTGTATGCCTTAGGGGTAGTGGCTTTACTGTGGAGATTTTACAATAAGTATCCCAGTTTCCCACGTATAAATTAAAAAAAAAAACTAAAATTTTAATGTATTTTAATATAAGATTCATTATATCACTTAATATCACATGGGCCAAAATTTCTTTCATTTTCCTTCAGGACCATAAATGTAGAATGCTAAAAACAGGTTCACGTCAATTCTGAAGATGTAGCTTGTCAGCTCACTGAACTCAACAACGTCTATTCTTCTCTTTCTCCGTTCTCCTTCTTCTCTCTCTCTCATAGTGAGAACTGAGAAGAATTTGGAGGGTATAGGAAGTTGGGAGGGAGATGGCGAGGCCAGGCCAACGCCCGTACGAGTGCATGAGGCGAGCGTGGCACAGCGATAGGCATCAACCCATGAGAGGATCTCTCATCCAAGAAATCTTCAGGTCTTTCCAAATCCTTTCTACTTTCTTCCATTTATTTTCAATCTCTTCTTAGTTCATACTCCCACATCTTAATGTATGTTGTTATTAGAGTGGTGAATGAGATTCATAGCTCTGCAACCAAGAAAAACAAAGAATGGCAGGAGAAGCTTCCCCTTGTGGTCCTCAAGGCTGAGGAGATCATGTACTCGAAAGCTAATTCTGAGGTTTGTTTGATTATGGGTGTTTTTTTGGGTCTTCTTCTCTTCAACGTTTTTCCCCTTCCATGATTGGTGCCTGTTTGATTGTGTAGGTGGAGTATATGGACCTGAAGACGCTTCCTGAGCGGGCAAATGATGCCATTGATACGATCATTAGGAGGGATGGATCTACTGAGAGCGGCGACCTTTTACCCCCTTGTATTGAAGGTGGTATCCAATCCTTCCTCTTATTTCTTATTTTCTGAGTTTGGATGCCGGAAAAAGGATTAGAATTTCATGGAAAATAACCAGTAATATCACTAGCCCTTTTTTTCTAATTGGTACATCTAACTTCTTTTGGAAGTATAAAATCGAGGTTATGATAAAGAGTTCAAAAAGATGTGAGACAGATTGTGATGTCCCCTGTTTAAATCAACAGTCCCTTTTTTCTTTTTCTTTTTTTAAATAGATATTTTCCATTGAAAGTTTGAAACAATTTACATCCATCAAGAAGGAACATTCTTAAAAAATTAAGATAAGAAATGCTTACTTTCCAAATGAAGTATTGTAATACATTAAAAGGGAAATGAAAGTACTTTACTTTAACTAAATAATAACGGTTTTGTTAAACCATTTTTGCTTAAGAGAACTTATTTTTAAGGAAGTTGCTTCTCTTTCCTTACTTCCAAATGGAGCCTGCCTGGGTTTTACTTTTTATGTCTTTGTGGGAATGACTATTAGTTTTTGAATCCGTGTTTACCGTTGAGTGAGAATGGATGAGGGGATAGGTTTGCATTTGAACAAGCCTGATGTGGAAATTGATGCTTTGAATTGGAGTAGTAAGACATCAGCTTCATCACTTAAGAGGAGGGCTTTTGATCGGGTCGAATTATTGCCATACCTGCTTGTCTCAAATTCTTTTACTTCTTGTGATGTGGTTCTGGCATTATGCATGCCTTGGCTCTACTGAGTAATTATTGTTATACTGGATTCATTTATTGTGGTTCAATGCCATGACCATTTAATAAAAGTGATCAATCCTTATTATTAAGAGGACCAATTGCCCATAAATGAAATTCAAAACTATTATCCCATTATGTATTGTTTGAGATAACTACCAAACAAGGTCTATATCTGGTGTACTCTTTTCCTGAGTTAGTTTTGGCCTTATGGGCTTTTTGGTTGCAAATTATGTTTGTTTCCTTGAATAAAATTATCACTATCATTCATAAATAAAAGGTCTGCAAAAGTTTTCTAGAGCTGATGGCTGGAAATGTGAAACCTCCATTATATAGCACTTGCTGTCTAATTGGTGATGAACAAATGACAAGAGGAAACTGGTCCTTTCCTCGCCTCTTGGGATCTTCCTCCTGCATCGAGTGCCTCTGCTTATCGCCCATCTATTGGTACCTCCATCAGCATTGTTCCTGCTGCTAGCTGCCTGCTCGTCGACCTCTCCATTGTGGATGACCACACCATCATTGGTGTGTCTTTGGTCGGAAATTCTTCTCAGGGACTGATTGCTTGGCCTTCTGATAATGGCGATATTGTCTCGAAACTCCTGGATGCTACCCAAATTTGCCTGCACAAATTACTGTCTCTCAATGTTGCTGTGGATAACCTTCAGATCGGCTGTCTGGATTCGTTGAGACTTATCTCTCAACGCTGCCCGACGGAATGGAATTACAGATGTCTCGTCCTTGCTATCCATGCCCATTTGGACTCTTTATGTTGCAAGTCCATCACCCAAGCTGACCCAATCCAAAAGGCTTGACTTTGCAACTGGGTGAATCTCCATGAGCTCCATCATTTTGTTTACTCTGGCATTTTTCAAGGCTGGGAACCACTGTGACGTCCCTATCTGGTTTGCTGCCTTTGTTGGGCTGGGTTAAAACTCTAATCTTTCCCCTTATGTATTCTTTCTTCTGGCTTCTGTCCAGCTCATTTGTTTTCTTCCTGGGCTGTGACCCAGTATAGAAATCTTATATACTCCTTTTTTGGTTACTTTGCCTGGCCCAGGCTGTGGGTCTCTATTGTAAAGTTTTGGGCTTCCCCTTTGAATGTTATCTTACCAACCTTTCATTCAAAAAAAAGATGGCTGCCATAGTAGTAAATATAGGTTGCCAGTCCAGATATAGGCACACATTTGTCGAGGTTATGAATGTTACACATTTGTCGAGGTTATGAATGTTGGTTTGATATAATTCACATCTCCTACAAATTGTGTATTCAACTGGTAATGCATCTGGCATTTATTTACTAACGCTTCCTCTTACTGGCAAGCTTAGCAACCAAGGAAACATTAGAGTATTAGTTTCTTAAATTTTTTATTTTCAAGATATTTGAAAGTTATACTTTATCCTCACTTGATGGTTGAAACTTCGGATATCTTCCATATTTGAGACATGACACTGATTAGATCCAGAAAAACTGGCACTGTATATTATATACAAGATACTTGTATATATACCCTTGATTCTTTGAAATGGGGCATTGTATCCTAGTTTCTGTATCCATGTGATAGGGTATCCATGTCAATCATGATTTCTATTCACAGCCCTGTGTCACCATGTTACTTTTTCTCCAAATATTTCAACCAGATTCTCATATAAACAACTTAGAAAACCATTCTATGAAAATAAATAAATATGTTGCAACCTTGAGTTGGCGAATTCAACCCAAACTAGCATATTATGGAAAACTCATATCTGAAGCATACCAAAGTAATCAATTTGTTCTTCTTCCATATGAAAGAATGATGTATTCTATATTTATTCAGTATGGCCCAGATTATGTTGAAGGAGTTTCACTAGCACAACTGGATGAGGTCACATTGATGGTGTAGCAGGAGTATGGCCTGGCATAAAATGCTGCTAATTAACGCCACCAGATAAAGAAGTTTTGGATATCCCAAATTCCAGAAAGAATTAGCCCATTTGTCATGTCTAGCCTCCTGGTCGAGGGTGACAAAATGGATGATCAAATAAAAATCTGTGGTTGAGCTGCTCATGCTCGTTACCATAAGTCAATTGGTTAGAAATGACTAATGAGGTTGTATTTGGTGGCAGCATTGACCCCTATCACATGTGACATGTTTTTGACATTGGTGTCATCTATTTGAGTTATACCTGGTGTTATGATTTTGTTTTCATTTTCAAAGTGTCATTCCATTTTTACTTTTTTTTTTTAAATTATAGAGTAAAGCATTTCCCTATAAAAAAAAAAACTCATTCTAGAGAAGTATGGCTGCTTAATTCATGTCAGCCTACTCTTTGCTGAATTGTTACTATATTATTCCTTTTCTTTCAAAGATTCTTGTGAGCTCGTGCTTTAGATGTCAAAAAAGGCCGATGTCAAAAAGGTCTATTGTCAAATAGGGGAGACAAATGCTAGTCCCTGCAGAAAAAAATCCCACACATTGATTAGCAACCAATTTCCAATATTAAATGGCTGAAGAAACTTGGTTGTACTTTAACTTACATAATCTCTCTTCTACTTCAGCTGCTCTTAATCTGGGTTGTGTTCCCACAAGAGTTGCCCGGGGCCAGAGGAATAACAATTCAAGATGTTATCTCAGTTCCACCACGCAAGAAGCTACTGAATTATCTGTTCCTAAGCTTGAGAAGAACATGGTCTTTGATGGTTGCCATTTATTGCACGACTCTGGCAATCCAATTATGAATTCCAGCCCTCTGTTTCCACCATATTACATGGCTCTGCTGACAGTAACTGGAACTCCTAATTGCTGGGCTATGGACTCTCACTGTCCTGTTCTTCGAGGGCAGTCCAGGTCTCGAGAAACCAGAAATTTTCCACCCACGTCTCATTCTGATGTTTCTCTTTTGACAGAGAAAACTTATTTTTCCCAGCAGGCCAATCCTTCACTTCCAATAGAAATATATCCTTCATCTAATTTGGGCTTTACGTATCCAATTTATTATAGTAGGAATCCCATGGACAATAGTTTTGCATTCCAGCACCCTCAAGTTTCTTATCATGATGTTGTTGTCGATAAGCCTCGTGTCCCAGTTGTTTTGGAGGATGGAATGGGTTTCATGCAGAATCCTTTTGGCTGTGGCAATTCTCTAGATACTGCAACAGCAATTGTTCCAGCTTCTCCAAAAAATTTAACCACATTTGAGAAACCAGCAGACATGGGAGATGACCTATCACTGCATTTGGGTCCTCCGTCTAGACCATATTGAAGCAGCACAAATGCTGGAGGTTAGAAGATGCAGGTCTCATCATTCTTCGTGATTCTTGAAGGAAGCAGTTGTGTGAGTTGTGAGTACAATAAGGACTGGCAGCTCTGATTGTTTATTCTCATCTTCTTAAAATAGGTAAAGGATCTTTCGTTGTCCTGCACATTGCTCAAGTAATCTCCAAGTTCTGACAGAAATCCTTTTCTCCAGGAACACTGCAAAGGAGCACATGCTGCCCATAAAGTATTTTCCTCAGAGGAAGGCATGTAGGTTATGTTAAACTGCACCTGCCGTTGGAGCCCTTATGTGACTGGAAATTTATTATAAGCTGATTGTTGATGATTGTTTTTGATGTTAATGGTGCAATAGGCGGATTTGATGAAGAGGGGGAGGGATCAAACAGTCGGTAGGAGTATACCTGCTGCCTGTATAGGAAGCATCCTCGGCTATATTCAAGCTTTGGTTGCATACAAGACCAACTTACTTTTTGTGTAAAGATTCAATTGCGTCGTCTACTCGTGTGATTGATCTAATAATATTCTGATGACTGAATCCATATTCCTTATCTAGTGTTGTGTTGCTTCTTATTATACTAGCGACAAGTGATCCAGCTTTTTTTTCCCTCCTCACTTCTCTCGTATTTGATTTGAGAATATAATTGGATCAAATTGGCCCAAAAACTGATAGATGTGGCCCAGATAGTTTCATGGTCAGGACCTGACTGGCTTGACCTAAGCCTTCTTCTTAACGATCAGGCATGCACAAACACAAGCATGCAGAATCTACTCTGCCATTTAGATTTGTGCCATGGATGCAATTTTTGGCTGATATAGATTTTGACAGAGGGAGTACATACATCAGGGCTTTCCATGAACTGAGCGGGTCCATTAAGTTTTGGGGCATAACTTTTGTTGGGTTGGGTTGGTGTCTACCTGCGTATTTGCTTAAGTTTTATTTAGGCATGATGACATTTATGCCGAGACCTGACCTAGTGGCCCAACTGGGGACATGCAGTTGTCTCAGGTGGATTCAGCATGTTGTCATTGCATTGGATCGTTCCAGCTCAAACTTGAAAGCCCATCAATGAATGGGCTATCAAACTCCCTATAATGAGAACAGGTCTGGATCTGTGGCCTTGCCCTGCTGTATGTGAAAAATAAGATTCAAGAAGAACCAGTGTATTTGAGCGCCACATGTCCCTATAATTCCTATAATCTCATATTCTTCTTTCAAACTTAATCAACATGGTTGGATCTCTCTCACCGGATAAGGGGTCTTGGGTGAGTCTCATGAAAGCCCATGTCACATCTAGATCAGGGGTATAAAATTCGGCCCTTTAAAAAAAAATTCGGCCGAATATTGGCCGATTTAATTTTTTTTTTAAAAAAAAACAAATATTGGTTGTGGGCCCGGCCGATATTTATAATTTTTTTTAAAAACAACATTTTTTATTTTTTTAAATGAATTTTTTCAAAAAAAAAAAACCCACCGAGAATTTCAAAAAAACAAAAAATTTGAGGAGAGAAAAATCTCGGCAGAACCAAGATCTCGGCCGATATGAAAACTCGGACGAAATCTCGGCGACGCCTATTTTTCGACCCCTGAAGATGACACACGGTATTCATTTGAAAAGTTGTTTTTCACAGGACTACTGACTAGTGTAGTCCATCTGGTCAAGTTTTTGAGGGTTTGTTTGAACCACGGTGACTTGAGATGTAGAAGTTGAACTTATCCTGAAACCCATATTCAGCCCATTAACCAATTACTTGGCTCATCAGAGTTTGAATAAGTTACAACAAGCTGGGCCAACCTTTCCTTTGTGGTTTCCTTGTGGTTCTGACTAAGACCTTAGCAAATCCATGGGATTAGTGACACAGAGAGGCTCATTGAATCAGTATTGGGTTGAAAATAATTTCTATTGGACGATGATCATGGATTAAAAACTTGGTCAACTTCTAAGATATAGAACGCGTTCTACATACTTGATACCATCATTCTGGAATATGGGCCTTTTCAGGCCCACTTATTTTTCATCAATGACTAAATCTCCTTTGCTCATTTTAATCTTTTCTTTTCTTCTTCTTCTTCTCCATCATTTTAGTTTTCTTTAAATAATGGGCTCACATATGAAATACTGGCTGGGCCCTAGTACGTTACAATGATTTGGTATTTAAACCCTTGATGATGATAATTACTTCAAACAAAATGGTGAATGTCACCAGTAGTGAATAAAAAATCCCACCTGTTAATTTGTGCATGAAGGTCTTAATTGAACGATTTTGAACATTACCAGATAGAACCAGAAAATTTTACATAGGCCTCCAAAAAGATTGCTAGCGAGATGGGCCGTATCATTAAATTAAGACAAATTGTTAAGTGTTTAATAAATATGAAAAATAGGTTAAAAATCGGCCCATGCAATAGCCCGATATGCATAGGCTATTCCTAGGTATCAAGTTGTCGACTAATACATAAAGGATTTCTAGTTGTCCATACTTAATGAAATAATATCCAGTGTTTATGGAGTTCAATGTATATGTCCTAATGTCAATCACATAATATTTAGACACTGTAATTTTCTAAGATTTTTCTGAAAATTTGATAAAAGTTTTGATTTTTAAGATGCTTCTTATTTTCGAGTTTATTTTTGAAAGAAATGAATAAAATGATATACAATTGTTTATACAATGAAATGAAGAGCCCTAAATATAATTGGTAGAGTTTTTAGGGTCTTTGTGTAATTTTTTTAATATTATGATATTTTCGTGAAGCTCAGAATTTTTTACAATAAAAAAGTTTATAAATTGTAATAGAAGATACATGTCACTAGGGGTTACTCGAGAACAGTAAGTCTATATGAGGTGTTTTCTCATGTTAGTTTTCTTTTTTATAAAATTTTTAGACATTTTCTAAAGTTTTAGAACATTTTTCAAAATTTTAGGATTATCGAAATTTCGTTCGAAGGTCTAAAATTCTAATAAATGAGCGTTATTTAAAAAAAAAAAAAAATCTTACTCTAGATTTTCCATTTTTTCCTATTTTCTTGTTTTTTTTTTTAAAAAAAAAAAGAGGAGAGAGAATGTGCATTGGCCATCGCTATTATCGTATTACATGAAGCAGTCCATATGGGTATCTAATTTTTTGTGTCTTTTAATGTACCTAGATAGAAGTCTATTTTGAGTATTGATTGCTAGAAAAAATACAGGTGTATCATTTAAGACATTATTTTAGTGGAGTATATCCAATTTGGAGTTATTGACAGTAAGTTTTTCCTTCTTTTTGGGCCTGAAATGGGCCCGAATATCAATTAATAACTTTCAGCCCATTAAAGGCTTGATATTTCAATTTCAAATCTTGAAGAAATTTAAAACTCAGGGTCTGTATCACTCAGTGGTTCAAAGTTCAAACTAACGATGAGACTTTAGTTAGAGTGGAAATACAAAGATACGAAATAATATGACCCTTTCAAAGTATTTTTCCAAAATAATAAATAGAAGAATTTGCTTATGTAGATAAGCACAACAACAATACATATTTCAAAGGAAATCTCCATACCTAACAATCACAGCAACACATGTGATATGTTTATATAGTTATTGACTTCACAATAGAAAAAAAATTGTTGATTAAAAAATTATTATTCTTTGTATAATAACAATTAAAATCATCATCATCCTCATTATCACAGGTCGTAATAGTAATACCAGGGGTCCGAATATCGGCCGATATGCCGATATCTCAGCCTGATCAAATCGGCCGATATCAGCCTTTTTTGTAAAAGAAAAATTAAGGAGAGAAAAATATTGACCAATATATCGGCCGATAATGAGATATCGGGTCGAGACCCTTTTTTCGACCCCTGCGTAATACTATCTATTTGACATCGGCTTTATGAGTTTTCTTCTTTTAATTGATCCTATCATAATCATACATAACAACAATTAAACTCATTTATTAACAGGGTTTTGACGACTGAGTCACCAACAAGAAATGGCAGTAAAGAAAAAAAAACACTTTAGAGTTGGTATTATTACATTTCCTTTTTAATGTTTTACTATGTTTTTTACAATTCAAGTGAAATCACTAAAATTTTAAAAGTTAAATTTATAGAGTTTATATAATATCAAATAATCATTTGAGCATCATCTTTACACTATATATGCATTTAGTGGTAGGTATGCTAAAAAGATATCTATTTGAATACATAATTTATAAAAAAATTACTTTAATTTAATCAATGAAAAAATATTTTTAAAAGTCATAAAGCTGCTAAGAAAGATTCATTCACCCATCACCATTAAGAAATCATTTTGATCAAAATTGCTTGTATAATTAAGTTGACAATGAGAATGATTCATTCACGCTCATTAATATAAAAATTTGGAATAGCTAAATGAGTCCTAGCCATCTGTAACGACCCGACCCGAATACAGGGCTTAGGGCTTAACTCAGTGTGATATTGTCCGCTTTGGGCCTCGTACACAGTTCGAACCAGCACGGTTTTGCATTTGGGCCCAGGCCCAAATGGTTCGGCCCAAAACGCGTCGCATGAAGTCAAGAGGGGGTCGCCTCTTAAAACCCCTCTCTATTTTTCCTCCTCTACCGATGTGGGACTCCCACATCGACAAGGTATCACAATCATCCCCCCTAAAGCCTCGAGCCGCCCCTGGCTCGACAATATCAGGGAAGGAGGAAGGCCTACACAGTTTGAATGTTGAACTCGACTCTGATACCAAATTTGTAACTACCCGACCTGAATACAGAACTTAGGGCTTGGCTTAGTATGATATTGTCCACTTTGAACCTCGCACACAGTTCGAACCTGTACAGTTTTACATTTGGGCCCGGGCCCACATAGCCCGGCCCAAAATACGTCACATGAAGTCAAGAGAGGGTGGCCTCTTAAAACCCCTCTATTTTTCCTCTTCTACTGATGTGGGACTCCCACATTGACAGGGTATCATAGCATCATTTTAAGTTAAATCACTAGAGTCTTTTGGCAATACTTAAAAGTGGCTCCAAATGTAAATGAACCATTTAAAATATTTTATTGCTATGATTGATTTTGATGCCAGTTTCTTCTTTACAAGTTCAATGGTCAATTATCTGGTTGTCTTCCACTTCAGAAAATATGAGGTTGCGAGTTTGAGTCAGCATGGCTTAATTTTGGTGTATTTTAGGGGTAGTGGACTTACGTGTGAAGATTTTACGCTGCGTATTTCAAAATTTCTCACATATAAATTCAAAAAAAAAAAATCTTTTTTTATTAAAAATGATATATTTTTGTTAAATGTATTTCACACAGTTATATAAAATTTTATTTATTTAGGTGACGTGGGCTTCCAAAATTACTTTTGAAGTCTTCAGTTTGACTTCTTCTATTTTTATTTTAATATATGAAATTTATGAGTAGTAAATTTGTGTATTTATAATAATTAATCTCACAGGTCTAAATGCCTACAATAAAAAAAAAAAAATTGTACAAACTTCATCTTTGATGTTGGTGAGACATTCGTTCCAAGTGGATGAATTGGAAGTCTGCAATATGCGTTGATTAGATGGGAGAGGGAGAAAGACAGTGACTCTTCTCAGACTGACAGGAAATATGAAATGACTTGTGCAATGACAGCAACTGAGAAAGGCAAAAAACCAACTGAAATGACATTTCAAATTCTGTCCGCACTCCCACCCATTCTCTCTTCTCTCTGCTCCAATCAGATCAAATCATACCAACACAAGTCACTGTATCCACATTTTCTTCTCCACCCACCCAATATTCATTTAATCATCAACATTCTAATTATTATCATTATTTAGTTGCACACTTGCATAATTGATCCACATTCAATGTACATTGCATAGTCTTGGCTTAGGTTAGGTCTAAATAGAGTTTTTTGGGCTGCATTTGGATTCGGAGTAAATTTTTTAGGAGTTATTTGAGGTGATCTAACTTATCTTGAGTATTATAAATACTTTTTCTTTGGAAAGGATTTAAAAAATGCTCATCTTAATACAAGTAAAATTAATTAGGAGACACGGGATAAGGTGAAATTCTCATTTTATCTTACTGGTCATCAAGTACCGGTGTACCGAAATACAAAACATATACATGCAGAGTGGTGTGTTATCGATACACCGGTACTTGATGAGTGGTACATCGATAGGGGTAAAATGAGAATTTTACTCTATCCCGTGTCTCTTAACAAATTTTGTCCGTGTTAGAATAACTGACCTTTTCAAAAATGGAAATGGAGTGGTAAAAACTTGATTTTTTACCCCTACCCCATTACTCCCATTATCCCACTTTTATCTCTTGGGTGGCTCTTCAATGGTTTGAATTATTTTCAATAATTGCTCACATAAAATCCATTCAAATAGGAAATGTCTTAAAATTCTAATATTAGACTTAAAAGCATATAACAATTAATATTTGAGGAGATTTCATAACTGTCTTGGACAATATTACTGATCATCAATATTACTGATCATCAGTGTCCTAAATGTATGACAATTATATCTATTGGTCAAATCTACCAATATCAATCATAAATAAAATTAATAATAGTGAATTCATGTTCATTTCATTGTCTTAGAATGGAAATTTTAAAAAAATATTAATTTAGTTTCATTTTTTAATGTTGCAATACAATGACTATTTTTTGTAACTATATATAAAATTATAAAATTCACTCCACTGAAGACCATAATATATATAAAATTATAACCAAGTGAATGCCCACAATCATACCCTTAAGATGGCTTAAAATTCACGAGAAATAAACAACTAAGGTTGGAGTCTATTACTCTAGTATATTGACCAAGACTCTAATGAAATAAAGTTCTCAATTTTCAGAACTAAAGAAGTTGAACCCCCTTTACAGGGACCAGATCAAGTCTCACTCTTCCTTAGAAATAGGCCCACCATCATTACTTGTTATAGGTGTACAAACTTACAACTTCTAATGGACGAACTTACAAATTTTAAAGTTGCGTGTTAAGCACTTAACAATTTTAACATTTCCTCTTGGGTAGCTATTTAAACATCTCACTTTTCTTTTAAGATACACTCCATTTCAAATTTTTATATGAAATTACTATTTTGCCCTTCAATTTTGTGTAGAGAAATTATCTTTTTTAAAAAAAGCTGAGGGGCAAAATGATAATTTTCACATAAAATTTTAAAATGAGGTGTTTTTCAAAACAAAAGTAGGATGTCTAAATGACTACCCTTTCCTCTTGTATATGGCCATGGATTATGTGCCTTTAGTAGAAATACCATCATTTATTATAAAATCAATCATGCCCAATACATTTTAGCCTTCTATCAAACTGTAGGCTTTACTCTTTTAATGTTAAATTTGCTAGTGTTGCTGAAAGAGATTAACGTGTTACGGCTCTGTTCCATTCAGTATGATATTGTATACTTTAAGTTCCACACATACGCCCTTATAGCTTTGTATTGGGATATGCATCCATACACACACTCCAAAAAGCTTTATGTTGAGAGAAGGAAGACTGTTACTTATGTCTCAAGATTCGAACAGTTACCCCAGCGATGTGGGACAATACGAGCATCCAGAGTGATGATTTTCTCTCTCATTCACGTGCAGTTCTCCTCCTCTTTCCACTGATGACTTTTTCTCTCTTTGCCACACACGACTCTTAGAGTTTCAACCCCTTCTCCACAAAGTGTGAGCCATCACATAATATTCATGAATGGCTTGAATCCTCCTCGGATATTCAAATTTAGAACACTATATTGTGGCTTCATATGGAGTATGATCCACTAAAGAAAGAATCGGTCCATTGTTATACCAGAAACCCTAAAGGGAAAATCATCAGATACAAATGAATCTTTTAATGATAAACTACTCAGATGGATGAGGGGCATGAGTATAGTCTGTAGCTCTGCAGCTAACAAGATTTCGATGAATTAATGACTCCCCATCTCAAAACAAAAGCTGCAAGTGTAATGGTTAATGGTTAAAAAACTAAATTTTGCATTGCATTTTCTTTTAAGATATCAGTTGTTTGAACATTGCCAGTAGAGCCTACCTTTTAGCCCCAGCTCACCATTTAGTTCTTAGGTACTCTTCACACATTATTTTATTTCATTGTCTTTTCGATGTCAGATGTTTTCTTTTTATGTGCATCAATTGAGGAACCTATACAAGGCTACTTGGCTTAGGAAAATACTTGTTAAGTAGATCATTCACCGTTTGGATCTCTACCTTTTCCTTTTACAAAGAGTAGGAGTAAGAGGTGAAAAAAGACTTTTATGTTTCATTATGTTAATTTAATATAATCTTCTTTACTAAAAGATTTGAAATAAGATGGACAAAGAGATACCTGTAAATCCTCTTATGTTTCACCAATCCAAAGAGACCTTTTATTTTGAAAATCTACTGAGATCAATTGTCATGGTACAGGCCTCCAACCTACTCCTTCTAACTTCAAACATGATACACCACACGACTTCTTTGATTCTTAAGTTTCCTAGAAGTTTCCCAAGTAAATAAGAATTACCTTCCTTAACTATAACATCGATGACACGTATTACAAAGGAAAGTCATTAAAAAGACATAATATAGTTTAAAGTGAAGAATATTAGATGATAAATTAATAGTCATATTTTTTATCTTGATTGATGCCTCAAGTACAACCTTTTTAATTAATTTCTTGTCTATGTTGAATAGTTGACATTCTATAAATTAGGGACTGCAAATCTGTGATTTCCTTGATTGTAGCATGATTTTCATAAATATAATCTCATCCAATGTTGCATGAGTATTCTAGTATTGGGCTTCCGTTGTCATTTATTTGATGAAAATATTATTTTATAAAGAAGAAATCCAAGATCTTCATCTTTTCTAGAGTACAGGGGTTTTGAATAAAACTCTAAATACACGCAACCCCCACAAATTACGGGTATCGGATGACTACAAGATTCGAACTTAAAATCTCTGATTCCTGAGTCAAAGTGTTCAATGAGAACATATTTAATGACAGAGTTTGACTATGAATATTGCTTCATTTCTCAGCAAGTGTTAGCACAAATTGTATGTCTCCTTTGGTGATGCCTTCATTTCTCAGCTTAGAACAATTGTATCCACTCTTCTACAAATCGGTAAAATCAGAAGTTTCTTCTCTCATCATTTTCGGAAATCTTGAATTTGGTTCTATATTCACTTATATCAGTTATTTTCATAGGTAAATGGAAATGGGATAAGATATTCTGCTGCTGGAGACCTTCATCGTTGATCCAGGAAACCCTAAGGTGCGAAACTAGCAGATAATGTATTTTTGTACTTCAAATATGCAATACCCAAATAGTTCCCTTCTTTGGCATAACCAATTACATATAAATGAGGAATATGATGAGTGATACAGTTGACTTAAGTCATCTAATGTGTACACTAAAATGAGAGTCCCTAGTAAAATTAGCAATCAACTATCGTATGCATATTGTGCTAAATACCTTAAAATCTCCCGTTTTCTATGGCTGATGCACATCATTGCATGAATCTCATGTCTAATATTATAAACTAGTACCAGTATCCAAATCTTTGGATACAAGTTAGCTTGTTAGGATCTGAGTATCCTGTTCAAAAGACTAGTCCATTAAGTGGAGTGATCAAAGTCTTTTATAAATTTATAGATCTCTTCTTACACTTCCAATGTGGGGCTCGCTCACCAGCCCCAACAAGTCCACCTCGAATAATGCCAGCCATCTCATCTGTCTAAGAGATCTCCTGAGTCCACATAAGGTAACTTGAGACTGGCTCTGATACCACTTGTTAGGATTTGAATATCCATTCCAAAAAACTAGCCTATCAGATGAAGTGACACAAGTCCTTTATAAATTTCTAAATCTCCCTCTACACTTTCAATGCGAGACTCGTTCGTCAACCCCAACATTAATTGAGATCGTTCGGTAGAAATCAGTTAAGAGCTAAGGATCTCCTAATTACTTACTGTTGATCAATCTGAATTTAATAACTTTAATTTACCTTTAAATTACTAAGGAACATTTATTTTTAATTTATCTCCCTTATTCTTTCTTTCTCCAATATCTAAATTGTTTATCATCAATATACACACTCGTTGCCTTTCTCTCCCCTTAGATATAACTATTGAAGGGGTCATTTGTAGTTACTCTGATCAAAGATCTCATTTAATGATGGGCTCCAAAGATCTAAACCAACACCCATTAGGTGATGATCTGAGCTACCATGCTAAGAATTCAGAGCCTAAATATTTTTAGTTTCACAGCGTAGTCCTCCATATGCTAAATAATTAACGTTGCCCTTTAATTTATTTGACACTTGTTTTTTCCCCTCTATCAATAGTTAATTCCTAGAAAAATGCAAAAATCAACTTAATGTAGTTCAATATCTGAAACCCGTGTCCCTATTTAGGATGCGCCATAAAGGTGAGGATTGTTGCATAGAGAAATTATATCTAAAATGCAGAGAATAAAAAAGCTGTTCACTTTATAATCCCACAGCACACACTTGAAGCTTTATACAACCACCACTAAAAGAGAAAGTGAAAAAGGAACAGAAAGAAAAAGCAAATAAAACATGAGCTATCTTGATTTTAACTTGAGAAGTGTGCATGCTTTCAATGGCAAGGGCATAGCCTCATAACATTTACCACCAAGGGCTACAACACTTCAGCTCTAAAATCAATGTCCATTGCCAAATTATATGATAGAACAGTTATTGTGAGAAATGAAAACTAAAATCATACCAGGAAAGAAGATGAAAATGGAGGTGTGAAGAAGATAATATATTACTGACTTGAATGGAAACAAGAACATAAAGGTTCTACATACAGCAAATATATTGAAGAAGAAGCCAAAGTTTTCTTCTTATAAAACACACTGGTAGGTGGTGGGGGAAGGGAGGCAGGGTTTTACTTGGAGGACTTGGATATGACTTAAGGGTCATAAGAAGGTGCAAATCTATCAATTGTTGTATATTGCTGCATTTGTTATCAGATGCTTCTCAGGTCCCTGCAAAAACCAAGTCCAAATTAATCAAATACCCCACTGATGTTAACTTAGAAAGAGAATACAATTGCAACCAAAGCCCAAGGGGTTGTAACCCCAAGGGATTGGCCTGATGGTCAAGATGCCCGCCTCATTAAGTGGGGTCGTGAGTTCGATTCACTCTCAATCTCAACGAGTCACTGTCTGTAGACTAATCAATGTGTGTATTGGGAAGTTTACAATGTCCATGAGATTAATCTCATCTCCAATGTGAAGTGGAGATACTCATGTTATAAAAAAATAGCATATTTTGCCACCACTCACTTAAGATTCCAAGAACATTATCTCATCGACATGCATTCAATATTCCAAGTCGAGAACTCTTGGCATCTACTAAATATGATGCTATTGGAAGCAGATGCTGATGTTGAACTTTGTAAGGTTATCCTTTTTGTAAATCATGCTTATCTCATATGCTAAATAATCATATTTAAACGTAAGCTAATTGACATGCCAAGTGCTGGGACAGTATATGTACAAAACTGATAGAACCTTTAACCTGCAACGGTTGAAGCTCATTCAAGCATTCACTTGATAAATGGTATCCCAACAGTGACTGCAATTGCAGATCTCCCTATTTTATCTTAGCCCAATTGTTATTTCGCTGCTTATCTTGATGACATGCAAATCATACCCTAAAAGTTATATGTATAAAATTTTATTTTATAGACCACCATGAAAAAAAAAACCCTTCTTGTATACTAACATCATATATGTAAAGGGGGGAAAGGAAATGACAATAGATTTATAATAATCTCATTTCATTACATTGGAGAAAGCATGATTATCTCCCTTGCAGATTATGACACAAGGAGTGCAGTAGTGATGACACCATATCAAGTGATTCAATGCAACAGTATCTATAGTTTTCAAATCAGGATCAAACTCTGCCACTTAAAAGGTTTATTGATCAAGAGACTGGGCAAGTTAACCTAAGTGACTCAATGTAATGTTTCTTTTTAAATTCACATACATTTTATAATGAAAATATAAAACTACTAAAAATACAAAAAATCATTAAACACCAAAATGAAGCCACTGGACAGAGAAAAATTGTAAAGCTTTTAAACAAATTACCAAGAAAGAAAAATCATGTCATAAAATCATCTTAACCTCATAGACTTACTTCTAAAATTATTAGCACCAACTAATAACAATTTAAATTGTTTTCAACAGCGACAATGTATTTATCGAATGATTCAATTATCACACAAACCCTACCTAAATAAAAATTATGCTAAGAGGAAACTTATATCCAGTGGCTGTATATACACTGGAAAATATCACTTTAGTACTATGACAAGTTTAGCTTACGGTAATCGTAATAAATAGAGTAAATAGCGGATTTGTGATGTAACTTGGGATCACCAGCAAAGTCTGTAGGAAAGGTGGGATAGAACATAATTATTTCATCAAATGTCTCTACAGCAAGAGCTAATTCTAGTAGAATCTTTTAAATTTTTTGTTCATGATACAATGATTGTAAACATCAATCCAAACAATTTATGTGAGACATAAATATAAAACACTATTTTCTACCAACATTAACATACATTTACTTAGCTAATAAGACCCACAAGACATAATGGCTATAACTTCAGGTCCATCTAATTGTATGATGGTTAAAAACCACTTAAATTTAGTAGAGATGTTCTCCACCAACTAAGACCACTCAAGTGTTTTTTGTGTTGATTATCTGTGCCTTTAATTGTCTTTCTCATCTAAGGTTCCGTGTACTTGTTGAATTAGTCTCATCTCTAATGTAGGGAGGGATACTCATGTTATTATATATAATATGATATTTTCATAGATGGGCTATCAAATCTCTCTTTCTTAGTCACCACTTTCTGTGTGTTTTTATCATTTAGAGATGAAAATGGATATCTAAAATTTTATAAAATTTAGAAATTTAACCTAGAATAAATGAATTTGAATGCAAGTATCAAATACATTTAAGATTTTAGTTTAGAACAACATGCAAAATTAATTTCTAAATGGATTTAATGCAAAATTGAATATGAGCAAATCCAAATCTGATAACCTGTTAATCAAAACATGATAGGTATATATTACATACACAATGGTGGTATATATGTGGCATATGTAACATCTTATAATAGACGATTTTTACAATTCCTGTGATGTGATGTTACCAGTTTAGAAATCTCATTATTCTTATGAATGATAGAGTTATGGGACTATTTGAAAGAAAGAAACTCTTAAGTTTTGTTAGATGTTATGACTTGACTTTTGAGGCTTTTTAGTTTATTATGAGCTTTTTTACACCATTAGTTGGAGTGTGTACTATAATCATTCTTCTAAAACTTGAAACTTGAAAATTTGAGCTGTAATGAATAATTATTTATTTTTTCACTTTGCATTCACTTGATGCTAAAAGAGAACTGAAATACTTCCGATGTTATGAATTTTACAATTTTACAAATTACGAGTGAAGACCTAAAATGATTTTAAAATAGGACTTAACCATCACAACATTGAGTACTATTTAAAACAAGCTTTGTACCTAAATTTGAATCGAGATCATGATTAAAGACGCAAATTCATTTATAGGTATCATTATATGAATGCAGATTCATCAAGGATCCAAACCCAATTTGGATCCTTTCCCATTTAAATAAATCCAGCTGAAATGCTAGTATTACATCCCAATGTGTATTTAATGTAGAGAATATCCCATTCCTAAATTAGTTCCAAAGCAATGACAAATGAATAATTAAGTTTTTAAAGAAAGAGGAACAGAAAGAGATCTCTCCTTAACAAGCCAAAATCAAGATTTTACCTCATCAAGTTTTGGTTGATTGTTGGCCTCCAACATCAGTCCAAAATGAATGTGAGGGAAGTGAGCCCACTAACAAAGGATGATCACAAGCAAATACCCCACGTTGTTAAGACATATGGTAAGGATTTAACAAGAAAAAAAAAAAAACAAATCATGTCACTCACATTCTTAGCTGCAGTGCTAAATGCTTCTCTATGGCTGATCTCTGGATTATTGGCCTTAATCCTCTGAATCTCTTCCCTGTATCCCCCACATTTATTTAAAACAAAACAAGATTTGTGATAGAACTTCATTAACAAAGTTGTAGAAGAAACAGTAAGAAAGAAGTCATTATGTTTTGGGGTTTAGAAGAAAAAAAGAAAAAGAAAAAGATGTTCGCAACAGATTTATTACTTAATGAATTGGTTGTATGCAGAAGGGATTCGCTGCCTTTTCTCTGGAGCTGGATAGAAAAAAGATTAGTAATATTAAAACAACAGATAATGAAGTTGAAAGGGCATAGGGTTAAGGAAAGCAGAGATTAAAAGAAGTGAAGTTTAAGAGACTCTTGAGTTAGAAAACTCACGTCGATTGACGACAGTCCTTTCCTCATTACTTGCCACTGATGTTAGCATTGCAACTCTGTTGCATTTGGAAGAAGAGCCCAGGTCTAACCTGTAATCTGGTGAAATGAAAGTGGGAGTCTGCCCAATTGGACAATACAGGAGGTTAAGGAATATATATTTCATGATTAAATAGAGCTTACAAACTGGTACTCAAAGCATGGAATTCTAGGAAAAGTTTCCACCCTTATTAGGTATTGTATTCAATAGATATTATAATGTGTGTTTTCGAGATCGAGAGAGAGAGAGAGAGAGAGAGAGAGAGAGAGAGAGAGAGAGATTTAAAGTGGATGGAAGACCATGAAAACATTGAGCAAGAGATTCAAACCAAAATGGGTCCAAAAACAAAGAAAAGGAGGAGGCTGAGGTGATTGAATCGGTTAGAATACGGCCTTCATACAGAAAACATTGCGTTGACAGCTCTCTCTCTCTGTTGCAGTCTGGAATGGTAGAATCAGAGAGACCGGACGTGTTCCCACGATGGAGGACAAGGACTGATAAGAGAGAGCTAAGATAACATTCGATGGCTTGCATTCCCGTCAATCAAATCAGTAAAGAGAAAAGCGTTCTCGGGTCAGGACCTGACCCTAATAAAATAATTGAAAACAATTCCTCCTATAAGTAGAAAAATTAGGAGGATTTTAAGGCAGCTGCTAGGGTTTCACTTTACAGCCTTCCTCTTCGATAAAAGTTCCTCTCTCCCTCAAAAGAAAGGCAGAAACCCTAGTTTTCAGAAGCTAGGACCAGGTGAGTAGATGGGTGCGTAGCTTTTTCAAAATGCTAGAGTTCTAATAAATTCACCTGCATTTCTTGCCAGGATAGAGACTGCAAGGCAGCTGCCATGTTCACTGACCACAGATTGGTGCAATGCCCACACCGGACAGTCACAATGTCAAACAAGCTGCTGCGTGGAACACTCACCTGAAAAGGTACATAGCAAGAAAAAAATGAGAATGAAGGAAAGATATGCAAATTAAAAACAAAAATTGTCAAAAATCTAAATAGCTCCTATCATCCGAAAGGTTCTTTTTGTTTGTTTTTTCTCAATATATTGGACACAAACTTTCATTCTCATTGAAATGTTTGAAAAAGAAAACTTTTGAAGTTTTGGAGTTAGTGTTGGTTTTTCCAAATATTTTCTGAGTGAAAATGCTTCTTTGTACAACACAAAACAAAAGTCTCTCTCTCTCTTTCATCTTCTTACTTAGAATAAGAGTGAAAACAAAATAAAGAGAGAAAGAAAGAAAGGGAGGATCCTTTCTTTGCTTTAGTTCCTGTAAATACAGGATGCTCTCACATATCCTTTTGCAAGGTTCTTGGTTTATAAACAAAAACGAGGGAAACTGGGTATCTCCCATTCGTAAAGATATCGAAATTAGTCCAAAACACAACTGCTTATTCTCTCTCTTCCTCTTATTACATCGTCACTCTTCTAAGCCACTTTTGGTAAAGATGGTACGAGACATTGACAAAA
This sequence comes from Chimonanthus praecox, assembly GCA_022113865.1. Taxonomy (NCBI): domain Eukaryota; kingdom Viridiplantae; phylum Streptophyta; class Magnoliopsida; order Laurales; family Calycanthaceae; genus Chimonanthus; species Chimonanthus praecox. The sequence continues at coordinate 62,979,000 of CM039088.1, forward strand.
TTTGGTGATCTTCGACTTGTCATAGTCAATTTCTTTCAAGTCCAGAGTCAATCCATATGTACCAAGAAAACCACTCTTCTTTTTCAAAAGGAAAATAAAAATAAAAAACAACGATAGAGACACTAGTTCTAACAGATGAACCCAGAGAGATATAGAGCTAAAACCCAAAGCGCAAATTCGAGGACATGGCCTCTTCTCAGGCTTTATTATTCTGATTTTAGTCTATGCAAATAAAACCCAGAACAAAAAGTCGTAAAAAAATCAGTGAATTGTGATGTTAGGATTGTATACCGCAAGAATAATATTACAGAAATTGCAAGGGATGTAGCAGAGTTGCTCCGAAGCGGCATCGACGCAGGCCGACATGTTCTCTCCTTGTATTTTGAGGCCGTGAGGAAGAAGACAGTACTTTTATGCCAACTCTAGCAAAAGAGAAAAAATTTAAAAAGAGAAAGGTAAAAGGCTAAAGCAGGATCATGTTCTCCTCCTCTATTCTCTCTTTTCAGTAGATGTTTTGAGTGTTTCAAAACGAGGATAAATAGAGAGGGAGAGAGAGGAGAGAGAGAGAAGAAAGGGTAAAGATGGATCCAAAAGGAAGATTAAGAAGATAAAGAGAATTGAATTGGTTGAGATAGAGAGTGCTCTTGGCACTCGGTGATTTCTTAAAAATCTCGCAAAAGGAATTTCCCTTTGTCGTGACAACTGCTGTTGAGCTACATATGCGGGGCACGTGTGAGTACATCAATCCGTTGAAACATGGTCACAACAAATCGAGAACGTCCATCAACACACTCAGTGGAAGTTAAAGAAAAAACTGAGAAAATTTCTTTGAGTTGCTGACTTAAATTTAAGTTTTCATATTTAACCGAAATTGGAAAAATAATTGGCATTGTAAATTAAGTCTAATATATGTGTTGCTCATTTTTAAGTAATAAGCCAACCGGTCTTTAAGGCCTACAGTATCCTTTCCATGTATGTACTGATCGGATGCATCATTAACTGATACAATAATATTTTTATATAAGTAGGTGAATTATCTGACAAATATCTATTGATATTTGAATATTTTTGGCAAAATAGTAAATTTTTATATTGGTAATTCTGTAATTAAAAAACTAGAAGAACATTTAGTAAGTATAAAACTTGTCATTTGATTATCTATCGGAGACTGGAAAAAGGTCTCTAAAGATTAGATAGAAATTTTAATTAAATATTGAGACTCAAAAAATGAAAGTCCATTGCTGATGTCAAGGAGGGTATCCTGTCTAGCTTAAAATTTCCTAATTTCTAATTTATTTGCTTCTAATTTCATTTGTTGTGCAAAAATCGAATTCAACAATCTCAATGGATGCAATCAAACGACAAATCTTCTCAAACTCTCTCTCAAAACAAATTTATATCCCTCTCGCAGTTACAAAAACAAACCCATAAAAATATTTCTTTCTCAGTTTTTCTGTCCTCACAAACCCACACAATGCACACCCCAGTTTTCTTCTCACCCAACACTATATATTTTCACTCTTAAACAAATTTTCCAAACGAAAAAAATGAGAGAAATTAAAATAGAAAATTTCTAAAAGAGAAATTTTCAATTCAGAGTTTCTATTCCCAACTCAAATCGAGTCAAAATCCAACAAATCTCCACCTTGGTAAGATTTACAAGTCAATCCTATGATAGCTCCACCTTAGCATGAAATCTCATGCCAACCAAACAAAGTAAACAAACGATGCTGCCAACAATTGTGCCGGTAGGCACGAAAGTGATCAAACATGCTGAATGTTGATCAAATTCAAACAGTGCTTTGAACTTGACCCCTGAATGCGATGAACACCTGTGTCAAACTTGACTCTTCTTGGTCTACTGACTGCACTTCCCTGCAAAAATACATACTATTTTGCAGAGTATCTTTCATCATTACACTTGCAACCGAAACAACCTTTAGAACTCCCAACTTCTATAGTAACCTTGAAGACTTTGGATTTTCAAGCACCCAGCGAGATGAAAATTTTCTTCAAATCTAATACATATCTAACATCGGTCAAAACTTTAATTGTTCCATCATGCAACCTCAACTGGATTTTATCTATCCTTTTTGTTTTACAGGTACCATCATTATCCATAAAAACTGATCCGCCATCCAACTCTTGAAAGCCGGAAAAACAATCATTGTTGGGACACATATGATAAGTACAAATTGTATCCAAAATCTATTCATCAGAATGACATACAAATGATGAACCAATCAAAACAAACTCAGAATCATCATCTTCAACTCCTTCAACATTTGCATTCGGATCCTTCTTTTCCTTGTTTTCCAACTTTGGATAATCCAGCTTCCAATGCCCTTTATTGTGACAAACGACACACTCATCCTTTGTAAAAATTCTTCAATCAGACAACGATGATGCTCCTCTCGCCTTAGAACGACATTTACCTTGCATAATAGATTTCCTATTTTTTGTTCTTCCCCTTATTATCAAAGCTTCCGATGATGAGTATCTACAGGCCTCCTTATCTGTCATCTGATACTCATTATTCATCAATCCATTTGACACATCATCAAATTTAACCCATCATTCCCATATAGTAAGGTGGTCGTCAAATGCTCAACGTATGAGGCTAAATTTAACAATAACAATGCTTTGTCCTCATCTTGTATTCCAGCATCAAGATCTTGTAAATCAACAAGAATTTTGTTATAATCATTTAAATGCTCGGAACCTATCTCAAAATCAGAGAAAATCGCTGCTAGCTACAACCTCCGTTGATCGCTTCCGTTGCGTTGTTTGAAATTGATTTTTGCACAAACATATTTTTTATTTATCAAATGCAACATTAAAATCTCTATTTTTTTAAGAAATTGAAAATTTTAATATCTAAAGGATCATATATGAAATGTATGTGAGAAGGAAAGGTTTCTTTGTTTACATTAAATTTTTACAGAATTGCATGTTAACGAGGAGCAGAGCAGGCATTTTGATTTGTTAGAGGAGAGGAGAGGAGAGGAGAGAGGTGGGGTGGTGGGGACCATATTTTTTACAGTGTGAAAGACATTTATGTTGGCCATTCCAACACCTGATCAGTCGTTACCATGTATGTACTCACCACACCTGATTGGTTTTCAATAAAAGGCCAAGCAACTGTGTTGATGTCTCACATCGTCAGTTTCATACCAAACCAATCTACTCCATTTAATATACTAAATTATTTCAACACTACTTTTACCCTCAATGGAAACCCCTACACCACAACACTCTATGCTATGCACATACAACCATTTAATACTTTATATATATATATATATATATATATATATATATTATTTTTTTTTCTTATTTAGAAATATGGTAATCCACATGGGATATGTTTCATCATCAATGGTATTTATAAATTTATCTTATCTTTGATTGACATTGAATCAAATATTCAAACTAATTATAAGTTCATAATTATTTGATTGCAAGAGTGTGAATAGACAATAGAAATTGAATACTAATGTGCCAAAAACTAACATTGTCCTTTCGGCTCCATATATTCACATCATTCTCATGGTTTAATTATGTAAAAATAATAATTAATATCTATGTATAATTAAATTTTAATAGCTCCCCCTTCCCCAATTAGATTTTACTAATATTGTGTTTACTAAATTAGAGATTTTCTCCTTCATTTACTTTCCTTATTTGTTTTTCTCATTCTCTATAAATAAAATGATATAGTCTCTCATTCATTAAGAAAGACACACCACAAATCCCGTGTTTTATTTTCACACATTATTTTATTTACTAGTGATTGTATGAATTCCTAGCATGCAAGAATCTATATATAAATATTCTCGCATCTCAGATGTTTTTCACTATTTTAGAACTATGTTAAAATATCTCATTTTTACCGATTCTATTGGATATTTTGAATATCAACATACAAGGAAATAAGTCAAATTAAAATCTATTTTTATTATTAACGCCCATAATTTTTTTTTTTTTGAATTTATGTGTGAAAAACTGCAGAAAATCCAGTGTAAAACTCCCATGAGTGATACCCACTGTCCTTAAAATACACCAGATTAATGTCCATATTTACTGTATTCATGATTTTTAGAGTTATAATACTTTCAAAAATTAAATGTCAACTCAAAACCTAAATACTCTTTATCTTCCAATACAATCTTAATCGTCTCTCTCGATCATATTTTTCTGAAGTTGGAAAACTCAAAGCAGGCTGATATACAGAATTCTAGATAACTAATTTCCATACAATAAGAGAGAATTCTAGTGTATATTTAGCAAAATCTTAGATTTGTATAGTTAATATGACGCAATGATAATATCAATTATTTATCCTTTGGCTCCTTGGCCGGTTGTGGAGTAGAGAGACTATTTATTAATATTAAATTGAAATTTACAGAATTAAATGAGATATATAAAAAATGATAAAATAATGAAGAAATAAAGTTTCAATCTCATCTAATCATCTTAATTTTAATCTTTAAAATTTTAACTATCATAACTTGTTAATTTTAATAATAAATTTCACAAATTTAATATAATTAGACGAATGGATCTTCTTAATATCCATCTTTTACAAAGTGTCAGTATTCTCCTCGAAGCTTTGTATCATTAGATACTTTTATTTTTTATTTTATTCTCGCCCAACTAGTCTTTCGAAGTATGTGTATGCCTCTTTAGAATTACCGGGGATTGAACCCAATGTTAAAGCCTTATGTCTCAACCACTAGACTAACCCTTTGGGATTGTATCATTAGGTACTTTGACTATGAAGAAGGGACTTGGTCGGTGCAGGTCCAAGATTCTCCATTTCCGAAATCATCCACCCTTGAAAGATTCACCATCATAGTCAAGATCTTCCTATCTCTAATGTCACTTAAGTGCTTAGTCTGACTTCTTCTTGTTCCAGTACTTTTATGTACATTTTATATTTAATTATTATAATTAGTGATGCTGAGAAACCATTAAGCCAAGAGATTTTTATTGTTTATTCATATATATTTTATATTTTAAAATATAAAATATTTTTTAGTAGACAGTAAAGATGTAAAGCCTGATGTTGTTATGATAAGATTTTCTAATATAGTTCTTATCACCTCTGGAATGTATTCTCTTATAAAATGAGAAATGATCTTATATAAGATACTTAATGATTTTCTTACAGGTCTTGTATTTCTACATTCACTTTCATGAAGATCAATTTTAAAATAAAGAATTATCAAAATGATTAATGAAGAATGGGACTTTTGATCAGTTCATGTGGACTGCCTAATTGTTAGGCTTCCTTATTTGTTTATTTTTGGGCCTGCCTAGTTTTGGGTGTGGTCCGATCATCCTTTTGTAATTTTGGAGTTTCTCTCCCCTTTTTGATTGACTACTTACCCAACAATAAAAAAAAAAAATCATGTATTGGCTATTGGTATTACCATTAAATACTTTTTTGTATGTTTAAAATCCAAACATCACAATCACATGTCATCATTTATCTTTCTTATTCTTAAGTTGTGTTAGGACTGACTGTCCAACTTAAGGTTAGATCATTAGGTGAAGTGACCAAAGTCCTTTATAAGTCTCTAAATTTCCCCCTTCACAATCAATGTGGGAATCATTCGTTGCCTCTAAATTTCCCCCTTCACAATCAATGTGGGAATCATTCGTTGCCTCAACAATCCTCCCTCTCGAAAGAGGCTCTCCAGCGGATAGAACATCGCTGGCCATCCCATCCCAAAAGACTATCCCATTGGATGGAGTGACCCAAATTCTCTGTAAGTTCCTAACTCTTTCCTTTCACAACCAATATGGAATTCATTCGCTGCCCCTAACAAGTGGATTGAGCATGTTAAATACTCTTCATGGATTGTAAAAGGGATTTTCTTAGCTTTTGGGCTATCAACTTCTTTATTTAAGAGATTAGGTTTGAGGCATTCTCATTAAGGTGTCTCAAGAGAGACCCACATTGGCCGACTGATTCCTGAGTGATTTTGCCGCCCCACCAAAGATTTCCTGCCACGTTCCTCTCCTCCCCTCATTGTTCCCAACCCCAACCAGCAAAACGGGCACAGCATTTCCTCCACTCCTAAGCATTGATAAGTCTAATTCTGCAGGATGGGCAATGCAATTCCTGACTGTAAGAGAAGGGAAGATCCCTGGTGAATTACAACCACAATTTTCAAATTCGAACTCTCATTCACTTTGCCATACCAATTCATTTATGTAATTGTTATTTTTACTTTTTGGGTTCTTTTCTTTCAATCTACTTAGTAATAACAGATCATTTTTGTCACTTTATAACTTTTCATATTGTTATAGCTTTGCTCCTTCAGTGTCTTCTATTTGTAACTTTCAAAGTAAAAATTGTTTTTAGTCTTTTATAGATGTGTAAACCATTCTAAATGACTCGTCTTCATTTTTTTCCTTGTACAGAGACAATTTTAAGATCTCCTAATATAGTCATTTTTAATCTTATTTAATTATATAAAAAATCCTCTAAATAGCAATAATTCTTTTAACATTTTTAAATACCTCACTCTCCCTATTGGAGACAGAAGTATCTAAGTGGACAGTACAACTACAACCCAAAAGATGTTCAATCAATCTAATAAATGTAGCCGGTTTAATCAGTGATTTTTTTCAATGTCAATATAAAATCATTAATCAACAGTATCTGTGAATCAGATAAACGAAACCCAAGTCAAATTTAAATTTAAACAGGATGGGAACATCAAATGCACAGAAAGATTTTAAGAACTGTTTGCCTCTTAAAGAGGCTCATTAGAGCAAGAGTCCGAGTCATGGATCAGGAAGAACATATTAGAATATTTATGAAATTTTATGATGACTTTAAAATCAAAGTTTCTCTTAAAAAAGTAATTGGCCTTTTTGACCTAACAATAGTATATTATAAGATGAACTTTAATTAGGATCCAAGCATTCATGTAAGATATATATATATTTATATATCTTCATGTAATGGATATATATAAGAAGAAAAGAAAATTAATATTAAAAGGATTACTTATAAAACTTTGCACCAAACAATGGTAGGATCAACCACTGCTCTCACAGAGTTTCACTCCAAAATACCTGCAGAAAAGGGATGAACAGGAGAAAACCGGTATAAGCAGATTAAAAAAAAAAAGGCGGTATTCCACGTCATCATTCTTCCATGCTAGGGTGTTCAGAAGGGCATAGAAGTCTTTGGCGCTATTCCAGTACCCAAACAAGAGCTGATGAATGGTATCATTATCGTCATCATATTGATTGAACGGCTGAGTGCGACCCTTCTCTCCTCCCCCCGATAACATGGCGGACTAGGGGGGCGAATTTCATCCATCAGTCATTCCCATTACCACATCCATACATCCCCCAGATGATAACATACATACATGCATAGTAATGGTGTCTACATATAGATGTGTCCTTTGCAGTAGAAATATGTAATGCAGGTCATTGAATATAGAGATGGGAGGGTTTTATGGAAGAAGACAGAGGGCATTAAAGGCAGAGAGGGTAAGAGAAAAAGCAAGAAAAAAATGAGCAAACAAAAGATTATGGCATCTCTCATTTGTCTACTTGGCCGACCTACGATGTGGGCTGAACGTGTTGGTTTTGGTCCCGTCCCTTTCCTTGTCTCAAATAATAAATAAACAAGCACACAAACCAACACTCCACACATTTTATAACTATTGTTAAAACACTACAGTAACAGTAACAGTAACAATTACTGTTGTTGCTTCTAGTTTTTATTATTACTCCCTCTGCTTGTGGCTCTTCTTTAAATGAGGGATGCACTTGGATTCAAGCAACCCGACGTTCTATAGGATATCTCAGATGGTTTACAATGATTAGTGACGTTGTTGTTATAGTTGGATATGTAAGTATAAAAGACTAGCTCATTATTATGTGAGTGACTCAAGTTTTTGTTATGTTTCTAAATTTCTTTCTTCATAATTAATGTGGGACTCATTTGCTCTCTTAATTATTTCTTTTTGAATGAGGCTCTCCGACAAATAGAACGTCGCATGTCATTCCGTTTACCTAAGGAATCCCATTAATTTACATGCGTTACCTTGGAGATCTAACTTTGATACCACTCGTTGGGACTAGGTATTCACTCCAAAAAGTTAGCCCAGTAGGTGTAGGGACCCCAAATCCTTTATAAGTTCTTAAATCACTCTATTCATAATGACTAATATAGGGCTTATTCGCTGCCCCCAACAATTCCTTAATCAGATCACTAATCCACTATTTCGTTTCACTTCGTACTCTAATGTCGCTAGCGAATCCAACCTGCTAGGAAGACCCTTTGAGATCTTCACAGGGTAACTCTTATGGCTATAAATTTCTGTTGACAAAAAGCATTACTATATATCGAGATTCATTGATGACATTTATATGTTTGATGGATCTAATGTAGAATGTGGGTTAATCTAGCATGAAATATGGTTAAAAAGCATGACTTTCTACATTTCATCAACTCTTTGACTTTTGACATGTGATAATGCCTTCATTTTCTTTTTCAAGGGTGGAGAAAAGGGGATGGTGGAGGAAGGTTTTATGGGACATCAAAATTCACAAAAGTGAAAGATGAACGCAAAAATGACAAGCAGATTCGACGATTTCATAAAAGACTCAATGGTTCAAGTCAATGTAAACTCAGATGAAAAACATGTAGCTTTCTAGCCTAGATAAAAGGAAACTTCTCTATGATAAATAAACACCAGTGAAAAGGGGAGCTGTAAAAGAAAAGGGTAGTTGTAAAAGTGAGTGAGCTGTTTGAGGTTGGTAAAATTCATCAAAGTTGAGCTGTGAAAGTTCACTGATCTCTTGTAACATCTAAACCACGTCAAGAATACTTAAATGCCTATCATTAGTTATCACAACAACTAAACTTTTACATTAAAAGTAATGAATCTACAGACATTTATGCTTAGAGAGTTTTACCGCAGCACCCGTTTTGTCCAAATTAGTCGGACATGGTGGCGATCAGTAGTTCGACTGAGGCCAAAAACAACATAAATATAACAAGAGATGATGGAAAAGTGTAAGCTGTACTTCAAAACTGTTTGTAGCCTTTTTCAATTTTAGTTACCTTTCTCATCTCTGTTGACTCTTATGTACATAAAATCCCACCAGTGTCATCTTTACAGGTTGGACTCCAATCAGCATGAACATCACACACTGCAATCATGTGATGAACGGCAGCTCATTTCAATCGTTTTTAACTCTCCATGTTTTCCCATTTAATGGAGTACAAGTCTATCAGTAGTGAAAACAGATGACTAGAAATAGTCTCACTACAAAGAATTTATAGAAAGAAGATAGTAGACAATAACATCTTGATTAGAAAGGCCTTAAAAATGAAGCCACTTAAAATGATTTTAATTAGATTAATAAAACTATATTTTTATTGCTGCCTGACTTTAAAGTTGGTATAGGCTGAAGCCTCGTTTTCAAACAACAATATGCTAATTTTTTTTTCCAATTTAGGAAGCACTACCCATGCCTTTCCCATGTATATATTGTCTGTATTTAAGGGGTTTCAAACCCTAGCCGACAGTCTATATGTAGTGCATGATGTAAACTTTGGGGCATTACTGTGATGACAGCTAAGGTTATAACTGTAAGAAAATCGATCACCAAATGATGAAGGTCATGTTGTTCTTGCACACTTACTTGAATCACAAATTTAAGATAGATTTTAGATCTGAATCTATAATTCGATATCTCAACCCTCACTCTCACTGAAAAAAGAAAGAGATGACTCTAATTTCACTGAGATAATTGTTGTTGAACAAATTGACCAACGAAATTAGGTGTTCTAAGAATTAGATTAGAATGTGCAATTGTGACGTTGAATACAATGATTAAGATGCAATTAATTGAGCCTACAAATTAAATGCAATCCAAAGAAACCAATGCATGATCCGGCACCAATTCAAATTGAAACTGAAAGAACCTTCTAATGAATTAAAACTTGGATTGTGAAATCCAATTTTAATAGTATTGGTTAATGCAAGACACGAACATTCAAATTCACCATACAAATTAAACACCAATCACATAAGACTGAAATTAACTCAATACAAATACAAATCTAATTCAAAAGAAACTAAACTAGAACTCACCAAAACTTAGTGAGACTCCCAAAGCCTAAGCTTCAATTAACTTCAAATCATTTGCTTGTGTTTACAAAATTCGCCCAAGCCTTGTATTTATAGGCTTCTAAGCAACTAAAAATTAGGAAATAAAATAAAAAAACTTGCTAAGCACAAGCATGCACACCCAAAGAATTTCTCATTGGGCTTATTACAATCCTTAGACCTCCACCAACGAAAAAATTCCATGTGGAATTATTACATTATAAAAAACATGAAAAGAAAATGATATCATAAATGTGACATGGATCAATCTTGGCCGTCCATTCAAATATGTTGCTTGATTTGAGTTCCTAAATCAACCACAAGATGATCCACACGCCCAAGCAATGGATTCCTTGCTAATCTTGAGTTTCCTATTTAGGTTGAGTGGTCCATAATCCTCCCATGCGCCCATATCTTGCTACGTTTGCAAGATTCCATGCCAAGTGGCATCCATGTAAGCAATGATGTGGAAGATTATGCAGGACTCGGATGTCAGATTGCATGCAGAAAATGGGCTTCAAAACATGAGTTTTAGAGGCCCAAAACACCTCATAACAGAGCTTGGTCCATATCTCATTCATTTGGGCTTAGAATTGCATGAAATCAGCCCATTGGAAAGCTTGTGAGGCCTTCTCTTCCCTCTAACGATTCTTGAGTGAAATTGGAATGCAATTTCATCTATGAAGTAAAATTGGATTCCATCATCTTTACTTGGGTCTTCATTGAATGTGATGGTCGCATCTTATTGCAACTTCAATTTTTAGGGTTTAGGTTTGGATTTTTTATTGGGAGAGAGATTAATTGAACGGTCAGTCTAATATCTATATACTGAAGATAATACTCATATGTCACGTCCTATGGGTTTAGACATATGTGCCAAATCTCATTAAATTTGTGTATTTTTTTCTTTTCTTTTTTCTACCTTTCTTCTTTCCTTTTGTAGTTTGGATTGAACCTATCGATTGTGAATGAGCAAAAGCCTCTAAACAATTGCTATGCTGAGCCAAGGTTGAAGTCTTTAAGCACAAGATTGGTGTTTCGTGTTCATATTTGCACATGTCTGCAAATATGGTAGGACCGGATCTCACTAAATATATCCGCCATGAAAGTTGAATGTGAGAGTACTCTTGAAAGATGGATGGTGCAGTTGCCATAGAGGTAAAGGAAATAACCCAAATGAGTGGTTTTAATGGAGAAAGAAGATTTGGTCATGGCAGTTATTCTTTTTTAACTTCTTTTTTTTTTTCACTAAATAAGGTGCTTTGTTCAATTTATCTGAAAAAAATACTATCAAACGTTCTATAAGGTATTCTCATCTTGTGTGGGAGGTCTCCCTCAAATCTTTGGAGTGTCTAACTTGATCCATGATGTTTATGGATGGTGTCATGAATCCGAAATTTTACCTATAATCACCACAGAGTAAGGTCAACGGATTTCCACATATTAAAAAAAAAAAGGGTTATAGAGTAATGTTTTTGAGAAAAGCCATTTGCATGGCTTATTATCTAGCACTGCTATATTAGATTGCAACAATTCTGAAATTATGGCATAGACAACCTATTAATTTTTTTTTTTTTATCATATTTATGATTCTTATGTTTGAGTTCTGAAAGAGTTGAGTGGTAAGTTATATCCAAGATCCAAAATTTGTATTTTTCTATGTTGATGGACATTATTACAAATTCAGTTCTTAGGGCTTGTGTTGGAATGCTTGAGAGGTGAGTCAAATATTTGTCTTTCCTTTAGTTTTTTAGTGAAGACAATATTCGTAATGCACTCTATAGACATAGGCATACGTGTCGAATCCTTATATCATCTTTATTTTCTCTTTTTTTTTTTTTTTATGATTTGAATTGGATCTGTCAATTATGTAAAAGCCAGCTTAATGCAACATTTAAGTATAAAAAATTTGATTACTTTAAATAATTTTTTAAGACTTAATTCTTAAGAGTTTAAAAGCATATATGATCTACAAGAATTTACTTTAAGCAAAAAAAAGTCCATATACAAAAATGAAATCTACTAAAATTCACTTCACATAAAAAAATATATAAGATACTTTGTAACTTATTTTATCATAATAAAATTAATAAAGAAGTAAATCCAAATGTTCGAGTGCTTTGTCCTAGAGTTCGATGCACTTGTACATGGTATGATAGTGTGGAAAATAGGAGCCATAACCGTCCTTATCCGGCATTCGTTTTCCGATAGCGCTATTCATTATAAAGGCACTTAGGAACCAATGATAGGGAAAGGCAGTAATGAAATAGCTTCTCCATAGTGGTCCCACACGCAACAACGTAGAAGGTGAGGTCTTATCTTTAAAGTTGTATTAGATTTTGTAGAGTCTAATCATCAAAATGTATTGATGATTTGATCGTGGGTTGAGCTTCATGCTGAGCTCATAGGGGGGCAAAGGGGGCAACGCTGCTTTGTCTAGGGCAGAGGCTTAAAATCGATTTTTTTTATTGAAGGACAATTTTGTAATTTTCACATTACACCTTTTGTAAACTCTAATTAAAATAATATATAACGTCTTTTTTTGGTATGATAAGGTTAATTCTTCAATTTCTTGCCTTTGAGTACAATATATTTGATTTGAACCTATAGACGTAGTAAAATAGAACCAAATAAATTTATGTGTTATGAATTTATTTGATTTTTTTCCTTTCAGTTTATGTGTTCTTGTTCAATATTATTGTTGTTTTGTGTGGTGGAAGAGGTATTTCCATCCAACAAGTTGCAGGTAGAACCATCCCACTCATCTCTCTCTCTCATGGAGGATGTACAGTATAGTAAAGCTTCTTTGAGAGCTTGGTTGGTCGGTCATTCTTTGGAGAAGCAGGCAAAGCGATAGATCAGGCTAGAGCGGTACCTTCATTAAACAGCGCCCTTCTTAAAAGGACCCTTGGGCATGGAGATTCACCTCTCAACCTTGTACCAGTGAAGTGCCCACACACGTAATTCGTGTATACATGCATATGAATAGATGTGTACATGCATCCATTACAAATTCACATCCATATTTTTACTCCACATCTTAATTTTTTAATATATTCTAATATTTGGTACATTCATGACTGGCTGTGGATGGAAACATGGGACTTAACATGCCCTCACTTTGCTTTTGTCAATTTGACTTGATGTGTATCATCGCATTCTCTCACCTTCTTTAAGGAATAATTGCCGGATTCTCTCTCTCATTTTCTTAAGGCCGTTCCTTGAAAGTAAACAGACCAAACTAGCTGGCTTTACAGTTGGGGGAGTGGAAACCACAGTCTAGATGGATAGATTTTGAGCAGAGTTTAGGTTTATGAAGCATGCTTAATGCTTATTAACCTCTTGATTAGCATTTCACGTTATTTGTGAATGAGGAGATTTAGGAACTTAATATGGGATTTGGGTCACTCCACCTATAAGACTGGTCTTTGAGACTGGATACTCAGTCCTAAAAAGTGGTATCAGAGTCATATCTCCATGCCAATACATGTGGACTCAGAGGATCTCCAAGTTAGACAGGATAGTCGGGTGACATTTTATAGGGAGGGAGGGTTCCCACATCAGTTGTGAATAGGGAGATGTATGAAACTTGAATCACTCCACTTATCACCTTAATTTTTTAGGCTGAATACCCATCCTAACAATACATTGCCTTGGAAAACTCAATCAATCAATTTGCTTGAGAGTTTCCTTTACATTTAAATTAATATTACTCCACAGTGGCGGGTATCATTCAAAGAAATGGGAACTGTTAAATAGTATGTTTGTGGCGGGTACAAGCTCCTAAAATGGATGTGAAGCAGGTGCTAAAGGACCACCTCGACTAGGACTTGTTTTTTTTCTTTGATTTCAAATGGGAGTGCTTGGTTCATATTGGAGAGTATTGTGGTGTTTTATACTTTTATGAGGCCTGCACAGGAGCAGCTGTCCCATCACACAATGGCTATTCCTGGAAGAGTTGGGTCACCACGTATTCAATAGTGCCTATTTTGTGGGTCAAACCATATTTAAGAGCTTAGATGAGCCAAGCATCCAACCCTAGCTTGGAACAGTTGGTATCATTCATACTGTGGATTTCATACACCATCTGAAGGGAAGAGATGGCAGGTCCACCACGAAATTCTAGCCTTTAATGTCGATTTACAAACACCATACTGTGTGAGTTTCACCAATTACTGGGCATTCACCTCATTCACTCTTGGATCATGTGTTTGTATTTCAAAATTAAAATTTTGATCACATCTAGAGATACCCGCATCACATACCCTTAGCTTCGTGTGAACATCTAAGTAGATCCTTTTCTATCAGTAACTGGACAATGATTAGAGGTTGTATTAGATGCAATTTCTATATAAAATTAGACTTCTTTCCCTCTTTTTTCTTTAGTATGCAGAACATAAAGTTTGTGTCATAGAAATTTATTAGAAAAGAGCTCTTTCTAATTTTGTAGTTTTAGAAATTTCAAGCCTCGGTAAGTTATTGCAAAAAAAAATATTTTTTGAATTTCTGATTATTGTCAACTAATGGTCTACTTTTATTTGATTTAAAAATTTTACTTGAGGTTATGGGGGCTACTTCTGGATTAAAACTGCAAAAGAGAGATAGGGAATAGACAGGGGAAAAAGTTTTTTTTTTTTTTTTTAATGTAGGTAAGTAGTCATTAAAAAGCAAACTTTACAAAACGAGGAAGCAAAGATGCCTCGTCCAGATAAATAAATACAGGCCCAGAACTGGGCAGCAACCATTTAAATCACACTTGATAATATCAATTTGAACCCATTATTTCAGAATTTTGAGATCAATTAGATGATTAATCGATAAGGTGGACAAGGATGCAATGATGCAAAAGAATGATATTCACAATATTGCGATTGAAGAATTGAGAAGATAAGTGACACAATTAAATTAGGCAGGGAAACAGACTCAGATCCGGCCAGGCCCGACAGACTTACCGGACCGTCTATAGCCCAGCCCAATTAAGTAAAGTCACTTTCCACACATTGAAGTGGGTCATGTCGAAGGCGAACAGCAGTGAATCCACTCTTTTGGCTGTGAGTAATATGTCATCAAGCAACTAGATATTTAGAAAGATGAGCCCACAATGGAGCTGACCATATCCCATTTGTGGTCAGTTCTTTTTGACAGATTTGAGAAAAAAATGGCTTTAGTAACAACTAGCCAAATTCAATGGATTGGATCAGTTTTGCACCCAGATTTTGGACATTTCCATATCCTTGAGACCCCATAATGATCCACTACTGTCCTTCATGTTTGACCTGTCTCCTCATGTGCTCAGTGTGAGGACTGAGAAGTGAATGTGACATAGCACATGCTTATCAAGAAGATAATATTTAAGTGGAAAGGAAAGTGAAATTGTGAAGGTCTTTGCTTCAACTCTTCCTATAGGTATGAATTGATTGGATGAGGGAAAAAATAATCTACATTTTGTTTGGTCGAGGAGAAAATTGTATTCTTTTGACAGAGGTGATGAACACTATCATCTCCTAAAGGAGTAAAAAGTTCAGTACTTGTAGGTTCTACTTTCTCCTGAAGAAACAATCTAAACAGAAGAGGTTTAGATTTCTTCAAGAGAAATTTTCATGATTTTCAAAATAACATATTTTGCAGTAGGGCCTCATCAACTCTACTAAATGAAAAATGCCTTGTGTGGAGAATAAAACTTTGGTCCAGTGATAAAAATGCAGATACATACTCAGCTTTTTAATCATTTATGTTAGATTATGAAACAAGTGACTGGATAGATAAAGGCATTTCGATATTAATAGTCATTTTCCTTTACTTATATCATGATTATGATCATCGTAATCTGAATCTTTCATTCTTTTTATAATTCGTTATGTGAAAACTCGTGAAGACTGGCTTGGCAGTTAAGAACCCTCCTGCAGTGCGGGAGGTCTTAGATTCAAGTCACTATCAACACAAAAGAGGCACTCCCCTTAGTGTTACTTAGTGTGTGTAGATAGGGAGGTTTTCACATATCTCAAAGATTAGTCATTTGTGCTAAGAGGCCTGAAAACACTTTGATCTTAAAAAAAATGTTCGCTACGTGAATTATACTTCACTCATATGTATTCTCTTTAGGAATTCAGGAATATCTCTATGTCTGACTTATTACGTGTCTGGAAAGAATGTATTGACCTTGCTTAAGTTTTTCGGCTTTTGTGTTGTGATCTTGATCTGCGTCGGATTTCTATGCCCGTCTTTGTAGTTATTGCTTTGTCTTTTCTTTTTCTTCTTGTATTTACACATCTGGTCCTTTTTCATATTATATTATATATATATATAAACCATTTAAAAAAAAAAGAAGTATTCATAGCCAAATTCTTTATAACTCAAAGATGCTTCGAATTGCTTCCTTCCACACCTCATTTGGTTTTATTATTTTCTTATTGCCTTGAACCAGCAGCCATAAATTCTTCAAACAGAAGTTGTTTCTAGTTTCTTCAAAGAGAGGTCTTTACTCTTCAATTCAAAAAGTGTTTTATGATCTTCTTATGAACATCCCAAGCCTTTTCAATGACACTCCTTTTTCTCCTCTACTTTAGCTACTAAGTCACAAGTAATGTCTTTCCATACTTACTTTATTACTTTGTTTTCAAACATTTGTTTGAATATTATCATTTTAAGTCCACTCGTTTTTTAAAAAAAGAAATGAATCATTAAGATACTGTTTATTAGTCTCTATTTATCTAATTTCATATTAATTGTAGTTCCAATTTTGAAAGTAGAACTTTCTTTACAAAGTGTTCAAACTTCAAAGTTTTATTAGTCCCACCGCCATCTTATGTCAAAATAATGATGGTTACGTTGCAAGCCATAATGGGAGTGAAGAAAAATCAAATTTTACTGCCTATATTTTTATATTAAATGATATTTAATGATTTTTAATCATGGTTGAAAGCTGGGGAAATTGAATTTTTACGATGGTGTTTTCTGTCTTTTGTCTATTTACTTAAAGCATCGTTGATTTTTTTTTCCTAATCGATACTTATCGTATCGGCCGAGATTTATACCCCTGCGTCCATATACGAGTTCATGGATTGTGTGTTTATATCAAGGCCCTAGCTCGTGTCTTTACCTAACTAACTTTGAGGATGCAACTTGGGCTCCGCAAATTTGGTCCTTCATGAAAAGCCCAAAAGTTTGAATTTGAGCTTTCTCATGCTTGGGCTGCGGTCAATTTTGGGCTAAAAAAAAACCTGATTTGAATTTAACCCAAAGTTGAGTTATCAGGCCTAGTGTTGCAAAAACACATAATAGAATGACAGCACAATTCCGAGTTCAAACGTAAAATGTGCTAAAAAAAGTTGTGCGATATTAAATTTACTCATGCTCAGGCTTGAAATCAAACTTTCAGACAGAGTCCAAACATTTAATCCGGGACTCAAAACGGGCCCTACAAGTGCTTGGGGCCTCTAACTACAAACTGGGCTTGGGCTACCAAAAACCTAGCTTGGGCAATAACGAGTTGCAACCATACAGCCATATCTAGTCCATCCCAAACTGGGAAGTCGTATTATTCATAAGACTAGTTAAAAGAATTGTCATGCACACGACATAAACAAGAATTTATTTTAAACTAATCATAATTTTCTACTTTGTAAGGAAAACAAATTTAGGAAATGGATATCTTCAGATGGGCCTTTTTCTTAAGTGGGTATTCGTGAGTGCTAGTTGATACCAGAGTTGGATCAATTAGAATCTAACGCCGAAAAGTTATCTGCACCAAAGAAGAAATGATTGTTGGTTGTGGAGAATGTATTTTTAGAATAGATAACAAGTGACGAAGACATTTTTGGGGTCGAGAATATGGTCTAATCTTCAGATAGACCAAACCAGTTTGAAAGCTTGATAAAGTCCAGCCCATTTAATTCTTGGAGCAAATATTTAATTCCATATCTAAGACAAGAACATGCACCGCAATTAGTAACAACTCATTGTTATACGCTAGAGGTCGCGAGTTTAAGTCCCATAGTATGAGATAGGTAGTCGGGCTATGGAAACAATATGCCAAATTCAAATATCAAAGGCCAAACCCGAATTGATGACTAAATGTCTTGGATGATGATGATTTAATTCCATATTTGGCTCAGGGCATCAAAATTAGGCCCAATCAAAAGAAAATTGCAATAAATACACATCGGCCTGTACCAGGTGTGTATAAGCCTGGGTCGGCTATCCAGTACTTGTTTAGCTTTAGCCAACACAGGCCCAGAAATTAACATATGTCCATCTTAATCTGGGATACATCTGTGCTTATAAAAAAATAGCCTGTGTTATTATTGGTCTATGAGTCTATCCAAAAGTATGAAATTACTTAGTTCTGGGCCAAAATGTTTTAGAAGACCCAAGCCTAATGGATAGTGGGCGGAGCTGTGCTTCTTCCCTACTAGGTCTATAAAATCTACATCAAGTTTAGACGTGAGCCTCATATACTAATTGAAAGTACTAACGTATCTTAATGAAGGGTAGAATCGATTTTAACCTATGCCTCTATATTAAAGAAAGTAGAATTTTGCAAGATCCAGCTCATATTCGCTATGAAACTCAAGAGGACCCACACTCAAAGAATTCTATAAACTTAAAAATTATTCAATAATCAATTTTTTCAAAAAGTAGGTGAGATTAGTTTTAAGTTTTAAAGATAGAATTGTTGATTTAATATGTAACTAAATTAAAGTCTTTAATTACTTATTAAATATTTATATTATCTTATTTAATATATGTATTTACAATGATAAGATATACAAGATAACGTCACAAAGTTGCATCGGGAGCTTTTTTATTCCTTTTTTGTTTTTTAATATAAAAAAAATTGTAGATGTTGAAAGCATACTAAATGATCAAATTTCATTTCAAAACTCAATGTGCAACTACTTAATTTTAATGATAAAAGCCAACAAATGATGATTGCACAGTGAGTTTTAAGATGAAATTTAATACATATATTATTAAGTCTAGTTTGAATGCGTACAAGTATACCTTTTTTATCAAAAAATTTAAAAAACAATGGACTAAATGCAGCCTATGCTATGACAGAATGACAGGTGAAGATTAATTCGGGATTTTTTTTTCAGGCTTTAGGTTGGGTACTTACCCAAATTAAATTCGAGCCCTGACTTTTTGAGTCCAAAAATGGGCCGAATCCAGATCCAATTAGACCCGAGTGCCATTTTCCGGGTAGAGTCCGATCCAAACTTGCACCCCATTAGGGTAGGAGTGTAGGACTGTAAGTCGAATAAATATGAAAACGGAAGGACGTACATCCCTGAGAGTCTGAGACCCTGAGAGGAAAAAAAAAGAAAATCTGTCCCAAGTCCCACCTCTTCTGGACATGAAACCGTTACTCAATTCAGTTAAACCCCACCGACCTCAGGACGTGATCTCAGCCGTCCATCGATGAAACCAGGCCACGTGTCCGTTTCCTCTCCACAGCGTCAAAGAATCCTTCTTCCTTCCCTTGACGACTATAGGATCAGAGAGGATAAAGGACGCCCCTTTTGTTTCATTTCTCTCTCATCAACTCTTCTTCTTCGATTTGCACAGATCCTAATGGCGACCGAGAGTGCTGAAGTTGTCTCCATTGAACTCCCAGCTCCTCATGGCTGGAAGAAAAAGGTCTTACTCCTGCATCCCATCTCTATCTGTTTCTGCTCTGTTTTAAGTTCTTTCATTCTGGCATTTTGTTTCTTAATTGCCAAAAGGAGCAAATTTGTCTGCTTATTGTCATTAAAACTTATGTGGATTAGTTTGTTTTTGAGATCTATTGTGCTTTTTTTTTTTTTTTTTTTTATGGAAATTGCTTTAGAGAAGGTGATTTTACAGCTGGGATCTAAAGTATACATCTCTAATCTCCATATTTGTCTCTGTGTGCGTTTTCTTCTCTGATTTGGGTCATTTCATGCTCGTTCTTGCATTTTGTTACTTAAATTGTCCAAGGAAAAAATGGGTCTGCGTATTTCATGTGAATTAGCTTGGTTGGTTTGTTTTTGTTCTATTTTGCGCATCTTTATGGGAGTTCCTGAAGGGTAGTTGATTTTCCAGCTGGGATTTGCTGTAAGGTTCTGCTTGATTATGAGAATTTGCATATATTTGGATGGAAACAGAAGTAGGAAGGAATGGGCTTGTTTCTGTTCCCTCTGATTTTTTTCTGGCTCTCTTGTTATCTTTACTTTCTGTGCCTTTCTTTTGCAGAATTTCGTGAGTATTGTAATGTTTCTACGATTAGGATAAAAAAGAGAAAGAGAAAATCACACTTATGTCAAATAGAATATTAATTGCCTTTATCACTTCAATTCATTGGTTTTTTTATTATATTCTCTGAGTGTCTTCCATGCCTTTTTCTTTTTGGGGAAATTGAGTGGTTATTTTGGTGTATTTTGATTTTTTTTTCTTGAAGAACTTGCTCGAATTCACTTCCTGAGTTTACACGAAGTTCCTACCTTTTGTAGAAAATCAAGAGTTGTTATAGCTGTAGGAATATATAGCTGCTTCTTTTCATGAATTCTTCGTGATTAGAATTGTTTGTCCTCATGTTGTTACAACATATGTTACTCGGAAACATGGGTAAAACTCACTATTAACGGCAAGCAATGTCAAGGATAGCTATGCCTCTCACGGATGACTATGCTTTCCTAAACAGTTTAGGATTGTGAAGTGTTTAGGAGACTGTGCTCTTTTGTATCGTGTATTTAACACAAATACATGTAATGAAAATCGTAGAATTCCAATTGTCTTCATGGTATCAGGGCGAGGTCTGGGATTTTTCGAGACTTCTTTAAAATAAGATATTTCTTTTTGTATCCCATCCCTTTCCTGCCCTCTTCTTCTCTTCATCACAGACATTCTCCAGTCGAACAGGTGATCTCTTAAAAATCGGCTATTAAGGAGAGGATGCTCATGTGCTTATAAACCTCACATTTCTAAAATTTACTGAACCTGACCCCATCCTTGTGGTGGTACCCTCACTCTGATACAATATAATACACATGAGTAGAACTCACCCTTAAAAACTGACTATTAAGGAGAGAGTGTTCATGTGCTTATAAACCTCACATTTCAAAGGTCCACTGGCAATGTGGGACTTGTGCTAACAGTTACATTTTTTTTTTTTTCACAATCCTAAATTTGGATGCTTCATTTACATCTGTACTATGGTTGTGGAAATTGCTTAAACGGAATGGTCTTACGGTGCTAGGATCTGAATAGCACTTGTGCCTTTCTAAAAAGTGTAATGATTTTTACCCTTTGATGTTTTCATTCCAATTGACAAAGTCGATCAAAGTTCTTGTAAAATAAGGTTGTGTCTTCCTCTCCAATTGAGGAGACCCTGTGTTTTTATTTATAGAGAAACAGAAATACAAATAAAGAAGGCAAATCAAATAAATAGGAAAGCCCTAAACTTGGAAAATACATCTTTCGGTAACTACTAATTAATAAATAATATATTATAAATATCTAATAGATTCTAACCGTTCTTTTCTTTTTCCTTAAATGTTTATGTAAGTCATTCTAAGAAAATAAGTTTTTGAGTGATTTTTCTATAACATGGGTATCCCTCATTCTATGTTGGAGGTGAGACTAACATAAATATATGTGGAATTAGCTCTCTAGTCATTTGCTGTTAATGACATGTAGGCCGAACTTTTGGTCATCCAAATCATTTATATTGAGAATTATGATCCTCTAGAGCTGCGTTGAGATGCCCCAAAATCTGTTCTATGTGGATCTTTTATTTGTGGACCATTGACTGTATACCCTTTTAGCTGTGAAATGATCACCCACTCACTAGTGTGTGGTGTATTACTCCGGACACCTAGGCATGTGCCCACTAAATGAAGTGGTGATAGATCAATTGGTAAAACTTTTCTTTTAATATATGGCCCACCATAACTTCTTTGGTTAAATGAATGAAACTATATTTTTAGAACTACAAAATTTAAAGATTAAAAAATAATTTAAACTGATTGAATTTTGCAGAGCTTAAAAAATGTGACTTTATTGGTTAAATCAAAATATTTTTTTGTAGGAAACATATTCAAGGATAGATCTTTCCAACAAACTCATCATCACCCTATTGATTTGGCCTCATGCGTAAGTGTGGGGGTGATCATCCTTTTTTTTAAATTAAAAAATGTTGTTTTGCCAGACTAACTGTTTGACCTACCTATTTTTCTCAATGAGGGAAAAATTACTAATTAGAATGTAGTTAACTGCAAGGAAGCCCTTTAAGGAAGGAAAAAGATGATGTTTAAACCACAATTACATCCAAGAGGTGGACAAAGGGAATCAAAAGGAAGTATCTGTCAAGAATCATTTTACATTAAAGTAAGAGAACATTTTCGCTTCTCTAGAGGCTTTTCAGTAGAGGAGTGAGATGATGAATCCAAGCCTGATTGCTTCTGAGCATCCAATAATCGTCAGTAAAACAGAAATACCTTGACGGGTGACACTTCTTTGGGTTCCCTCAATAATGACAAGGATGGAACAGAACTGAAAAGATTCAAGCCAATATTCTTCTGTTAAAGTGATTCATGTGGGCATGTCGGTTGGAGAGAGGTTTGTAGTTTGTGCCAACATTGAGGGTAATGGAGAATTGGCTTTAAGTTATCTTGAAATGTATACTTCAGTTGTTGATCAAATTCGTAAGGCACTTCTTCACTTGATCAATCAAAGGATTATCACTGAAACAACAGCAACAGCAACAGCGACAGCAACCATAATCAAAGGGATATGAAACAGCAACAAGAACCTGGAACATCCACAACTACAAGCCACTGTAGGGAATTATTTCAATATTAAAGCCATTGGATGTGCATATCTTAAGTGTCGGGCTTTGTCACGCTTTGTGATGGCTTTTCTAAGGAAATGATCCATCTCCCAGGTCCTTCAGATTGTGATGAGATTTGGTTTCTTTCTCAACCTTTGTCATGGCTTTTCTACGGAAACAATCCATCTCTTGATATATGCAATTCTTAGGATATCTTAGTTTGCAATTGATTTGGTTTCTTTCTCTATATCTGCAGGAAGTAGGATTGTAATGAGATTAAGTTTATCTGCTGAAGTTATGCTGCTATCGTGATCTAGCCCCAGATATCCTAATTGAACATAAGGAAAGATAACTAATGGATATCGGGTGTTATCACAGCCTTTTCAGGGAAATGTTCTACCTACTGGATCCCTCAGATTTTGTAATCTTGATAACTGAACTATGTATACAAGTTATCATATAGTTCTTCATATTGATTGTCTACGTAGACATCAGTTAGAATTATTTGCATTTTTTCTGTATTTGATTGTCATAATTCATCCTTAATTACTCACTGTTGTCTATGAATTTTGCTATGGTGACTTCTAGCATCTGTAAATGTTCCATATTGCGTTAGTAAATGTAAGTATCAAGTATTAACCAGCTGATTTGATACTAATCCTTGCACCAATACACTGCAGTTCATACCCACAAAAGGATGGACACCAAAGAAGAACGAAATTGTTTTCATTTCTCCTACAGGGGAGGAAATGAGTAGCAGGAGGCAGTTGGACCAATACCTGAAATCTCATCCAGGTAGCCCTGCTATATCTGAGTTTGACTGGGGCACTGGTGAAGCTCCGAGGAGATCTGCAAGGATCGATACAAAGTCAAAGGCATATTCACTGCTAGGATATATGCCCCGTAAGAAGCGTAGCAAGAAATCAACAAATGCAAACATGGATAACAAGGAAGCAGAAGTTGTTAAAGAAACTCATGAGCGTAAAGAAGATGAATTGCAAGATGAAGAGGTGACCAGGAAGGATGATACAGGATCAAAGGCTGCACATGACGAAAATACGAACTCGAATGAAGTTCAAATGAAAGAAGATGTGAATTTTATTGAGGAGAATAATCATACTACTCCCAGAGACTTACCTGTTGAAGAATCACACTGTAGGAAAGAAGAGCCACAAATGGAGAAAGAGAAAGCAGAGCTTGCAAAGCAAGAGGAAATGGAAAAGCCAGACAATGTCATGGATGCAGAAAGAACAAACAAAATGGATGAGTTGCAGAATCAGAAAACAGATTCATCCACATTTGCAACAGGGGAGGAAAAGGAGCAAGAAATGCATGGGAATGGTGCTGAAGAATGAGGTTCCGAGGTCTGAGAGAGATTCAAAACAGAGAACGTAACAGTCCAAAATGATACTTGGGAAGGTTAGGATGGCGAATCAAACTCCAAAGCTATTCATCAACTGGAGCACCTTGACCCACAGAAACATCCAGCACCCTCCCAGTGTGCTGCTGAATGCACAAGCCCGTTTCACAGCCATATTATCTCCCTGAATTCCTTTGGATGAATGCAATCAACTGGTTGTTGATGATGTGAATATACATGGGACATCAACTTCCCTGAGAGGCCTTCAATGCAGATGTTATGCACTTCAAGTGTGACAGAGATTAGGCTATAGTTATCAGAGAACATTGAAAATGTTTTATATATATTGTATGTGCCATAGATCTTTTAACTTGTCTTGGAGACTGGTGTGTCTCTCTTGTAAACTGATTACCGAGTTTTGAACAGAGTTGCATATAAATAACATCTCCATGTTAAGTTGCAGATGAGGATTGTCCAATCCTTTTGCAAAGGAAAGGAAAGGAAAGGAAAGTATGTTCCTGAACAATGATCTTTTTAACCAGAATAAAACCTATTTCTCTTCTTCAGTAAAAGGTTGTTTTTTAACGGAATTACTGTGACTATGATTCCAAGTGGTTGAAAAAGACTTATCTTTGTTCTTATTTGTTTTTGGGGAAGAAAATTATGACATTAAAATATACTTTTTAGACCTTGCTCCAAGATTCAGCTATGATGCAATCACATGGGAACCGATTCGAGCTCGTGATAGGTAAAAGCTTGTAGAAGGGAGGTAAACAAAATGGCAAATTGCTGAGAAAGCATCTGCCACCTTACGCCAAAATATCAACTGGGTTAGATTCTTTTGAAGAGGGCCCACATTGCCACCTTTTTCCAATTGGGGTGAAATGAATCTACTGGCAAAGCTTTAGCTGATCCTTTGCCGCGTGGGTCCACACGTGAAGCATAAGTCGAACCCGTGTCATTATTTAATCTGAACACCGCTTAGAAATTGACAATCTGACTGTGGAACCAACTGCGATTGAAAGTGATTCTACCAGGAAACGAAAAGAAAAAAGGCTTGACTGAAATCTGTGTTGCGATTTGGAGATAAGTAAGGCATTGTTTGAGAAGGCCGACATACTAAGGAACAACTTTTAAAGGCGTATATCAACAGGGATTGCCACCATCATGGATGTTTTCATTCTATATTGAAGATAGAATTAATTTTACTTATACACCACTCACAAATATCAAATAAATTTAGGAGGAGTTGAAATTCGAGACGTTCAGTATAATTCTAGAAGCTAGTATCAAATAAATTTAGGAGGAGTTGAAATTCAAGACGTTTATTATAATTCTAGAACCTTACACCAAAAGAATTATACGAGTAGATTGAGTTATTAAGCATATTTTAAACCATAGGCCAAAGGTTCTTGTTTATCAATGAGCCGACACGTCTGAGAGGCCTCCAAAGCGTGTGGTGCTGAGGTAGCACTTTGAGAGATACTTAACTTTCATGGGATTCTTCCAATTTTGATGCCAATTCAGAATTTCCAAATGATGCATTTCAGGATTCAGAAATTGGACTCCACAGCTCTTCAAATTTCCTAGATGCATTACATCATCTTTAATTTTTTAATCTATCATATTTAAAATAAAAGGTCAACAATAAATGCATGCTTTTTTTTTTTTAGAAACACACCCTTCTTAAAATGATAAAAAAAAAAAATCAAACTTGATTATCTAAACATAAAATTCTACCTTTTTGTCATTTGTAATATTAACTATCTCGACTATTAAAAATAGAGAGTGCCACCATATTGTTGGGGCTGCTGTGAACGAATTCCACATTGAAAGTGTAAAGGAAAATATATGAGCTTATAAATTATTTGAGTCATTCCACCTGACATGCTAGTATTTTGAACTGGAAGTTCAAGTCCTAACACATATCTATAGTGGAAAAAAAATTCAGTGCCTATATCCTCAATTATTGAAAATACGACAGCTCAAAATTGGCTAAAATCATCATCATCATTAGTTATTCTCTGCTGAATTTAAAAATAATGATAGTATGACATCCGCTAATTTAATTTACAGCTCATCTGCTGTCCTAATTTGATGAGGTCGATTGGTTATCCTAAGCTTTGGCAAAAGTCAGTCAAATTCAATGGTGTGGCACAGGAGCAATGAAATTGGAGACCATGGTTTGAACTTTGTAGGGGTTGTTAAAGATTGATGTTCTAAGTTCTTATAATTCCTGTCTTTCATATGGGAAAATTAAAAATAAAAGGTGTAGCTCATTGCCTTTTGGTGGTTTTCCAATCTCACCCACCACGTCTTTTGGTTGCCCAACCAACCCTCAATTGCCACCTTCTCACCTTTCTCTTTACCAACTCTCCTTCAATAGATAATATAAACAAGTCACAATAAAAGAAGTGAGGATGACTAAGATTTGGAACACAATAAAAGAACTAGGTTAGATGAACATAAGGCTTTCTTTCATCTATATAGTATTTATAAAAGGTATGATGTTTCCATTATTAGTTCTATATTTGATTATTTCTCATAATTTATCAATGATGGCAACGTTATTAAGAGTGGCCTTCATTCAGTTTGAGCAATCGCAAAGTTGATTGAAATAAAAAGCTTTATCATAAATTATAAAGTCAATTATTTTATTATTTATTATATTTTTTTTACATCTATAAAATGATAAAGCAAAGAAAGAAACATACAAAATAAGGGGTTAGAAAGAAACCTGTGGAGGGACACTTTGTGATTAAGAGAGAAATAAGTGGGTTTACACCTAATCAGCTTTTGGACTTCAAGGAAGAAAAGCTTTGAAAATCATGTCTGATTGATCAAATACTACCTTATTTAATATAATATCGTAATAATGTTTTCTCACGTTAAGTTTCTCATACGAATCTTCGTATTATTGATTATTTATTTTTTCCTATCATTTCCCGAATTCTAATTCTGAGATCTTATAAGATGAAATGTAATCATAAAAAACGCATAATAAAGTGGTAACCCAACCACCGGAATAATTCAATGATTCAAATTTTGGTGGATTAACCGGAAGAATTTTGAAATCTTTTGTACCAGTGGTTAGAGTAGAATGATTAGATGATAAGACAAGAGGATTAATAGAATAAGTAGACAATATTTTTTTTTTCCTTTTTTATTCATGCCTACCCAACCTTAAGTAGAAAATATTGGAATTTGAATCCCACTGATGGAACTATGGAAGCCACTTGGCGTGGTGGCCAGCTGATTTGGATTGAACTATTCACACTATAAAATTAAATTGATATTTATAATTTTTTTATAATAGTTTAACTTTAAACAATATATAAATTATAAATTAACTATCCAAAAGAAAAGTAAGGCCCATATTATAATGTAAGACGTCAGTTCATATGCTATTAAGCGTGTACTTTAGCATAATCTGAGATAATGACTGCATAACTCACTCCGTCTAGAGTCCCTGAAAATTTAGGGGATCTAAGGACCGGCCCTGCATAAAGTACATAATTAAAAATAAAGACTTTCTTTTTCATAAAAAATGTAAACCATCTTTTTTGTAAAGGCGTTCCACCTGAAGATTTATGGTTTCCTCTGCCTGCAAGTAAAAGCATGCCTTTCCCCTTAAGCAACCAACTCAGCATGAACAGGACCCATTGTCTGATGAGTGGACCGTTCACCTCAATGCCTGGACATGTTTATGAGAATAAAAATAAATAAATAATGGTGAAAATATTAAAAATATAAATTATAAATAATTATTCATGATGGTTACAGCTATTTATCTTATCTTGTTCAAAATGAGAACAATAATCGACCGCAAAAAACAGCTGTGAATTGCGATTTTTCAGATAAAACCGCAAACAAACCGTGAACCGTGGTTCATATAATTTAATTTTTTTTAATTTTCTTAAAAATTAACCCTTCAAAATATTAAAAATTAACATTAAAAAATGAATATATTTAAAATATAAAGGTTTCTTGCCATTTCTATCCTATATTTTTCACTGTTTGAGTATATTATTTAAAATTTGAATGTTATCTATGATATTTTTATTAATGTTATTTATAAAAGGTGTCTTACTTAATGTTATATGTAATATTTATATTATATTATTACTTGACTGAGTTTGACTGTGGTTGAACCCAAAATGTCTCGACGACGGTTCATTAGACGGTCCGATTCTGATAACATTAGGTAGAATGCATAGATAACTTTATGGATTATATAATCCAAGAGAAACTCCTCAATCTAATCCTCTATCCTCTTAATTTTGTTTGATAGATCATGAAAAATCAACGGTGAATTTATAGTAATTAAAATTTTAAAATTTAAAATTATAAAGTTAAAATGATCAAATAATGTTTAGATTTTAAAGAGTCAATCTCTTTATTATTTTCTACATATTTTATAAAAAAATTATATGACGCACTTTATATTTACGGAATAACTTCTTCGAAAAAAAAAAAAAACTCGAGTCATCTTCTTTGATAGAATATGTATATCTCTAGTAGATGTTAACATGATATCAACTGCATTTGATTAGCATATCTTTTTTATAAATGCATAATAAATTGAAAGAGACGAATGGAATGGCTTCCAGTCTTCTACTTGGCAGCATTGTTGGCTTTGGTGGAAGACGGACCATCAACTGGCCTTTCAGTTGTCTTAGTCCTAGATTATTCCAATTTCCAAAGTTTCAAACTTTGAATTTTAAAGTGGCCAAACATAGAGCCAGGAAATGGGGAGCTTCAAGCTGTGAACTGCGCTCAAAAAAATAATTTAGATTATAAATATTTATGTTTATGATTCAAAGGAATTCTAATGAATGTTGCCACCATTGAAATGAACGTATCCAGTTCACTTCATAGAATTAGATAGTTAAATTTACAAGTTTTTAATCAAAATCTAAAACTAATTTCTTATTATTCCCAATGGATCTCTGATGTTTTATTTAATTAGATGAAATTTGCCGTGAACACGTCTTTTGGTGTTCCTGAGAAATAGCCTGAACCCATTGGCCGCCGGCGCCCACAAATGACAAGTGAAAAGCCCTAGATTTCCCGTTACCCTAATTCAGGGTTCTCCTCCTCCACTTGCGGCGGAGTTTAATTTCATAAACTATAAGATTAAACTCTTCATCTATCTTATAGCTTCAGAGCCAAATAGATATACACTATTTTTATTTTTTAAAGTATTAAATTCAACTGAATATGACAAAAAGAGATTCCAACAAAATTTAAAGATACATATGTTTATATTTTTAAATTCTATGAAACTATTAGATAGATCAAATGATTAATACTTAATTAAAAATCTATAAAAATCTACTTATATATATTCTTGTGTTTAGAAATTGATGAATAATTTAAATTTTTAAAAATTAATTTTTACATGTTTCAAATAATATTATTTATTCTCACTTTTACCCTTAAAATAATGGTCCTCAAGCCTAAAACCCTTCTACGCAGAAGGGCCAAAAGGCAAAACCAAAAAAGGGCAAAAAGAAAAAACTCCAGTCTCTGTCTCAGGCTCTCAGCCTCCCCTTGGGGCCCGAGCCGAGCCGAGCCAAGGGGTTCTCTGTCAGCAAGCAACCGAGCCGAGCCAAGCCGAGCTCCTCATTCCTTAGCTGCTGTGGCCAGGTCTTATTCATCTTCTTCAGCTCCAGGACTTGAGGGCATTTTCCATCACAAGGACGAAGTGGAATAGAGAAAGGAGGAGTGGGTGCCAACTTTCAGAGAAAAATATGAAAGGAATCTTCCACTTTCTGTGAAAACCTCTCCCTTTTTATGGCATGCCTCAGTTCTAGCAGCAACTTCTCAACCATCCATCTCTTGAAGGAGCCCCATCCCACCAGTCAATGGATTCCTCCTTCGGCCTTCTTTTCTCCCTCTGCCTCTCCCTCCTCCATCTCCTCTTCTCTTTCCCCGGTACGCCCTCTCTTTTCTCTTTATGTATGGATTCACTTTCTTTGATTTCTTCACCGTTTCAGTTCCTTCTTGAAAGTTGGATTACTCTTTACCAGCTTTCACTTAATGGTTTAGTTTTGATTTTAATCTCGGTTTGATCAATCATTGAAAAATTTCTTTTTTTCTTTTCCCTCTTGCATAAATTCTTAGATATGCTATTTGTCTTCAGGAATTATCAACGAATTTTCATATTAGGACCGCAGGAGATCTGCCTACTGATTTTAGGAACATTTCACCTTCTTTACTTCTTCTCTTCTTTTTAAATTTTCTACCAGTGCCAAAATTTGCATTGTTGTGGATTCGAATTAGTTTGGTTTGTGGAAATTTCTACTGTCGAAGGAATGATGTGGGTTCTCTGTTACTCGGTAGAAGAATAAATAACTGTTGATTCACTGATGTTTCTAGTCAAATTTTCTGCCTTCGGTTGATGAATAAATTGTAATTACTTTCGATATACTCTGTCAAACATGTAACTTTTATTTTCTTTCTCCCAAATGAGTCACTCTCTTAACATGCTCTTTTTTGGTAATTGTGTACACCAACAAAAAAGTGGTTTTGATGATGATGATAATGATTTAATTATTTGTTATTGAATTGAGTATTAGTATTTCATCAGAATGTCCTGATAACCTCGGGGAAGAACATTAATATTTCATGAAAAGATGATCTTGCTAAAGACATACCTGAAATTTCTAGTGATCACAGTTTTTCCATCAATGCTCGAATTCTCATCCTACAAAACCTTGCTGTTTTTTTTTTTCTAATTCATTTTGGTCATCATTTTAAAATTTGGACAAGCCAGTTTAGCCCTGACTTCCCAACCCATTTGCAGTCCTACAAACTCTCTCTCTCGAAAAAAAAAATACTGATTGAAGTAGTTAAATAGATCAGAAAACTTAAGTGGATTCTCGATTGTGAAAGCTGTTTTTTTTTTTCCTTTTTCTGTGATGCAAAATACGCTCTTATACCTTCCCCTTCCAGGTTCCCAATGCCAATCTTTTCTGATTATACCTTCCCCTTTAATTTATTTTCTTACTTTTCATTTAGGAAAAATGTCTAAGCAGCTATTCTCTCCTATTTTCTACGGTCTTATTCTTTTCTTTGCCGGCCTGAGTTATCGAACACCTGTACAATCAGTTTAGTTCACCTAAAGACATCCCTTTCCAAAAATCTGTGTTTCGATCTACCTTTTTTTCTGGGTTGAATTAGTAAGAAGTTTTTCTTTGCTATGCAGACCTTGTGATAGTGCAAGCTTTCACTGGAACATATGGAATAAATTATGGAAGAGTTGCTGATAATATACCTTCACCTGAGAATGTGGTGAAACTTCTTAAAGCAGCTAAAATAAAAAATGTTCGCATTTATGATGCTGATCATGACATTCTTGAGGCATTTAAAGGATCTGGTCTTGAGTTAATCGTCAACATCCCCAATGATTCTCTGAAAGATATGAGTGCTAATGAAGATCATGCCATGAACTGGGTGAAAGAAAATGTTCTGTTATATAGGCCAGAAACTGATATCCGTGGGATTGCTGTGGGGAATGAGGTGTTAGCTGCATCTACTCAAGAAGTGGAGGAAGCTCTCTTGGGTGCATTCAAGAACGTCTATAAAGCTGTAAAAAAACTTCAACTGGCTGATGTGATTGAGATCTCAACGGCACATTCAGAGGCCGTCTTTGCCAATTCCTACCCTCCCTCATCTTGCACTTTCAAAGAAGATGTCATGCAGCAAATGAAGCCACTTCTGCAGTTCCTTTCTCAGATAGGGTCCCCTTTCTTCCTCAATGCATATCCATTTCTATCTTACAAAGGCGATTCTGGAAATATTGATCTTAGTTATGCTCTTTTCCAATCAACTCGTGGAATTGTTGATAATAAGACTCATCTGCATTATGATAACATGTTCGATGCTCAGATAGATGCAGCTTATGCTGCATTGGATGCAGCTGGCTTTAAAAATATTGAAGTCCGGATTAGTGAGACAGGTTGGGCTTCCAATGGGGATGACAATGAAGCTGGGGCAACAGTTCAGAATGCAAAAATTTATAATTACAATCTAAGAAAGCGACTGGCCTTGAGGAAGGGAACTCCACTTAGGCCAAAGACTGTGGTGAAGGCATACATCTTCGCATTGTTTAATGAGGATCTGAAGTCAGGGCCGACCTCAGAGAGGAACTTTGGACTATTTAAAGCTGATGGGAGCATTGCATATGATATTGGGTTCAGAGAACTCTCTTCTGCATCCTCTTCTCTTTTGTATCTGAGGGTATGTTGCTTTTTACAGCTTCCATTTTCCTGTTTCAATCAAGAGCTTGGGTTGCTTATTCTCATTTTGATTTTATTATTTATTTACTTTTGTTTTAGTCTGGCAAACTGGATAAATGAATGTTTGCCTTTTATTATTTTTGAAAATGACTATATAATGATAAATTTACCAAAACTTTTAGAAGATGCTTTAGGATATTACATGCAGAAGCTCCTTAGTTTACGTATTGATCAGAGTAAAAACTTGTCAAAAAAAGTATTATATTTTAATTCTTTGTTGGTAATTTTATATGTTCTTGCACTTGATTTTTCCTTCTATACATTTCCTTGCTCCTCTTTAGTATTTTAGAAAATTTCTTGGGTCATGTAAAGTTTGTTATATGTGTGTGTCTGTGTGTATGTTTGTGAGGTGGGGGCAGCTATTCACATGAGGATTATGGATCTGAAAATCTGCTCTACATAAGCTTCTGCTACGGCTGAAGCTGTTGTTAGCGGAAGCTTCTCTATATGATGCTAGAGGCTTTTAATAAAATGACTGTTTTGCCCTTAGATATTACATGAGTAAAAGGACTGCTTTGACCTAATTTAATTTGACTATTTATCCCTCAAATTTTAATGCAAGTAATAAACTGCTGCTGAATATTAATTTTTCCTATATCTAAGTGAGAAAAAAGCATGGAAAACGAAAAAATTGATAGAGATTTTAGATGATTTTAGATAATTCCTATGTTGTGTCCCTCTATCTTAGATTATGAAAAATGTTGTGTTGCATCCTTGTTCCGCGTGTCCGATCAAGTTCTCATGTGAGTATCTTGGTGACATGGATAGTGGTAAAATTACTATAAAGAACAGTCCATTTTGAATCGCTTTTTTTCCCAAAAGAATAGTCCATTTCAAATGATATTCTGAAGCCATTATGTACCAATCATCACTATCGTCTCTGTCTTTGAATATCTCTATAACGGATTGGGTGTCCAAAGATTGGTAAAGAAGTATTCATCATCATCATCATTGTCATCAATGCCATCAATCTAGGGTATGGCTTTTTGAGTTCTTCTCTACCCTATTCTATAAAAAACCCATACCCTCCATTACCCTACAATCTATCATATCCTTCTTTACTCTTTCTTACCAAGCTTTTAATTTTTATAAGAAGGGTTATTTCTTGTCTCCTACAAACATGTCCAAACCACCTTAGGCAACTCTCTCATATTCTCATCTATTGGGGCTACTTTAATATTTTTTCTAAACATCTTGGCCTATTTCTATCTTTTAATGTAACTATTCATCCATCTTAGAATATACATTATTGTTATCATGAGCTTGTCTATTTGTTTTTCTTAATTGTCCAACACTTGGCACCAAAGTGTTGCTAGCCTAGTGGTTGTCTCATGGAACCTCCCCTTTGATCTGCCTGGTACTCTTCTATCACATAGCGCTCCTCTAGCTTGTCTATACTTAGCGTCCTTTGTTCCTATCCTATTAGTCATATCTAGATCTTTTTCTCCATTTGGTTCGACAATCATCATCATTAGCTAGAATCCCATTTATTTGAGGCCATTTGGTTCAACAATGGCACCTAAATATCTGATGTTATCATAACATGATGCCAAGTCATTTCCAATTTTAATGGTTCCTCTTCTATGCTTCCTAATCCACTAAAGTTACACTTATATATTCCATCTTTTCTCTACCTATTGTCAACCCATTCTTTCTAGCTGTACTAATGTCTTCTCATATCTTTATTGGTAATACTGTTTTATGTCAGGTTACTGGTCTAGGTAGACAGAAGTATTCGTCATTTTAAAGATGGGTAGTTTATATTTTAAGTGACTAGTTTTAAAAGTGTGAAGAAGGAATAATAAACTTATATATAACTCAAGGTTTAATCTAAGTTAAAACATGATAAACAACCCTATAAACATGATACATGACACATTGCATGGCACGTGATGCAAACATAATATATAGAAATCTACATCTAAATCAATAAAAATGCATCATAGGTATGGATTGTTTGAGGAGTTTTATGTTACATTCCTTTATTACTACCATGGAGAAGTCAGCTTGTACTATATGATTCCTTCATCTAAAAAGGTAGATGGGATATTGGTTGTTGCTGTTGCTGATGATGATTGATTAAAAAGGAATTTACTACAATCATTCACACTGTATTAAAGTGCATCCTCTTTGTGTGGCCCACTGTAAAGGACAATCAATCACTTGAGTGGGTGGGATGGGTGTGATAGAGGCAGTCAAAATCATTTATTTCCTCTCATTGTTGAGCATGCTTTTATCTGCACTATTTCCTGGGTGTCTGGGAGTTCTCCATACCCTTGGGAGTTTGGCAGACTTCCTTGAGGAGCTCTTGGGTATCTGCGCCGTGGCAAAAGTATATGAGTCCTTCACATCTCGAGGGAAGCCAATGGGCAAATGAACAACATTGCCAAAAGGGTATATGGAGATTTAGCTATCTGCTTGTAATCCAGTGTGCAAGGGCCCCATGCCTTATCTCATATTGTCCTATGTCATACTTATTTTTTTATTCAGGCCTCTTAGAGAACCTAACTAATCATTGGGACATGTGCAAACTTCCCTATCAACACACACCAGGTAACACTATGGGGAATGGCCCTTTTGTGTTGAGAGTGACTTGAACCCAAGACTTCACGCATCTCAGGCGGGTCCTATGTTATACTTCTAATTTTTCTTTCTCTTGTTTTTCCTTTTAGTAAAATTATCATCATCCTAAAAGAAAAGATGTTAAAGTCTCTCATCTCATAATTGAGTGAGAAATGATGATACTTATTGTTAAGGCCCAAAATATATAACAGTGTAAACTTTGAATGACTTAATTCATTATGAATATCACTCTAATCAGATTAAATTTTGATGCTTGCCAATTAATGGAGTGGTTGAGCAGTGGATTTGGATTCATCAGTGGTTGGCTGCTGCTGTTTTTTTTTCTTTTCTTTTTTGCGGGGGTGGGGTGTTGGGTGGGGGGAGGGGATATAAGAGAGTTTTACTCAATGGCCTTGTACTCAGGGAGAGGTGGGGGTCTTCGTCGTAAAAAAAATGTATATATTCTTAAGAGAGCCAAAAACAACAGGGGCTAAGAGAAATATACTATAGTATGAATTCAAAAGTTGTTGGCTGTGCAAAAGAGTTCATGTGCAATTGGTTTCTACTATTTTATTTTGCAAGAGTGGCATACAGATGATCATTTCTCATCTTGTTTTTGAGTGCAATGCAACAGAATAGCACATATGAAGTGTTCTATTGATTTGTTATTACTTCTGTTGTTTTTTAAGATTCAATTACACATGATGACCCTAAAAATTGACAATCACGTCTTTACAATTTGGATTTACTATAAATTGGATGATAATATTTGAATGAGATTTTTTTTTTTTATGATAATGTGAATTTGATTATGAAAAAAGAATGAAACTTTAACAAAACTAGAAAAGAACAAAAAATTCATGCATCATATTTGTGGTTGGTCATGCTCATTGCTTATCTAAATGATTATTCTTGATTCGCCACATGAGAAATGTGAGTTAAAATAAACTAACTTTATCCTAGAGAGAACTTTCCAAGCTCCAACTATGGTATCAAACCTCCCTCTTCAGATTGTAGACCCTTTCACGTTAGTTGTACTTCCTGAATATTACTTTCTTCCATAAATGCTCTCCTCACCGTGTATTGGCAACCATTTTTAACAATGCTTGATTCACTTTATCAGGGAATACAGTGTCCACCCTCCGCCCTCCTTTTCATCAGCTTGTGCACCACCTTTTTGTCCACCAAGTGAAACTTATGATTGTCCTCATCTCCCCTCTATAAATCTGTTTTGCATTATTTC
Source organism: Chimonanthus praecox (assembly GCA_022113865.1). Taxonomy (NCBI): domain Eukaryota; kingdom Viridiplantae; phylum Streptophyta; class Magnoliopsida; order Laurales; family Calycanthaceae; genus Chimonanthus; species Chimonanthus praecox. Next base: position 63,015,409 of record CM039088.1, read on the forward strand.
TTTACTTCTAGTGACACTTTTCAAGCAGCCAAAAAGAGAGTGGGGTTCATGTGCTGTTTCAGAGCTAGGAAAGAGTACCTAGATTTTGGATAGCTCTGAGGGAGAATGGAAATTATGGTTAAGGTTAGTTAGCCTATGTCCAAAGTAGATAGCTTGTGAATTACACCACTGTATCTCATTAGCTCTTTCTTGGGGACAGCAATAAACTGTCAACAATGCCACTGCCCTGGTATTCAAGAACAGAAATTCTCAGCCATAGTGCCACCTTGACTACCGCTGCCATAAACTTAATTTCTACTAGAGTCTTTGTTAAGTGTGTATCATGGGCCTCATCTCTCGTGGAATTCAAAAATATCTCCATGACCGACATATTGCGTACTTGGAAAGAATGTGCTGATTTAGCTTAGCTCTTTTCTTAGTGGTCTTTCTGCAGTTGTTCCTGGATTGTGGGCATTTTGTACCGGTGTATTGTCTCTCTTATTTTTTTCGCACCTCTAGTGCCCCTTTTTCATCTAATATATTAACCATTTAAAAAAAAAAAGATCTTATAATCCACAAAAAAGGACAAAGGAGTTGGGGTGAGCAGTGGACAGTTGAGTTTCTCAGCTTGTGGCATCATAGAGCAAACGTATTTGGGATTACATTTCTATGTTCTGGATAGATAAAAGGAGTATACCAAGTTAGTACAGTTAAGTGTATCCGCTTTTGGCCTGATGCATGGTTTGGGGCATCATCATAACACTGTCTTAAGCTGATGATATGGGGTCTTCAGCTCCAGTAAATTTTGAAAGATGGTGGTAGTATCTTCTGGTGTCCAAAACTCAGGAGTATGTAACCTATGAGGACTCAGATGTATTAATTTCCATGCTAGGAGGGAAATCTGTATTTCCCATTTTTATTTACTCATTATTTGTTGTTGTTGTTGTAATGCTGTAAGAGCTTGTTGAATGTGTTTATTGGGTCTCTGTAGCTGTGATTTACAGATGCATGTGTAATGCCGGACCCTAGTCTCCAAATGGTTGCATGTGAATATGATGGGATACCTTGTATCATAAGCAAGGTGCTGTCACTGAAAGTGGTCTCTTATTTCTTATTTTATTCATTTTCACTGTCCTAATTCTTCTTTTCTTGTTACTGTACAATAACCCTGCAGCTAGTTTTTATTTATTTTTTGTTTTATATATTTTTGGATTTCACTCCCTTGTTAGTTTTTCATTAACAAAATAGTACTCATTCTAAACAAAAAAAAAAAAACCTGCAGCTACGTGTGTCAGCTTTAGTTGTGTTGGACCTTTTGCTTGCCTTTGGAGAGAGTGCTTTAGTTGGTTTTTGATATTTAGCTTTTGTTTATGCTGATTGACGTTCCTTACTGTTCTTTCTCAGTAAAGGATTGAGCCGTGCTCTTCTATCATCATTACCGAACACCACTTTCCCATTTATCCTTAGGATTGAGTCGTACTCTTCTCTCTCTTTAGCAAAAACGGGTGTAAAGAATTTGGGTAGCACTGGTTTTGCATCAGAAGAAAGTCAAAATTGTTTGAAAACAGCAAATGACAACAGTATTACATTATTACGAAAATATCTTAGACTAACTTAAGCAATCACGGAACTTCTTTCTCTTCTCATTCTGTTTCCCGTTTGTTAGTATAAAATCCAAGCATCCATTCATATGATTGTCTTTGCAAAGGTTGATTTCCATGTTAGTCTTTGTTTGAATTTTAGAGGCCACCTCACATTTGTTTGCTCCATCAGTTTGGTTACTTAGTATGTTGGTTTTGGTCTTCCTTGTTTAGAACCTTGATTTTTACTATTTAGCACTGTTTTAATGTGTGGGTGTGATTCTATGGGAACAATTTCACAGGATATCAGAAGTCAAAGTTGGTTATTGCCCTATTCTACAGTTGTGATTCTGTGTGCTGTGGTGCAACTTCTGGTTTTGATGCCATAATGAAATCAAGGTTTGAAACTCCATCAGGACTTTCCATCTCCTCCCTATAGTTAGGAAGCAAACAGGTATACAGCCACTGAGAAAAAAAAAAAAAAAAGCATGACGGAATTGCCTCGTAACATCGTGTACCATCACCATTCATCCATTAGCATAGGCACATCATGAAATATTTTTTACTCGAAAAGAATATTTTTGCCTCGAGATTGCTGATCAGTTTTACTCACTTCAGCAATTCATATTGATGCTTCTGGAAATGGACATTGCCATGTTGCTCGTGTGGTCCTTTTACCTGAAAATGCTGATTTGAGATCTTCTCTAAGTTATCATAAATGAAAATCAATCTGGTTAAAAAACTGTGTGCCACACATACACAGAGAGAGAGAGAGAGTTATTGTTGTGGGGCTAATTTAGGGGTGCACTTGAGTTTGATTCAATTGGAATCGAACTGATTCAACCTGAAAATGAGAGAGAGAGAGAGAGAGAGAGACTAATTTAGTGGTGCAACTTGAGATTGATTCAACCTGATAATGGATGAGACTAATGCAATTCATTAAAGATAGGTTTCTGTCCAGGTCAAAAAACATAATCTGTTTAATCCGGAAGGTCAAGGCATAATCCAATTTGGGTTGTGTTCCTGTACACACAGGTGAATGATTAAAATTATGTGCACAACACACATTTGCCACTTTGGGCCTACCTATGGATATACACATGAATTCAATTGAAACATAAGGTCTCATCACCTATTACGGTCTTTTAATGGATTCTACTTTAAGACCAACAATTTAATGGTTGAAAACTATCAAATTTTGAATCCAAATAAATTTATGTCAAATGGGTGTTGGCCCCTACATCAGTTTATAGTGGGTAGTAGGTGTCAGAATCCCATATAAGATGCACCCTTTTGTACTACGTACAAAACCACATCCCAGGCTTTCTCGTCCCTATGTATATGGTAGAAAATCGTGAAATGTGTCCAATTCACACTAACTCTAAAGGACCATTCCTCGTAGTTTTATTCGGTGTGTATGGATTGGGAGATTTTCACATGTCTCGAAGAATTAGTCAGGTGAAAAACTTGAACACCTTTGGGCATAAAAATAAAGTGAAAAGAGGACTTAATTTGGAGTCTATTTGAATGGATTTTACATCATCAATTCCTTACGGCATCTACGGTCTATCTTGGGAACTGATGATAATCAAATAGATATCTATATAAGATGACTTCACTATCAAATAAACACCTCACTCGAGACATTATCTACTTTTAAAATTTATGGCTCTCAAAATAGAATTGGACATTGATGAATGGCGAATGTGGATGAATTTTTATTCAACTCTCATTAATGATAAGATCTTTTGGTTGGTTTACACGAATTTGTATACCCATACGTGTGGCCCATTTAGAAGGACAATATGTTCCTTACACAAAGGCTTTGAATTTTGAAAGGGAGTCATATTCAGTGATAGACTAAATGAATTATTATTATAGAGTGCATGTACCCTTCTTTCGTATTTATTGATTTATTGGTGACATTAATCCTTCCATCCTAACTAAAACGGGACAAGTTTGGAAATGTCCATGAAATTAATCTCCACTATCTAATTAATGAAATGTCGATATTCATTCTTAGATTTCTCTTTGCAAAATACACTCTTATCGTGTTAGTTAGTCAAGTAAGCTAAAATAATAAAATTTGGTTGATCATGTACAGAGCATGCTTAATCTATTTCACTTTTCTTTTCAAATTCTTATTTAATCTCACTAAAGAACAAACTATTATATAGATTGAAAGTAAATTTGATGGTATTCAAATGTACTAGTCACTTAATCTTAATCTTAATACTTAAAATTAGTTGGTGTGTATTTGTCATTAAAATTTTGACGAAGTCTAATCATTTTGACTTTTAATATGAAGTAGTTAAAAGTTGCATTTTGCAATAACATTTGTCATAATTCATAAAGTCCTCTGTACAAATTGTTTTCCAATGGCAATCACAAAAGTCCTCCATTTTAATGCATCTTAAGATCTAAACCGTTTAAATAATAAATAAGTTGATTTCTTTCTTGCCTCTTTCGTCCGATCTCCCAATCCCCCAATAAGTAATAATAAATGTTCTTGTTAGCCAAGAACTTTTTTAATTTGCATATTGACAAATCAAATGTCAAATGATGGTTCCCTTTTCAAAATGACAATTTGCCTCAAAGGAGAAATTTGAGGGTTTTTCGTTCTAAATTTCGACATGCACTTAGGGATGGCAATGGACTGGGTTTGGATTCGACCTATGCTGTGCCAAACCTAAGCTCAACACTGCTTGAGATAAATGCTCAAGTCTGAGTTTGAAAAGTCCAAGTAAGACATAAAATCTGCCTAGTATGAGACATATGTACATCAAAAATATCTGTTCTATTTTCTTTTTCTTTTTTAATTTTCATTGGTCCCATTAAAATTTAAAAATCAACTTTATGGATTGAAAGTAAATGTTATAAAGTACAATTGGAGAAAGGTTTAGCCAAAAATTCAATTTTAAATGTTATCTATCAAATCTTTGACCCGTCGGATAAGTGCTATGAATGAGCAAACTCTAGCAGTCATAGTTAAAAAAAATAAAAATAAATAAAGGGTGGAGTTCTAACAAATAAAAGAAGACAGGCAGCAAGTTAAGTCTTCAGGCAGTGGAAAGCTGCAATAAGGAGATTAGAAAAGTGGGTCAGTAGACAAGAAGGGCTGACCTTCACATTTAGGAGCCCTTTTGTATCACGTTAATCGTAATCAGATGATTTCATTTGTCCATTATTAGCTTTCAAAATCATTACAGTCGTTGGTTCCAAGTCTCACCATTGTGTTGTTCAATGAGAGTAGATGTGGTGTCCGTCCTTAGATTTGTGTTTTTTTGTACTTAGATTGTGATATCTCATTCTTCAAAGTTGAAAGCAGGTGAGGCTTACTTAGGGTCGTGATATGTCAATTTTCATTCAGAGTAGGTTTAGTAATTTTGACTGCAATGAAAAAGGAGAGCAGGGTTGGGTGTGTTGAAGAGGACATAACACTGTGAGGTTCATTTTTCTACACTTGACCTTTCTATTCTGTCTCAGATGAGGATAAGAGGGTAGACTAGATTGTTACTGAGATGTATATCCCACCTCTCACATTCAGGAACTTAGCAGATGGACCTTTAATCATCCTTTCATGCACTGTATACACAAAAAAAGAAAGAGATGGGACTTTTCCTCATCTTCATTATTCACTAAGAAAAAACAAATTATTTTAAGTAGGTGTGCCTCCAAAATAAACAATAGAGTGTTAATTTTCAATGAAAATTAGGTTTTGTATAAAAATTGAGATAATTTAAAAAAAAGAAAAAGAAAAAGTGGTTTCTAAATCTATTTTTTATTTTTCCATGTTCAATAAAAGATGTGTTTTCAATGAAAATATACAAGAAAATACGAGCAAAAAAGTAAATTTTCCTATCTAAAACATCATTTTCAAGAAAACCACTAATCTGCATAGGAGGACAGAAAAGTTGATTTTCCTCCCTTTTTTTTAGTGTGCAAAAACGTACAAATACATTGGGAGAAAACTCTAAAAAACTAAGTCATGAGAGTAGATTTTACCCTCTAGGCTTTGCCAATTTGCAGTACGATTCTCCCATTCTTCTCTTTTGTTATATAATAGAAAACTTTCTTCTTTTTATAACGGACTCATGCATGTTGCCTAATCATATTGTACGATGTCTAAATACAATTTTATTTTATTTTTTTCCATTTAAAGTTTATTTTACACTTCTTCTCAACACAACATTTGCTGTCCTTAACAGGAACAGTCCCTGTTGCCTCTCACACTTTATTAGGGCTGCAACTCGGATCGGGCGGGCCGGGTTTTAATAAACCCAACCCTAACCCGACTCATGCCATATTGAATCCGACTCGACCCGACTCGACCCGAATAAAAAACCCGAGATAGAGAACCCGACCCGACTTGAGATTGTAATACCCTTAACCCAACCCGACCCTCAAATCACCCCCAAATTCATTCCTAGTATGAGAAAACAAGAAGATGAGGGGGCGGAGGTGTGATAGTGATGTTGCCATGCATTGTTTATTTGTTTTCATGTGTTTTCAGCACATGCATGTGCAGAGTGGAGAGTGGAGGTTGATGATGAAGAAGAAGAGGAAGGGGAAAACAATCATATTCAATTTAATAAGACCAAGACACAAGAAGTACATGCAAAATCAACAAGGGTAATATGCACAAATATTTTCTATATATTATCATGGTGGTAAATGTAAACCCTAACCATAAAATCATTTGAAAAGGGGGAAAATAAATGCAAAATCATCTCGTCCATGTGTGGGGGCTGATTGATTTGAAAATGGGGATCTTCTCACATTTCTAAGTAAAGTTCTTTAACTCCAAAACCATCCAATCTCCACAACCAAATTTGAAATCCCTCTTTCGGCTCTGACTTCAATCTCCTTAGAGAGAGACTCACCAAGGTCTGGCTGGGAAGAGATGTCAGTGAAGAAGAGGAAAAACGACAATGACCCGAAGAACAATCTTAGATTCACAGGCGAGGAGGGAAGGGAGGAAAAACGCTGTGGCTGGGGCTGAAAATTGGAAAACGAGAGAGTTCTGCTAGGGTTTGAGACTTTGAGGGTAAGGCTTTTATATTAAGTTATGCAAATAGGGTCGGGTCGGTTCGGGTCTTCTCGAGTCGGATCTTCTCGGATCGGGTTGAAATTTAAAGGCCTCAGCCCAACCCGATCCGAATTTCGGTCGGGTTTTTCTTTTCTCAACCCGACCCGACCCTATAGCCCGACCACTGTAACCCGACCCGCATGATTTCTCGGGTCGGGTCATGCGGGTCGGGCCAAACCGCGACCCAAGTTACAGCCCTACACTTTATGATGATGAAGATTGTTCCAAAACTTCTACCCCGAAGAGTTGCTAGGGTATATAAAATTTCAAATGATTCAATTGTTTTTGATGGATTGGTTATGGTTAACCTAAGTGTTCCTTTGACCAATTTGATGAGGACTCTGATTACTATTGGTTGTATTTCATCTAAGGATTTCTGTTCTCTAGTTCAAACTTGAGTTCTAATTATATATTACCAATCATATTGAGTTAAAATCCTATCAAAGCGATGCATTCGAGGGTTTGCTGATAGAAGCAATAATAGAAAATAAATATAGGGCTGGCTTGTTCCTCTCCTTACAAGTATGGATGCTTGAGAGAGTCGAGACTTCTTCAACTGCTTTGGAGAAGTGTGTAGGAAGAAGAAGATACAATTTCCAATCTACCATCACATTTTTGAATCACCTTCCCGTGATATTGTTAGGACTTGGCTTCCAGCCAAAAAGACTAGCCTAATAGGTTATAAGTCATTAGTTTTCCCCCCTCACAACCGATGTGGGACTCTCATTTGTACACAACAATCTCTCCTCAAACGAGGCTCTCCGACGGATACAACGTCGCCAATCATCTCGTTCGACTAGAGGATCCATGAGCTCACATGTTGTGTCTTGGGGCTCTGATACGACTGTTATGACTGAGCTTCCACCCCAAAAGACTAGCCTCATAGGTGAAGTGACCTAGTCCCTTATAAATCTTTAGATTTCCTCCTCATAACCAATGTGGAACTTACGTTAGTACCACACCATATATGTGGAATTCATTGACTAGGAAATTCCAAGACTGCAAGAAGTGTACAAGCTATAGTTCCTCTTAGGGCGGCATAGTCCTTTGAGTAGATGTTACCAAGCATGGAATGGTAGAGGTCTACTAGCCTCTGCAAAACAATGAAACGTGCAAGCCCACCAACCAGGACTTGATAACACTATAACATTGGGATGAAGAATCCTTGCATCTGGACTCTGGGGACAGAGGACAGATGCTTGAAATCAAAGAAAAGTGGAAGGTAAGGACTAAAGGAGTAGGAGAGATAGGTCCTGCCCAAGGCATGCACTGTCGATGAAATCATACCACTCATAAAGTCAAACTCAATTCTTAATCCCATTTTAATTTTTTCATTAAATTTATAGCTTACTGTGTAAAAAATATTTTCATGGAAAAAGACTGCAAATGGACCAGACTCTGACAGGATCCAATGGAAGTCAGATCTCGGATGTATATCTGTGCCCATCAGATTCATTTTTGGATCCAACTTCAGGATAATGTTTGCTGACTTCCTCTTTCATTTAGTCTTTTTCTTTAATACTTGTGAGTATTTTTATGTACAATTCTTAATGTAGCTCTATCAGGTATCGAACATAATTGACTAACAATATTAGAATGTATAATATGCCGAATAGAGAAACAATTTGGAGCTGCATTATCTTGAGACTTTGATATGGACGAAAAAATAAGGAAGGAATCACAATTAAGAACTCATTGCTACAACAATAGGTTTACGGGGTAAAATCTCATGACAATTTATAAGATAATTCACTCGTGAAAAATAATTTTGTCAAATTTTATTATGAGTGTGAATTCAACATTGATGAGATAAATGATATTAATGATGATTTGAATATTAATGGTTTGTGAATTTGATAGAAAATTGGATCATAAGATGGCGGATTCCAGTAGCAAGTAGGGATTTCTAACTTATATGCCTGTCCATTATTAATTTGATCTAGATAAATGGTTAGATGGATAACCCCAAGCAGTCAAACTCTCTCTCTCTCTCCAAATGTTCAAATAGAATTACTCTTTCTGCTTCATCCTCCATAACCCATGTCCCTAACGTGCCCGGACTAGGACTAAGGTTGTGCTGAACATTCTCAATCTAGAACAGGCCATTCATACCCACCGCTGGGTAGCTCAGCTGGTGGCTTCTCCCCTTAGAAAAGGAGAGATCACGAGTTCGAGTCCCGGTGATCTTTACCCGGAGTGTGGGGTCTATGTTGCTCCTCCCAAGAGTTTTAGAAGGACTATTGCCAAGGCGTAAATTGGGGTGGATCTGAGGTTTTTCTTGGATTTAAAAAAAAAACATGTCATTCATGTTAATTTTGTTGGGCCTTACACTCACTATAATTTGAGCTTTGGTCTATCGTCATTATTAAAATTATTTACTAGATATATATGTTCATGAGGCTCAAAGTTGCAATTTATAATCGTATCCTAGAGGCTTTTGCTCATGGGCTTTATACTTTGCCAAGATTTATTGCAAGCACATTGCGAATAGATTGGTTTTGGGATAGATCAAACTCTTTTTTATCCTAATTAAAATGGACCATTTAACATTTCTAACCTGGATAGGCTAAAGATTAATCATTTGAATTGAAGACGTTTCACAAAAGAAATGAATTCTTCATTTGAATTAAAGACTTATTCAAGTACACTGCTGTTGGGATGTAACTCGATTCACAGTCGGAATTTTTTGCTCAGAAAATTAGAAGACTTGCTGGTCGATAGGCTTGCTTCAAGAAAAGAACCCAGTTGTAATTTAGGAAGGAAATCCAACCTGAAGGTAGATGAGATGGGAAGGCATTCGAATATCTTGCTGCCCATCGGGTAGACATCTTAATGTAGATGTTGTGCAGCTAGATATTGGCCTAATATATCTATACAAGATTACATGGGATCTTTGTGGGCCGGCATGCATATGTGGAGGAAACACAATATAACAACTAGCAAGATGGGTTTTGACGTGAATTGCTGGTTGCATTGAAGCAGCCAACATGGGTTTCCATTCTCTTGCATAACACGTCAGCAAGTGGTTTGACTTTCTAGTTTTTGAGACTCCTTCTCAATATATATAGGTGCCATCGTGTGAAGCGTTAAAAGATACGGCAAGGAAGATGCAGCGGACGGAGGAGGGACGGTGAAGGGTGTTCTGGCCTTTGGGTGGTACGCGAATAGATGACTTCTTGGTCATACGCATAGAGAGGCTACAGAAGGACGTGTCTGGGTTGATTTTTACAACCCATCAGAGACGCTCGCTTTTGAGAAGCATATCGGGGTGTGCTCGTAGAATGCAGGAACCGTAAAGGGAGCAACACAGAAGTTGAGTTCACTATTCTGGGTATGAGAGAGATTCGCATCAACTGAGAGGTGACGTCAGTGTGTTGTATACATGGGTGTACAAGGGACTCGGGACTTCAGGTTTAGGCTCATGATTCAAGGGAGTCATTAATATTGTACATGTATTTCTTTCTCTTTTATAGTGAATATTCTGTCGCTCCGAAGACGTAGGTTAGGTGGGCCGAACCACGTTAAAATATTTTGTTGTGCTATGTGTTTATTTCCATTCGATTTTTCTTGTTTCCACACATAACACTAACAATTGCTTGGACAACTCTAATCATTTGAACTAGAAACTTTTTCCCGAAGAAATGAATGCTTCACTGCTCTCATCAGCATCATTTTTGCAGTACAGGGTAAGGAGTAATTTTTTCTTTTTTCGAAAGCTCAAGAGAAAGTCTTTATCAAATTCTAATTGGATTATATTCCTTTGATTAGGTTATATAAAAAAATAGCAAGAATCGTGGGTGGATAAAATTAGAAAATTATTTGATGTTTTTTATCTAATTTGATTGTTATTAGTGTTAAAAAAATTATAATCTATCTCACAAAACTATAATATTTAGGTGAGGAGTTTCTTTTGAATTATATCATCCGTGAAGACGTCTACCCATCATACCTAATCATGATGGGTCCAGTCCAGGATAAATACACAATCTACCTAGAAAAAAAATAATCAACATCCCAACCTCCCTATCGTTGTTCATAATTTTTTTTTCATATGGGAGAGATTCCATTTTTTTGCCAATTTTAACCTTCCATATACTTTTCCATCCCTTGAATTTTTAAAAATGCCCTTGAAACATTTGTCTAAGTGATTTTCAGTGTTGCCTTTAATAAATTCATTATTAGATAGGTAAAATTTTATAATTTAAAATCAATAGTTAAGATGATAAGATAGATCCCAAACTTATCAAGTAAAACATGAAAATAATTTAAATATACATCCTCCACATATCATTATAGCCACCATCAAAGGGTAAGGCATAAGCTCTAAAACAACCCATTAGAGAGAGTACTACTCTTGGCAACATGAACCAAAATTAAAAGGTAGTTCAGCATATCTATAATTTTGTTTTATTTAACGTACACGAGTAGCTCAACTGGTTTGAGTTTTTAAAACTTAACTAGAGGTTGCATTTGAATTCTCTTGGCTAACTTGAAACATGGGCTTTGTAGTATATATTGTTGAGATTTATTGATGACTTGTCATGTGTCTGTGGAAGCTTAACTTCAGAAGTGAAGCTAAGTGTATTCCTGAAGTGTAGCGCTAGACATTTTGGATTTCATAAAGGGCTTGATTTTACACGTTCCATTAACTCTAAAGCTTTTAGTGTATTAGTCAAATATCTGATGATTAGTATTAGAGTAGCTGAGTAGGCACTGAGTCTTGTGTTTCAATTCTGATGATCATATACTTACGAAAAGGGCTACCCAGTCTAGAAGATGAGCCACTATAAAGTAGGTCGTTAGGGGAGGTCGACAAGAAAAAATAGTGACGATCGTGACAGGGGAAGATATTTCATTGATTTCATTTATTAACCAATTTTGATTGAAATAGTTAATATAGTCAAAATATCTATTAAAAATGTTCCATCAAGGACTTTCTTGTCAATGTTAGTTTTGAGCAATCACACTAATTAGTTATTACACAGGACTCACGTGATTTCATGGGTCGAAAGATATATGAGAGAGAGAGAATGTATTATATCACATCACATGGACAGAACTGTCCAACGCCCCGACCATAGCTTTACTTGTCCCATTCCCAGCCCACACACACATGTTCACACCCATAAGATAACATAACATGCATGTTTGTATATATATCCATGCATGCATACATACATGCATGCATGGCTTAACTCAATCCACGTACACAAGCAGTAAAAACCAATTTACACAGCACCCAAAGTGCCTCTGCTATTTATTTTTCACTGTCCCATTCAATCGAAAGGCTGACATTAAATCTCATCAATGTTATATTTCAATTGAATGAATGTCAAATTCATACTAAAAGATTCTTTAAAATTAAAATATATATTAATAATTATATTATACGAAAGCTAGAGCTAGTACTAAAAAAAACATATATATATATATACTCCTTCTGAAAAAAAGATACTTCTCTAATTCTAATTCTTTGAAAACTCAAATGAGAAAAATAGTAAAAATCTATATTATATAAAAATTGAAAAATTATAAATAGATTGTACATTTGTACTATGTATCATAAAAACGATAGTCATGTGAACCAAACAGCAACACAATTTTATTGTTGTCATTACTCATATTGTTGTTGGTGTGGTCTTAAAAGAAAAAAAATTAAATGTTGCGAACTTTATTCTAAAATTGAAATATGTTTTTAAATCAAATTCGTTTTGAATGATAGAATTGATTTTATTAAAAAAAAAAACTACACTTATACTTTGAAGTTAGTTGAATAATAAATATATAATAAAATTAAGATTCTAATTAAAGGGAGAGGGGAGGGTGTTTGGTGGTGGGGCGCTGTTTGATAAGGTAAGGCATTAGTGTGAGGAAAATGAAGAAAGAACCGAAACATTCTATTCTATTTATAGCCATTCGATTTATTAAGATTGGTCAATGTCAATGGTCATCAAATGTTTGTCATGTGTAGCGGGTATTCCTAGACATTCTTTTATTTTCTGTGGGACCCTCATGTAGTTGTAATTTGCAAATTTTATGTCGACACGTCATACAAATCCATCCTAGGAAATAATTTTTTTAACAGCAAAAGTACGGGATTTATTGCTCACCATTTCTACAGGTTGGAGTAGGACCCACGTTCCAAAAGTTAGTATTGGCAATGGATCGGTTAGGATCCGGATATAGTTAGTCAAGCTTTAGATAATAATAATATTTTTTTAATTCGATTTGATTTGAATTTTTAATTATTAACCTGATCTGATTTAAATCTAAACTCAAATTTCTATTATATTTTAAAAAATTATAAAATAGGAGAAAAAGGACTTACTTTTCACTTGAACTCATTGGATTGGGAAGAATTGAGGTAATGGACTAAGATATATTTTTTTAAATTTGAGCAAAGTGCATAAGCTAAAATCAATATGTAAAAATAAATAAATCACTTAAATATAATTTTTTTATTAATTTTGGTTAGATTTGGGAAAATCCTACCCAATTTTTTTTCAAGTCAAGGAGGATTGGATCTATTTGATTTTTTTTTTTTTTTAATGTATGTCACAAATCTCATTTTTTGGGCCAGGTCGAGTAGGTTCACAGATCACGATTTATAAAAAATGAGAAATTTAATTCTTATTTAATTATTTCAGTGATATTAGAAAGTTTATAAAAAAAAAAATTATTACTATAGTGTCCAGGTGTCTCATCCCTTGAGGACTTTACCCAACTAATCGTTTCTTTTGACAGGTATCTTGGCAATTAGACCAAACCGATTACACGCCGCTCTGCATATTGGTTCACCCATGTCTCCTAAAAGAGTTATACTAGTTTAGCATACCAAAGGTAAGTCATAGGGACTCGAAACCGCAACGTCTCACTTCTTGTCGCGGGAGGCAACCAGTTGAGCTACACCCAACATTTCTTTTATTTTTCTTTATTTTTTGTTTTTAAGTTCCTCTATTTCCCTTCTTTTGTTTTGAGTATACGAGAAATTCTTTCGTAACAATAGTAAAAAGAGAAAATCATAACTACTAAATTTAATTTTCCTCTAGAAATTTTTGCCCGCTATTGGGCGGGTACCACTCGATCCACATAATCCATTTTACTCACAGCTTTCATTCTGCTGCAGTGCCCATAAAATTGGGGAATCTCGGGCCACCATTAATTGCAGACTCAGTATAGAAGATATTTTGAGAAGTAATTGTTAAGAATTAATTTGTGTAGAATTAAATATTACATTTTTTTTTATAAAATTCATTTAGATGATGGAGTTTTTTGGTAGAAGTATTTATAATCGATTATAGAGTATATAGAAAATCAAATTGAAAAATAATGAATTTAAAAGGTATAAAAATTTTAATGGGTCAAGTGACTTATGCTTTATCAACGATAAATTTGTTTCAAAATGAGTTTATTTTAATGAACAATAATGGTGTAATGTGGGAGCCAATTTAAAATCGATAATTTCTTCTTTATAGTACAAGTCCTCGTTTTAAATGTAACAACAACCGTCCCTGGTGCTTTTTATCCTAATTTATTGTCACTCATTCCTTTATTCTAGGACAAATAATAAATCTATAGTAGAAAAATTAAATTACTCCAGTTTTTAGTTGCTTGGTTATAATAGTTGACTGTGATGGTGAGAAATCTGTCTCAGAAAGTATGAGTCTTGAGTTCTATTCTCACTCAATATCAAAAAATTACTCGATATGGGTAGATAAAGAGGCTTGCTTAGTAGGGTGCTCTAAGAAACATAAACACTTTAATTATAAAAAAGATACAACTTATCGGAGCGATAACATCTCTTTAAATACAGAAAGTTGGTTGTGTTGAATATCATCACTGAATTATAAACCATCACTCTTAGATGGGCCAAAGTCCAAAGAAACTAGTTGAAAGGGATGATGAATGTAGATGCAAATATTGAATTCCATTAACTAATTGTAGGATTAATGTAGTAGACTGTTGTAATGTAATAATATTCATATGCACTGGACCCTCCCTCCCACTAGTTACAGATAGACAGAGAGAGAGAGAGAGAGACTTAGAAAGGAAAGAGAGGACAGAAACAACGAAAATGGTAATGGTAATAATGGTGCAATGCGTTGTATGTATGTGCATAATATTTATGAGGCTCGACAAGGAAAGGGACGCAACCACAACCATCACGTTTAGCCCATTCATCAGCTTGGCCAAACCGACAAACCAGAGATCCCATTGTCCTTCTTCTTCTTTTTTTCCTTTTCTTTCTTCTATGCCTATGCCTGTATCTGTGAGGTTTTTCTGTCCTCAGATGAGGAAAAGTGAGGAGATGTCTTCTCAGAAAAAAGTGGGGTCTTTCAACATTGAATCATGTCTGAGAAAAATGAGGTCTCTCAACAATGAATCTAAACACCATCTTCTCCGAGAGAAAGGAAAGATGAGAAGATAGGTAGAACATCTCTTGTTCTTTTCAAGTATTTTCTTTCTCAACATGTATTATGATTTCATACATGCATGCATGGTCTTTTACACATGATAAGATAATAACAGATTGTATTCAATAATTGAATAAAAAAGAAGAAGAAAAATCGCCCTCCTCGTCCGCCATGTATGTAGGGGGAAGAACAAGCGTCACACTCAGTCCTTCCATTCGTGATAAGAAACCTCATCACTTAGAAGCCCTAGACCCCAGCCTCACTGACACTCGTCTGAAGCAATGCCCTTTACCACACCGTTCACTAAAATTTCTGTCCCACCACCAAATAACCTGCATTTTTGAAAGGGTTCTAGTAGGGTCCTACATTTATATTTTTTTTTTTTATATTGGTTTTATTTTAAAAATTGAATGTCTACCTAATTAAATCTACATAGTAAGAAGTTTTGAATATTTTAGTCTTTCTAAATCATATTTAGAAAGTTAGAAGCATCTATTCAAGTTAATTTTTATTTAAACATAATTTTTTCAACTTACTCATTTTTATGAACTAAACTGAACTTTTTTTCAAATGTTTCACATAAGGATAGGCGGAGATATGTCTCTTTATTACATTATTGCTAGAGCTGCTAAGGAAATCCATTTAAAATTTTCAGTTTCTCTAACCTTTTAGATATTTCCGACAAACCATAGTATCAGCCACAACATGGGACTAGCTACACATTATAGCAAGGCCAACTAATTAGGGTCCCAGCAAATATTTAGTGCATTTGTTCAAAATTTATATAAATAATTTTCAAAGTGGATTTGATCTTTAGCAACATGAACTTTTTAGAATATTTACTAAAAGTTAAAGTTTTATTTAGAATAAAAAAATGAGAGATTTTTTAAACGGACTTAGTAAAAGGGAGCTTTTAAAAACATCTATTTCTATTCTGTATTTGTCAGCTATTTTAAATTAATTAATTAATGATATTTGTGACCGATTGAAACATGGATGAATTTTATTGATGTATCGTTAAAAAGGGCTTTTAGAATTTAAGTTAGTCATGTGAACCTTATTAGACCAGTATTTCTTATATGGTACAGGTGACATAAATATGAGGAGCTGAGTTAAAACAGATTAATTAAATATTTTATAAAGAAAATCCTTTGCCACTAAAAGTAACTTTATTGACTTTAGCCATTTGAAAATGACAAGTAATGTACTAGTAGGACCATATGCGAGAGAAGCCCAAGAAGAGCACCAAACTTGCTTAGCCATTTGTATCGATAGTTGATACACTCAAAGTAAAAAAAAAAAAACTACTCTCAATTATGCGGATTAAGATTACAAGCTAGCTAGATGTGGTTAATGGGTCATAAGTTACAATACACTTATGCTAATGATCCAGATTTATTAGGGTTAAGAGTCAACAGTGTTAGATGTTTAGTATTAAATTTATTTTAAAACGTACTGAATTTAAACTACAAATTTTTAAGGCAAAAGCTCCTCTTAATTTACATAAAACATGCCACTAATCAATTGTCTTTTCAAGATACAAAGAAAATAGGTCTAGAAAATGTGAGGGACACTAAATTTACTTTAATATTTTTTTGTGTTAATTTCTCGTATTATTTCACTGAGAATACATCAAGAAATTACTTTTTTAATTGAGAGATATACATAATTTCTCCCACAATCACAATAAATCCATCATTTTTTTAACCACAATTTAAATCATATCTTAACGCTCCTTTGAGTTGGGTGGTTTCTTCTCTTCAAGTGATTAGGTATGAAACCCACTTTTTCTCTCCATTCTCTATTCTATAACATTTAGAGAAGAAAATCCAAGACTTTTTAGATTGGACTACCTTTATTTTGTATGAACAACTCTTGTTTTAGAAAACCAAATGTTTTCTTTCCTTGAAGAGTGAGGCTCTCAGGTGGATGCCCTCTGGCCTATACCATAACATAACAATCTCCTCTCTAAACCTATAAAAATGATATCACCATGGCTTAGATGTTCACCTCCCATCTAGATTCACCACCACTATGCAACATAGCTAGTCTTCCTTGAGATTGTACCATTTGAGGAATAGATTGCACTTTAACATCCGTTTGCCCTTAGGCATGTTTGACAATTGAGAATTCATGACTTGTCATATTCAAATACTATTAGATTCTAAGTTTGTCAAGCCAATGTAATTTAAACCAGTGTTGTCCAGTAGATTCCAAGAATTCTGTTTGATTCAAATGTTTTTTGAATGAAAGGTTAATAGATTCATTCAAAGATGGAAGCCCACAAAGATATACAGTGAACCCATAGTCCGGGTCAGGCAAACATCAAAAGATAACATCAAAAAAGCTCTACAAGCCAAGAATAAAAACGTTGTCAACCATCCCATTCGGCTAGGGGATCCGTGAGCCCATATGTTGTGGTTTGGAGACATAACTTTGATACCACAGTTAACAGTCCAAAAATTAGTCTAATAGGTGAAGTGACCTGCTCTCTTATAGTATTTAGTTTTTCCCTTTTACAATCAATGTGAGATTCTTATTCACACTCCAACACTCACAAGATAGCACTAAAACCTACTAGCAAGCCTCGATCACCCATAATGAAAGGCCTGGCTTGGATAGCACTGAAACCCGCATCCCTACACGAAAACCCTAAGCGGTAATCTTTGTAGTTTTTACTCATGATTTTCTCTTATCGAGTCCCCTCTCTAACCATCATATTCTTCCTTCTATGGTTTATTTTCTCATTCCATATATACTAGAAAAACAAAGAGAGATAGAGAGAGGAGTAGATATATGATATATCTATATATATAAGATAGAGAGAGACCTCTCTTTCATCTTTCCTCTTCTCTCATTTCTGTCCTCTACTTCTCCCTCTTTACTTCTCTCTCAATAATCTTCTCTTTTTGAACACTGGAAACTTCGTCTTTAAGAAGGACGTGAAAGGAGAATACGCACCTGCTTTTCTCTTTCACTCCTCTTTCTTTCTCTCTCTCTTGTTTGTGGAAACGAACCTCTTCTCTTTTCTCACACGCAGATAGTGAGATGTCGAGCTGCATCGGTGCCACTTCTGACCAAGTTTGCTATATCCCTTGCAACTTCTGCAATATCATTCTCGCGGTATAAAATCACTACCTTCTCTCTTCAATGAAAAGTTCCTTTCATTTCCTTCGAATTTTCACCTAAAATTACCACTAAAACAGTTTCTTTAATCTTGAGATATGGCCATGAACATGCATTTTGGATGTGACTGTTCTTTATTTAGCTTATTTTGGTTGATTTCTTTACTTTATTTGCTACTTGTATCTTGTCTCATCTTTTCCTACTCTTGACAGAGAGAGAGAGAGAGAGAGAGAGAGAGAGAGAGAGAGAGAGGGATTTGGGTCAGCTTGGTTTGTTTAGCGTGAAAACAAATTCACAAGATTCTTCTCCGCCATAACTATCTTTACCAAAAAATGAGACATAGAACTGTCAAATGTAGTAGCAGGAAAGGCAGACATATGCGACGAGAACAGGGTTCTGTTGCTAATTATCTTCTCAGTACCGAGAAGGGAGAAAGAAGACGGGTTCCCTGCACAGCAATGGAAATTTTGTTTAGAAATGAGAATCTACAAGTAAAAGAAAACAAATACATGTGACATTAGTTGTTGACGATAGAAGAAAATAAAGAAAAAAAAATAAGTTGGTCTTTTTTCTCTGTGAGTAAAGCAAGCTGAGATAGAATGATTTTGTCTAAAAAGAAGTGTTCTGCGATAATGTCTGAAAAGCTATAATACCAAGACATGCACTTTTATCACTTTCTTCTCTGCAAATTTTAGAGGGGGAAAGCAAGAAATTATCAATATTCATTCATCAAATGGGAAGAGATATGGGATTTGAACGATTTCTGACCTGGGTTTCTTCTCATTCATTATCCTCTTCTTTTCAGGTGTGTGTTCCTCGCAGCAGCTTGTTTGATATCGTGACCGTCCGATGTGAGCATTGCACGAATCTATGGTCGGTAAACATGGCAGCGGTGTTGCAGTCCCTATCGTGGCAAGAGATTCAGGTGACTAAACTCAAAAGCATAGGGTTTCAGGGTTGTATGCTGTGAAAATCAAATTGACTGATCTATTTATCTATCTATTAGTAGCCTCTAGA
The DNA here is from genome assembly GCA_022113865.1 of Chimonanthus praecox. Classification (NCBI taxonomy): domain Eukaryota; kingdom Viridiplantae; phylum Streptophyta; class Magnoliopsida; order Laurales; family Calycanthaceae; genus Chimonanthus; species Chimonanthus praecox. Next base: position 63,034,614 of record CM039088.1, read on the forward strand.
AGAAGACTTTCTCCAACCCTATAAAGTGCAAACCCTAGCAGCCGCCTGGGAATCGTATATTTTTGAAAAATTTCGGCTATTTGGTTCAGGTTCTGACCTCCCTAGGGATGATACATTTTCCAGCTCTTCCAGTTGCTTTTATTTCTTTCTTTCTTTCTTTCTTTCTTACTGATTTCTTTCCTTGATTTGATTGATGGGATTGCAATTCCCAAAGGGAAGAGGTTAGGTTTTGTTTTCTTCATTGACAGACCTTGTCGCCGAGCTCTGTCAACCAGGGCGGGAACAGATGTGGTATCTGGGTTTTTGTGTGCCTCAGAGAGAGAGAAAAAAGAGAAAAGAGAAAAGACAGGTTTTCTAATAATAAAACCATTAATCATTCTTCCTCTGAGAAATGAAGATTAAAATATTAGAAAATCATTGTCTCCCTCTTCATTCATCCATGATGATGATATGATGTAGTGGTACAACCAAGTCGGCTGTAGCTTACACGTGATCCTTCTTTTTGGACCAACATTCAAAGAAGAGTACGGAATGGGAGGATCCCTGTATGAATCAGGGATTGTCTTAACTCTTGTGTTTGTTAGATGGAATAGTGTGAACTGGGACCATTCAATTGAGTGACAAAACTCCACTGTGGGCTAAGCTGAAATTTAGGCAAATGCCAAGTAATGGGGCTGTGATTTGATCTAATGTTTTAGGTTCATGATAGGTGAGCCTTAACTAAAAGATCAAACATCCAAGGATGATGATGCCCTTGACTTGATAGGACAGGTCACACATTACACTACGCTAAAAAGCCGTCTTTCTTGTTTCGGCCAAATATGTTAGAGGCTGAGACCTTATCTATAGTTAAAATTAGGTCAGCGATTCTCTCATAAATCTTTTGTGTAATCTGATATGGATTTTAAAGTATTCTCAATTTTACCTTTCTACTATCATATTGAAGAAAAAGAATGTCCGAAATCAATCTAGCATCTTAACTAATCGATTTATACTGTAGTAAAAGGACATAAATTGACATTAATCAAAATAAATCAAAATCTAAATAAATAATAATAATTTAAAAAGTTTAGATTTTTTAGAGAATGGACGTCTCAACTCGATACACCAACTCCAAAACATCAACTATGCAACTATGCCATTTTAACAATTTAGGTTTTCATTTCATTTAATATTTATTTATTTATTTATATTTTTAATGAAACTGTAACAATACCTACTTGAACAACATAAATTTAAGCACTTTTTTGTTTGGGCCACTCTTCCAGACCCCAACCTTCACTTCTCCAGATTACAGAATGAACATCGCTTCTTCTTCAAAATGTAATAAGGTTGCAATGCAAGCTTCATCCATGAATGAGCGAATGATGGGTGTAAATCGGCGTAAGCTCTCTCTCTCTCTCTCTCTCTCTCTCTCTCTCTCTCTCTCTCTCTCTCACTGATTCTTGATATTTGGTTCTCTCTATACTATTGCCTTTGCAATTGCATATTTCTTCCTTTTTATAACTTGTACAAGTACCTGATGAGTAAACACTGCATATATTCGAAGTATTTTGACCATAATTTTATCACTGCGTGCAGCACCAGAGAAGAGGCAGCGGGTTCCTTCTGCATACAATCAGTTCATAAAGTAATGCATCTATTGCAGCTTCTTGAACTTTTTTACATCTCCTGTGATAAGAGACCCATCTTAAATTTCTATTCTTGCTTCGTAATTGTGGAGTGCAGGGAGGAGATCCAGAGGATCAAAGCTAACAATCCGGAGATAAGTCACAGAGAAGCATTCAGCACTGCAGCTAAGAATGTAAGTTGCCTCTTCAAATTATGACATTTGTCTTGGTTTAATACTAAACACTTCCTAGCTATGTTCACTAAATACCTTACCATGTCAGTGGGCACATTTCCCCCATATCCATTTTGGGCTGATGCTGGAGACCAACAATCAAGCCAAACTTGATGAGGTAAATTTCTCAATTTAGAAATCTGAAAGAGAGAACTTCTAGTGCTGAACTTTTAGTTTATGATTTGTCTAATTTAATTGCTGGAGGGCATTCAATAATGAGTAATTAATGTTTTTTATGGGCTTAATAGAGGAGATCTTGTAGTTTATAGTTCCTGATACGATCGTGTGCTGTGGCAGTTGCGTTTTTTGTGTTTAATTAATTTGAATCTTCATAATCGAGTTGCATTTTACTTGTTAAATTACTATATAGGGTAAATTCTTTTAACCACTTATCACTAATTCATTCTCTTGCAAATGGTACATGAAAATTGTCAAGACATGGGTATCCAGACCAAAGACTAGTTGAAAGGTTGAGTGGCCTAAATCTCATATAAGTCTTTAGATCTCCCCCTTTTACAACCAATGTGGGACTTGGTCGGTGCCCAACAATCTCCTCTAGAACGAGGCATTCCGGCGAATAGAACGTCGTTGCCCATCCCGTCTAGCTAGAGAATCACCTGAGCCCACATGTATTGACTTGGAGATATGCCTCTGATACCATTTGTTAAGACTTGGATATTCAGCACAAAAGACTAACCGAATAAGTGGAGTGACCCAAGTCCTATATAAGTCTCTAGATCTTCCCCTTCTCAACCAACATCGGACTCGTTTGGTTTTCAACAAAAAATGGCCTCTTCTTGAGTTGGTCATTCTCCAAAAGTCAAGTCAGTTGGAAAAATCATAGCCTCTCACTAAGATGTATATGGTTATTTGAACAATGAAGTTTTTTCTTAAACCCAATAAAGAACCTGCTTGAGGGTTGTTCTTTCTTTACATGTATGAAAATAGATTAGCTGGTAAAGACTAAGAAGGGTCAATGCTTACAGTCATTCTTTATTACTGTCAAAGACAAAAATGGTAAGAAGTGGCATATAATAACGAAATGTCCTCATAAATCTTTTTATTATACAAATCATAAGAAACAAAAAAAAAAAGATTTACTTTGCAGAGAGACATCAGGCTTCTTATCATTGTTAGATCTATTGTAAAGTAAGTAGTTCAGGGAAAAGAAATAAATATGCAGTAAACACTTCTGTAATGGTTACTTGAATTACTCTGCATGTAGAAATTTATCTTTGGTAGAACAATATAAATGTTAGAAACATTTAACTGTCTTGAGTTTGGTCTTTGCAGGGACCTGAGAAGTGCCTGATGACAAAGGCAGCAGTATTCAATAAATGACAGCAACTTGTCATTTTTCATCGCAATCAATTTCCAAGTTTTCAAAGTAATGAATGTGTTGTAGGAGACAAACTCTTGCTAGAAGAATTGCAGAATGTTTTTTTCTATTGAAATTAGATCACATGCCTTCAATCATGCTTACTTCTCTTTCAATTTCTCCAAGAGTGACTAATCATCATCATCATCATCATCGTCATCATCATCATCAAGTCTTATGCTGGGCCAATCATAATCGAACTTCGTAGGGTGTTGCTGCTGCAACCAATAGTAGCATGGCTATAATGTCGTGCTCTCTACAAATCAATCCTTATTTATAGCAAGAATTTGAATATTTAAAACCTTTGTTGGGTGAAGGTTGATACAAATAACCACATTTGTTTGTGATAACTCCAAATTAACAGGTTTTAGTACGTTTTTCATATTGAATTTTATAGGAAAAAGAACATGAAAACAACCAAAACCCACTTCCCACATTCCATATACGTGTGAAATGGAGTCATAGGCCTTTTGTAGTTTCGAATTTTGTCTCTAACAGAGATAGAAATTCTTGATCATTCCAAAAAGATTATGCTGATGCAATTAGTAAGGTAATTTGGACAATATAGCTTTGTGTATTTTAGTAATTTAATGAATTGTTACATTTTTCATCTCTGTTCCTATTATGCCTCCATATTTTGTAATTTTCCTGATCATAATCACCTTTTTTTGGAAGCACCTTTTGTTGTTAAAATCAATTACATTATGTTTTTCTTATCTAATTACTTTATACTTAGCCCATCAATGCAAGCCAACCAATCTTTCAAACATCAACGACTCCTTGAATTCCAAAATTTTGAACACTGCCATGTATTTGAGAACACAGTTTTTCTTGTTTAACTCCCACATGAAATAAGCAATGGCTTGCAGCTACTTCTTCTTATGAGTTATTAAATGATAGAGATTGGACCCAGGAAATCAAGAATAAATTGAAGAAGAAAGACTAATTTATTTTAATGTAATTTGTTGAACTTGTCATTTCCCTTTGTGCTTAGTTATATGTGTGAATTTGCAACCAAGTAACTGTTTGTTGCTAAACACCATGTAAAGCGACAGGTGTCAACTAAAATATTGTTTGTGTTAAGATTGGGTGTCTGTTTCAAGAGACTAGTTTATTACATAGAGTGACACGAGTCCTTTATAAATCTCTAGATATTCTTATACACTTCTAATGTGGGACTTGTTCGCAGCCAGTCTCAACAATTTTCCCTCGAACGAGGCCAATCATCCTGTCCACCTGGGAGATCTCTTGAATCCAAATGAGATAGCTTGAGACCTAGATCTGATACCACTTGTTAGGACTGAATATCTATCCCAAGATATTAGCTATTGGGTGGAGTGATTCAATTCCTTTTATAAATCTTTAGATCTCTCTTTATACTTCCAATGAGGGACTTGTTCACAACCAGTCTCAATAATCTCTCATCGAATGAGGCCAGCCATCCTGTCCACCTAGAGGATCTCCTGAGTCCATATGCGATAGCCTAAGACCTGATTTTAATACCACTTATTAGGACTAAGTATCTATCCTAAGAGATTGACTTATTAGGTGAAGTGAGCCAAGTCTCTTATAAATTCTTAGATCTCCCTCTATAATTTTAATGTAGTACTCATTTGCAGCCAACCCCAACAATTTGTTCCTTAAAGAATAGCTCCTATTTTTAAATTTATTTGAATGAAGTCTAAAAATTTCATTATTTTAGAACATAAGCTATTTTCTGTTAAAAGTGTTATAAGTTTTCTCTTGAATTTTGGATGTGTCATATGGATGGTGATCCAATTATGTCTTCCTATGGCAGATAAAATTGTCCCACTACATGCCTTGTCTTGTGTTTCACTTCATATCTTGTGCTTGCTCCTTAAGTAGAAAGGGTTAAAAGAATATTACTGTTGGCACTCTTAAGAATATCTTTGTTAGTAATATAAAAGAGTTCTAGCAAACATCTTCAACTGTGATACAAAATAAAGTACTTGCTAATTTGTGAACAGCAATATTGAAACTAAAGCAGAATTTCTACAGCAATTAGCCACAATAAAGTAGGTGTTTCTTTTATCATACAGGTGTAAAACAAAGTTCAGAATATGTAAAATTAGCAGGCGAGAAATACAGTAATAATTCTTTGAAAAATTAGAGAGAGAATGCAGAAGCCCTTGGCAGAACTTTGAATTTATAGACTAACTATTTAATGCTAGGAGGGAAGAAGAATTCATTTTATTTTATTTTATCTGATGACAAGGCACACAAACCTATTCATTCTTGTAACTACATTATCTATGCGAAGTCAATTTTTCAAATTTTACTCTTCTATTAAACTCTATTATAAATTATATAGTCTATAAGTCTATTATTAATCAAGAAATGAGATCAAGTAAGATAACACATGGATTAAAATTTTGAAATACTTGATTTTAGTGATCGAATTCATCAGATATTCTTAAAAAAATAAATGTCTAAAAGTAAAGAAGATGGCATTCTGTTAGTAAGAATGAAGAACGTCATCTCGGAGAAATTTTATTTTCTATAACTCTAGTTACTTATCAAATCCACGTTAAATAAGAAAAAAGAAAGAAGGGTTAAATTGTTGGCCTCAATTTTTCCTATGTAGAAAAAAATGATAAGAAAAAAAATGTTTTTTATTATTAAGAGATTAATCCTCTTACAAGAATTTTGCTTAATCTGATACGAGTTTTATTTTATTTTTCATTTTGTTCTTCGAACTGGCTCGCTAAATCACTGACCCTTCTACTGTGGTTTAAATTGACTCACTGACGGATTCACTGAAATTTATTTAAGTGAGATTGTTTTTTCGTATAAAATAACAAATTGGATTACTAATCGAATTACTATTTTTTTTTTAAATGCAGTAAAATGAGTAATACCCTAAATTCTATGTCTTGCTATATAAAATATTCATGGGAAGATCGTTACCTTTTTTTATTTTATAAAAAATACTAATGCTTTTATGTCCTTTTTTTGAACACGAGTGTCCTAGATGAAAAAAAAACCACAAAATTATGAGAATGAGATGGATGGTTGACAATAGCTAACATGGTAGAGTATCTGAAACGTCAGATCATGTTTGTTTGAAATTTTGAATGGGTATGTTATCATGTCATGTTCGTTGGCTTTATGTATTTCATGTCAGTGACTGCTCTGACTTTACTGCTCTGACACTACACAGATACATACTTTCCCTTTCTTTTGTTTCTTTCTAAAATCTAAACCCTTCCTCCTTCCTCGGTTGGTTCCACACGTCTCTTTATTAATTTGCGAACTGGGCTGCATACATTCTTTAGGCCTATAAATTCAAGGCCAGTTCTGATGCTGGATCCATGTTGGTCTAATTTTGTCGAAATTGGATCCAGCCCAATTTGCCTTTTTAGGGAATGAGTCTGATTTTAAATCTAAATTGTATAGTGGGCCTAATTCGGTCTTGGTTTGTTTAACCCCAAGTCGTTTTGGGTTGAATCAAGATAGCAACTCATATATAGAAGCACGAGTCATGTATTAAAGCTACTCAAGACTACCTACCTTACATAGATTGGGTCTTGCGTAAATGCATGGCTAGAAGGGATGACCTTGAGACTTAAAGAATAATGGATGAATAAGGCATTTTTATATTTAGTTATTGACACCTCAAAATTTTTATTTTTCAATAATTGATTTTGTAAGGAACAATGTCGCATTATTAGAATGATTAGATATGGGTAAAATGGTATCCATTTATATCAATGTGGCCCTTTAAATGTCCTTCCTTGACAGATGAGCTCAATCAATTTTCCTATCAACTAATTTTAGATTGCATTCAAGTAGCGGTGCAACAAGTGACAGGCGAGCCCAAGCCTATGTGAAAGAAAAAAAAAATGAAATTTTCAGGTTCACTTTGACTTGGGCTTGAGCTGGATTCAGTTATGGGCCCAAAATATCCAGCCCAAATTTGAAATTGGGTCGGAGTGAGCACATCAAAGAAAGCCTAAGTTTTTCCCAAAAAACTTGAATTTGAGCAAAATATTTGTAGAAATCAGGTTCTCTTTAATTGATATTATTTGTAAATATTAAATTTGTAATATATTTTCTAGAATAATACAAACAAGCCCATTCTGAGCCTAATAAGAGTGCATCTGAATTTCAAGCCTAAAGTCACGCTTGAATCTTATAAATACAAATTAGTGGGTTTGAATTTGGCCGACCTGGGCTTGGGCCTGAGCAGGCTCAAAACTTAGACCACCCTTCCTCAGTTATAGCTGTACATATTGTGTTTCTTTCAGAATGAGGAAATGCCATCTTCTAGAGATGTATGTTATCTTCTCGGAAAGGTCCAATTTATTCATCATTTATTTGTTGTGTTTAGTTGCTTTTGTTTTCACAATAAAGTAAAATTTCATGATTTAACCAAACAGCACATGTATTTTCCGAAATTGTTTCCACTTACTTTTCAAATAAATTAACTTGAAAGTGAATCCCTGCAATCATATGAACTCAATGGAAATTTGAAAATTTCAAGGAGATTTGGTAACTGACTTAATAATCCGATGTACTTATCCAAGAAGCAATTCTAGCCTTCCTGGGGCTGATGACCAGGAAAGAATGTTGTCTCTAGTGGTGCTAGTTGACCCTCATCAACAATCCAAAAAGAGTGAACATGAAAATGCCTAATGCCTTATAAAAATCTTATCAGATTTGATGGGGCAAACTAAATCCTACCTCACAAGTTTGACCAAGTAAGTATAGTTCATAGAATTGAAACTTACTTTGGCCTTGTTCAAGACATGGACAGTCCAGTAGAGTCGTTATCTTCAGAGGAATTCATATAAGATAGATATGTGGACAGGTAATATGATGCCATACTTTGAAATTCATCCAAGTAATCAAAACCTAACACTAAGAAGAAAGCTATACCCACTTCCTACTAACAGTAATCTACAGAGTTAAGTATTTCACTGCACCCTATAAAGAGAAGAGACCCATGAAATAAAAAAGGTTATCTTTAGTTGAAGTGAAGAAATTATGTAGTCAGCTAATAATAAAGTAATGCCCATGAGGTTCAAAAGGCAAATGCCCCCTGCTTGAAGCTTGAAACTTGAAACTTGAGAGATTTTACAATTACCTAACCTTTATTTTAAGTGAAGTTGATGATTGCTTGTCAAAACTCAAAACCCTCTATTAGAAGTTTTGAATTCGCACGGACACAGTTATTTCAAAGACCCTTCTGATAAGACTTTTCATTAATCAGTCTCAAAAGAAGAAATTAAATAACATGATCTGATCTTAAAGAATACTGCTAGGAATGAAGTTGATCTTCTACCAATCGCATCAGTAGCAGCTAACATGTGGGCTTCACTAACCTCTTGACCTTCTTTGCGTTTCTACCATTTGACATTAGCTACACTGAGGCAGTTGCACTTTTGACATTGTCATGCCCCGGGATAAGTTTCACATTATTTTAATTTTCTTTTCTTATGGGTGCAGCTTTAACTTTAATTTAGAGATTAGTTGACTAGTATTATCCAACCATTTAACTTTCTTCTTTTTTCCTACCATTTGACATTAGCTACACTGGGCAGTATATTATGGTCAACAATGAAAAAGAAAATGTCAATAAATCCATGCGGTCAACTCAAAATCTGGGCCAAACCAACTTATGACTTAGCAGTAATATTTTAAAGTGTTGGGTTTTGCTAAAAAGGTTCTAAATGGGCCGGATTAATTTATATAAAGCCCAAGTATATAAGAGCTTCTTTTCTCTTGGGGTTTTTCAGTATGGGGCTATTATGTGGGAAAGAGAGAGAAAAAGAGAGACTTGAAGAAAAAGAGAGAAGACATAAGGTTTGAGGGTTTGAAAAATCCTTATATCAAGTTGTGCAGTTCTTCTTCATAGTGGAATTGAGCATGGAATGCTCCATGAACGTAGCCTTTAACGGTGAACCACCTAAAAATCTTAGTGTCTTGTGATTGATCTATGATTTGTATTTTCTGATTTTATTTTCTAACATTTGGTAGAGAACTGTATTCTGTGAAAAGTCCCCCCACAATCTTTCTAGGAGGATTTCTAGAGTCCATAATTTACAATTTTCCTTTCTACGTCTCCACATCAGACACTAGAGTTTTAGTTTATGTTCTCCTATGAAGGGAAGACACTTCTTCATTCTCTTATGCGAATCAAGATGTTCAAGTGCTGTAGACATCACCTATTCATCTATCCCCATCGATAGATATTTTCAGTTTTACTTTTCCTTAATGAAAAATTAAAATTTAAGCGAGGCTCAAATTTCACAAGTTCCTGACTCTTAAGGCCTGAGCAGCAACGTAAATTTGACAAACAAGTCATTCTTTGTTAAAGCTTTTGAGACAAAACTATTGGGATGAAAAACGATTTTGACGGTTGTTGATGGTGAATCTAAAATCACGTGAAACAGATGAAAATTCTCTATACTTTACTTTCCTTTCACCCAACAATTTAATTATCAAAAGCAGTGACTATTGTCTTTCTCAAACTACAATTTTTCACACCCGATTGAATGGAACAGATATAAGGATATCCACACATGGGTGATGCTAGACTTGCATCACTCAAACGATAGCATGTGGCCCAGCTCATACGATGCAGACAAATTTGCCACGTGGCTTCTTTTATTTTCCTTTGTCATTGGAAAATGACCCAAAACCCAATTGGTGCTAAGCCATAACTCTGCATTTACTTGGAATACAAATCCAGTACAAAAAACTATATTAGAGAGAGAGAGAGAGAGTGTGTGACTTGGGTATAATAGAGAATGAGTCTTCAAAGGCATTATTTAAGTTTTCTAATGAGCTAAGGTCGCAGTGTTTGATGTCTTGAGATCTGATTATACGTTTCATCTGATGGAGAAAGGTTTGTGAGGATTCCCACTCATACCTTTAGTATTTTTTTCTCCTTTTTTGATTGATGTTGTTGAGGAGAGGATGGTAGAAAACTAGAAATGCCAGTGACAGACAGATTGAGCAGCAGTCATTTCGGCTACAATATTATAAGCTTGTTTCTTTTAAAATTCATGCGTCTGAGAGAAGAATCTCAGTGGGTTTTAATCTGAAATTACATTTTTGGAAGGTCCACAGAGAAATGTATGACATCTTATCCATCTAATATCATTATTTATTCTACTAAGTAAAATATCTGCTGGTAATTGCTTTTTCTTTCATAATTTAGTCCCAAGCTTTGACAAGTTGTAAATATCACAGAAATATAATATAATATAATATAATATAAGGTGGAGTGAATGTGTTGAAAAATGCCGATGAGACTGTCAATCATGGATGTCATCTTTATTAATATTAATAGTATAAAAAATGAATATCACGACGGCAGAGTCACCAAGTAGGTGGTCCTTTGCTTCCATGTGAGACTCTGTTCATACTCTACCGCCTTATTTTGCCTAACTTAATAAACTTGATTTAGTAATAGATTATTGATGCGGGCATCCAGAGACGTAGACAGAATTTTAATTTTGACCCGGGCGGGTGCACTATCAAATTAGCAAGTTCGGGCCCCAAGTCAAAAGATCAAAATTATATCTTCGATCCAGGTGGGTATCCGAGTCAGAAGATTTGGTGTAGTGGATCCAAAGCAAGTCTAAGAATAGGCCCAGCAGAGCAGGCCCAATGGCTAAAGAGGTGCTGAAAGTTGTGAATTAGAATCCTAAATCAACTAGGATTTTAATTAAATTAGGAAAATTTCTTTGTGTTATTTTCTAGATTTAGAATTTGTTATTTTCATAATTGGAGGGTCGGCTCCATGTTACTTGTTAAGATAGGACTCTCTTTCCTTGTTAAGATAGAACTTTCTTTCCTTATTAAGGTAGGACTCTCTTTCCTTGTTAAGGTAGGACTCTCTTTCCTTATTAAAGTAGAACTCTTTTTCCTTATTTTAGGTTAGGATTTCTTATAAATAAGATTGTAATCAGCCCCTTGAGGGGAGGGGGATTATTTTTTTATCAATAAAATTGTTATTTTGTTTAGCAAAACGAAGGACTGTTTTGTGAAAATTCAAGGGTTATTCAAGATATTATTCAAGCTTCCGCTATAATTTGAGGTTGGGTATTCTTAATCCTACCTAGCCTACATCAGAATGGCTATCAGAGCTTTGGAGTCAATTGAGACTCATCCTTCGATCAGGGGTTAGTTATGACAAGACGTGACCGCCTTCGTAGCCGACAAGCCAGGAATAGTGACTGGTTTCATTCTAGTCAGAGTCGTCATATGAGACACGCTCCAGAAGATGATCGAGTTGAATTCTCTAAAGACCGCGACAGGCAGTTTGATTGGTTATTTGAGTCATGTGTTAATTACAGAGAGAGATTGCGGCTCTAAAGAATCAAACAAGCCAACACCCTTCTAGTTCGCCATCAGTGAGATCAAGGTACTCCAGATACTCATCTTCTGAAGAAAGTTCGGATGACAATTCAAATCAAAGCAGTGACTGGTTTCATTCTAGTCAGAGTCGTCACGTGAGACACGCTCTAGAAGATGATCGAGTTGAATTCTCTAAAGACAGCGACAGACAGTTTGATTGGTTATTTGAGTCATGTGTTAATCTACAGAGAGAGATTACGGCTCTAAAGAATCAAACAAGCCAACACCCTTCTAGTTCGCCATCAGTGAAATCAAGGTACTCCAGATACTCATCTTCTGAAGAAAGTTCGGATGACAATTCAAATCAAAGTTCAGATGAAAGTTCAAACGAAAGTTTCTACTATCACAGACATAGGGCAAGACATGTCATCCGACAGCCTGAGAGAAGGCAACGATTCGTCCGATTTGCTGATGAAGTAGACACGACTGCACAAGTCGAAATTGTTGACTCAGATTCCTCTAGTGAGGAAGATGTCAATGATTCTGTGGAGACGGACTCCATGAATGTGCAACTCTTGGAGATGGTACAAGAACATCCAATTCATATTGGTGAACCCCGAGTGGATGACATACACCACAATAGCACAAAGGCCGAGGCCATCAATGAGTTTGTGTTTTGTGATGCTCATTCCACGAGAACATTGGGCGACTATAGACCTTATGTTGATCCAATGTGGGACGAACACATGAACCAGTTGGTTACACCCAATATCTCACCCATTTTAGCAATTCATGAAGCTACGGTAGATACAAGTGCAACAGAAGGATGTATCCAACAGTTTGAGGCAAGTTCCATCTTGAAGCAGGAACTTGAGACACACCATCTTGAGCCACAGTCCAGTGTTCAGCAACGAGAAGATGCTAGTGATAGAGGCGACAGAAAATGGTCAGTACAAGTTCGTACACTAGGAGTTGGAGATGACCGACATCTTGTGGACTCAGACCACACCATCCGGCCATATATCGACCCTATTTGGAAAGGTTATGAGAGACAATCCTCAACACCTACCATCCAGTCACTTTTGGTAGGCCCCGATGCGACATCTCCTAAAGCGAGTACTCTACAGCGATTGAGTATTCAGCATAAGGAAATTTCATTAAAGCATATGAGAAAGACTATGAGAAGACCGCACCCTTCGTCGATGAACCTTATAAACTCGAGGACGAGTTTTCTCCGAGAGCGGGAGTATGATGCGGGCATCCAGAGACGTAGACAGAATTTTAATTTTGACCCGGGCGGGTGCACTATCAAATTAGCAAGTTCGGGCCCCAAGTCAAAAGATCAAAATTATATCTTCGATCCAGGTGGGTATCCGAGTCAGAAGATTTGGTGTAGTGGATCCAAAGCAAGTCTAAGAACAGGCCCAGCAGAGCAGGCCCAATGGCTAAAGAGGTGCTGAAAGTTGTGAATTAGAATCCTAAATCAACTAGGATTTTAATTAAATTAGGAAAATTTCTTTGTGTTATTTTCTAGATTTAGAATTTGTTATTTTCATAATTGGAGGGTCGGCTCCTTGTTACTTGTTAAGATAGGACTCTCTTTCCTTGTTAAGATAGAACTTTCTTTCCTTGTTAAGGTAGGACTCTCTTTCCTTGTTAAGGTAGGACTCTCTTTCCTTATTAAAGTAGAACTCTCTTTCCTTATTTTAGGTTAGGATTTCTTATAAATAAGATTGTAATCAGCCCCTTGAGGGGAGGGGGATTATTTTTTGATCAATAAAATTGTTATTTTGTTTAGCAAAACGAAGGACTGTTTTGTGAAGATTCAAGTACAAAACGAAGGACTGTTTTGTGAAGATTCAAGGGTTATTCAAGATATTATTCAAGCTTCCGCTATAATTTGAGGTTGGGTATTCTTAATCCTACCTAGCCTACATCAATTATTTAGGTGGTCCTAAACTGGGGGCCATTTACTATCGTAGTGGCACCAATGTTGCGGGGTTGCACGTCTCCAACTCTTGTGACTCGAATGACATCAAAGCTATTCTCATCTTCATTCAGAGAGTTTTACTTTTTTTATTGATCATGGGCACCCTCTTTGTATGATCCAGTTGCGCGAGGATATGGTTTCCCTCCTTTGTGACTCTATCATTAAGAATTGGTCCCACTATGGCTATGTTTGCGCCATCAGGGCCCTAATCAACCTTTTCGGCCCTGATCGCCCAAAGATTGCTCGTTTTTTAGATTCTAACATTTTGGAGCTTGTTAGTTCTCACATTACTGGAATCACTGGGATTTTCTCTTACGCATCTTTCTAGTATATCGTTTGGGCCAGATCTTGTGTCTGTTTGTTTGGCCGCTATTTTTTTGTTTCAAAGGACTATAATCCTTTATTCTTTGGGTCGCACTTGGCGACTGTTTTTGGCCTGGTTCGGGCTGTGGGCTTCTTTATAAATTTCTCCTTTGAATTTTCTTTTGAATGATATACTAACCCAACATTAAAAAAAAAAAAGATTATTTAGGGTTTAGTATGTGTGATTTAGCATATGATGGAAATCACCTTTTAAAGTATTTAAACTTATCAGACACCAAATTTATTTAGGCTGGGCTTTGACTTATATATGGGCCCACCTGTGTTTATGTGTATGTGTTTGAGCACTTGTCCTATGGTAAAAGAAATTATATGAATGGATAGAGATCATCATGATCGCTATCAAATTGTGACTAATTGAATCATTATACCCTTTAATCTTTTTTAGATTATAAATAGACCATTACATAAAAAAAAATTATTATGATCAATATAATGAGAAAGTGCATCAACATTATAAAAAGATCGGATCTATGTTTAAAGAGAAAATAATAATTTTGATAGTTTGGATTCATCATAAATTGGGACTTAAATAGGGCGGGCACTTTATAATCTTTATTGTAATAGGGAAATGAGATTGTACGTCACACCTTGTCCTTTTTTGAATTTTTGGAAGAATTATCAAATTTTACTTAAACTAAATTTCCTCCATAAATTAAAATTGAAATAATACAGCTGGGTGATTTAATTTGGCCACTAAAAAACATGTGGCTTTCAATTTGAATTTTGAGATGAAGTTTGAGTAAAACGTAGGGCACTCAATTAGCTTTCAATCCATCTAGTTGGACTTTCATTATTATACAAAAAAAAAATTAAAAAAAATTAAAAAATAGAGAAAAAGTCGTGCCTAATTTAAATTCACTATTATTTACAGTTTTATTAATGCTTATTTTAATAATTTAATAATCAGATAGTAATTAAAACTCATACTTCATAAAAAAAAACAATTTACTGTGTATATTTTTCAGCTCACACTTGATAAAAATTTGTTTTCAGGTTCATATTCGACCTCAGGCTTCAATCAAGCCCATCACGCTCTTCAGGGTTTTCACTTAGTAATTGAGGTGAGGCATGGCAGAGCTTGAGCCCAGCCCGATAGATGTGAAATCATATTTGATAGGCTGGGTTCACTGGACGTTGGATGTATTGTCTATTTTCGTAGGTTGATGAGTGATATGTCCTCGTAGGTGGAGATTCTTCACCCATTAATGACTCTCTCCATTTTAAAATTAGTATGAAGTATTCTTGAGGCAAAATTTTATGAATGAATTACTTACTGGGGAATTTCCATTTGCCAGATCTTTCCTGAGATTGAAAACTCTCAGTTGTGTGGGTCCCCGTTTATTTTTCTTATAGAATAAAATACCCAGATTTCAAAGAACTGGTTTCCAGGTTGCAAGTTGCAATTCATAAGTGGTGGAGTGCATTTGTTGTGGAGTTGTATTCTTCTTCCTTTCCCTTGATTTCAGCCGAGTTGAATTAATTGCTTGAATTAAAGGCTTGTGATTTCTCCCAACTACATTCATTTCACTTACCCAACAACAATTCAATTCTCAGAATTTGGAGGAAAAAAGACAGCAATCCATGCATCTCTCAGGATGTCGAAAGAAAATGACCTGCTTTTTCTTCATGTTTGTTTCATAGATCTTGACAGTACACAGGACCCACCTATCCAAAGAGACTAGTTTCTGCAGCAAACGGAGAAAATGAGGTGAGCCACACCTCTGCAAATTGCCATTTCTTCAAATTAAATTTATGTATTTTTGATGTTTTCTCTTTAAATTACAAATACCCTTCACCATTAGTGGCTGGCTAGAAAAAGCCCATCTCATGAGTTATAACATTTCCTGCTAAATCTTGTTTTGCTTTCGTAAGTTTCTTATATGCTATGGTTATAATGAGAACCAGTTCTTCTCATTGGATTCTGTACAAACTGTCAGATGAAAAAAGCCCATCAGCTATCAGTCCATCACCCGTGAATCTGGGCTCTACTTTCAGCTGACCTTTTTTAATGGAATTATTGGATGAATGAAGCCTATTATATCGCTCTTGAATGTGGGATCTACAGCTTAGTTTTTTTTTTTTTTACTTTCTTTCGAGATAATAACATGTTATGATTATTTCATTTGTTTCATCGGAGTATATGACATGTTCATCTTGAAGAAGCCCGTCAAATATAACTAGCAATTCGTCATTCGTGGAAAACTGGGCATCTCAAAGCCTTCACATGGCAACGTGGGTGAAAAAGCCTATTAAATGGCTAAAATGAAGTAGTTTGTCATGATACAGAGAAATGACATGACAGATTATAGAACAATAGACATGATTTTTGAAAAATGAAATGGAAAAACAGAGCGTTGACTTCAAATAGATACAATGAATGAATTTTAAGGAGGATGGTGTAATAGTTTTGTGTGAGAAGTCATAGATGGAGTTTACAAGAAACTCAACCCCCTGAAGATATGAGTGGATATAAAATGGGAATAGTTTGTTTCTTAATGATAATATTTTTTCTGAAGATAAAAGAGGAAGAATTTGATTATTTACAAGAAAATACAATCATAAGTAGGGATGCCTTTTTCCCCTAAGAGCATTGTTAGGTGATCGTGTCATAATTTATTCAGGAGCATTTTGTAGGGCTTTTTTCTTTTGCCACCTTAATTAATCACTAAACATTTTATTTGATCTTTTTGGTCAGAAAATCTATTTACTGTTGTCTAATATCACTTCAAAATTCATACTAATCCCACTTTCTTTTATGCTTTTGTCTCATTTAGCTAATTTGGAGAGGTGAACTTGGATTTCACGTAGCAATGGAAAATCAAGTTTTTGTTCATTTGATCTGGGCCATGTGTTTGTTTATAATCCTCTCTGACACTTGTACTGCCAGTATACAGAGCATTGGTAGTATATCTCCCCCTTTTGGAGGGTCTCAGATGAATTGGATTGACAATCAGGGTCTGTTTCTTTTATCCAACAACAGGAACTTTGCCTTTGGTTTCTATACTGGTGGGGATGTTACATCAATGCTGTTGGGGGTCGTACATGTTGCCAGTTCAAGAGTTGTTTGGACTGCCAACAGAGACTCTCCGGTGACCAATTCCGATAAATTCATGTTTGGAAATGATGGAAATGCCTACTTAGAATATGGCAATGGTGTGGTTTGGTCGACCAATACCACAGGTAAAGGAGCTGCTTCCATGGAATTACAGGACACAGGCAACTTGGTTTTGCTAAGCAATGATTCCACACCTCTGTGGCAGAGTTTCAACAATCCTACAGACACCCTTCTATCAGGTCAGAACTTCACAGATGGAATGGAATTGATAAGCAGTCCCAACAGCAACAACTTAACCTTTCACGTCAAAATGGAGTCGGGGGATCTGATGTTCTTTGCAGACTTCTCACCACCTCAGCCATATTGGTCTATGCAGGCAGAAACCAGGAGAACACTTAACAGGAATGATGGTGGTATCCACTCTGCAGCTTTAATTTCCAATTCATGGAAAGCCTATGATCAGAATAATGCTCTACTTTGGCAATTTATTTTCTCTAAAACATCTGATCCAAATGTCACATGGGCTGCTGTTTTGGGCAATGACGGGTTCTTCTCATTCTACAATCTCCAGAATGGAGAACAGAGTGATGCAGAACAGATCAGAATACCTCAAGATTCATGCCAGACTCCTGAGTATTGCGGCCCATATTCTATCTGCTACCGTGACACCCGCTGCCAATGTCCTCAAGCCCTCAGCTCTGGCTCTACTTGCAACCCCCCTGGAAATGTTTCTTTTTGTGGATCAAACAGTTCAGTGGAGCTTCTGAGAATTGAAGAGGGGCTTGACTATTTTGCTGTCAACTTTGTTTCCCCTAGTGCTAAATCTGGTCTGCAAGGTTGTAAAGATTTATGCGTTGGTAACTGCTCATGTCTTGCTTTGTTTTTTGATGAAAAAGCAGGAAAGTGCTTTTTGTTTAATCAAATTGGAAGCTTTCTACTGTCAAATGACAAAGAGTCTGGTTACATTTCATATATTAAGGTGTCAAGCAGTGGAGACAGTAGTCCTAAAAATGGGCAGGGGGCAAGAAGTGGCAAGAACCGCTTACCAATCATTGTTGCCATAACACTTGCAACGGTACTAGTGATTGTTGCATTAATATGTTTCACTGTTCGATACACAAGAAAAAAGAAACTATCTGATCCATTACAAGGTTCATCAGATGAGGATAACTTCTTGGAGAATTTGTCTGGAATGCCCATTCGTTTCAGTTACCGAGAGCTTCAAACTGCTACCAATAACTTCTCCGTGAAACTTGGCCATGGAGGATTTGGGTCAGTTTATCAAGGTGAGCTTCCAGATGGAACTAGAGTTGCTGTGAAGAAACTGGAGGGCATCGGTCAGGGGAAGAAGGAGTTCCGAGCCGAAGTCAGCATCATAGGCAGCATCCATCACGTCCATCTGGTCCGTCTCCGTGGTTTCTGTGCTGAAGGTGTGCACCGGCTTCTTGCATACGAATACATGGCTAATGGGTCACTGGATAGATGGATATTTCCGAATAATAGAGAAGGTTTTCTTTTGGATTGGGATAAGAGATTTAACATAGCATTGGCAACAGCAAAGGGGTTGGCTTATCTTCATGAGGACTGTAATGTGAAAATTGTTCACTGTGATATAAAGCCAGAAAATGTGCTTTTAGACGAAAACTTCACAGCGAAAGTCTCAGATTTTGGGCTTGCGAAATTGATGACAAGAGAACAAAGCCACGTATTCACAACACTTCGGGGCACAAGAGGGTACCTAGCACCAGAATGGCTTACAAACTATGCCATATCAGAGAAGAGTGATGTGTACAGTTTTGGTATGGTATTGCTTGAAATCATTGGGGGGAGAAAAAATTTTGATCCTGTAAAGAGTTCAGAGAAAGCCCATTTACCTTCTTACGCTTTCAAAATGATGGAAGAAGGGAAATTGCACGAAATTCTGGACGTGAAATTACAATTTGACAAAGAAGATGAAAGAGTGGCAATCACAACCAAGGTTGCGTTGTGGTGCATCCAGGAAGATATGCATCTAAGGCCGTCTATGACAAAGGTTGTTCAGATGCTCGAAGGTCTTTCCGATGTACCTCAGCCTCCAACTTCTTCTCAACTGGGTTTTCGGCTTTATTCAAGTATCATCAAATCCATCAGTGAGGAGGGAACTTCTTCTGGACAATCTGATTGCAACAGTGATGCACTCCTTTCAGCTGTAAGGCTATCTGGGCCGCGGTAACATTTCTATTCAGTACAGAGTACAGAGATGTTCTAGTTCTCAGTTGGGTTTTCGGCCATTATTCAAATTTCAGACTGGTTAGGCACCATTTCTTATATGAAGGAATCTTGGATTCAATCCTATGTTAGCCTCACAGCTGAAAATGGAGAGAAGGGTTTACTAGTTCTAGCCTTCTGGGGAGTTTGTAATGGTTTTTTTATCATCTGTGCATTTCAGTATAGGCATGAAAGCAGGAGTCTATGTTCATAAGCTCAGACGAGTTCAATCAAAACAGGTTCAATAGAAAGCTTCTTGCAATTTTGTATAGTCTTTGTTGCTTATAAGCTCAATTTAACATCAATTGTTACAGATGGAAAAAATGAAAAAGAGAAAAAAAAAAACAGTTCAGATGTTGGCATTCTTAATCGATGTTTTCTCTCCTATTTGTACACCTGATACAATTTTACAAGAAATTTTTTTTTTTTAATTTACGTGTGGAAAACAGTAGGATATCTAGCGTAAAATCCCCACGGATGAGTCCATTGTCCCTAGGACATACCAAGATTAGTCATTGGGGCTCGAACCCGCAACCTCTCTCTTCCTAAGGCGGGACGCAACCCGTTGAGCTACACCCATGTGGATAATTGTAAAGTAATGTTTCCCTCGATAGGTCATGCGATTCAATCTTAGCGTGTGTGATTTGGTCGTCTAAGTATTTATATTTTATGCCTGGGGAATGAATTTCTTTGACCAAGTAATACATCTTTTCAACTTTTAACCTGAAAATGTAGACCATGACCATTGTCATCAACGGTCTAAGAACAAAATTTAATGAACTTTTCAAAAAGTCTTCTTGATATTTTATGCAATATTAAAATCCATAGACAGTTGAGATTTGAACGAAATTTAAAAAAAAAAAAAACCCTCACACTCATGGAAACAAATATTTATCCTTTTGAGATCATTAATTTCTCTTTTATTGGTGATTAGTGTTTATTTTATGCTACATGTCAATACAATAGGTTCTGTCCACTTCCTTTGCCAAATTTAAACTATAATAAGACTTTTTTATTAGACAATTTTCAAAAATAAATTCATCATCCATTTGACAAAGTATAAAAACATAGTATTAGAAGATTGACTGAACAGGTTAACTCAAGGACTCTTGTTGCATGATAAATTAAACATACACACTAGGGGTTCGTATCTATGGTCATTAAATTCGATTGAGCTGACTAAACTAAACCGAGTTAATGATCAGTTTGACGAGTTTGAAAACCATTAATAAAAGGAATTTGATGAGTGAAAGTTGAGAGAACCCTTTCTGCAAATTTGTGCATGTCTCTTACTTTTCCTCTCCTGGCTCTCACATGAATGTAGCAGCCTAGCAGGGCTCTGCACTTTCCTATTTTTTATTTCTCTTATTTCTGTTGAATTTTTATCTCTTATTTCTGTTGAATTGAGCAAACTTAATACTGTTGTTGAGTTAGATTTTCTTGAAATTTATTAATGACTTCAAAAGACCTGCTTTCACTCGTTCCATTAGCTCTAAAACTTTTGACGTATTGATCATGTCCTTAACAATATATAATGTTTGACATCATAGTTTTTTTTTTGAATTTATGTGTGGGGAAAATGTGGGAAACCCAGTGTAAAACCTTCACGAATGATACCTACTGTCCTTGGTGCAGTGAGACCATGGAGGCTCGAACCTAACACTTCCCTTTTCCTGAGACGGTACCAATTGAGCTACACCATTTGAGCCAAAAATTATTTTTTAAGCACGATCCTATAGAACAGATCCTGTTCAAGAAAGGTCACACATCAGATTTTTCATCTCTCCAAAATGCATACCATCTACTGTTGTGTAGTCACGGATTCTTTTCTTCCTTTTTAAAATCGTTCATCCCACCAATTCAATCTCAACCTTTTGTATCAGTATCAATGACATCGGTTCACCGATTTGATCATTGCAAAAGTCAAGCATGGTTTTTCTACGAACAATCCTTTAGTGAGTCTACTAATTTTAACCCATGGGCGAGTTTTAGTCCAATAATGAATTCACTTGTTGGCCAAGTTTAAAAAGTCGGTACGACTTAACTCTGCTCCTTCAAATTGACCCAACACAACAGGCCACCAAGTCTCCTAATTTAGTCTTAGTCTGTGGCAATGAAATCATAAATTGCCAGCCCCGAAAGAAAGCTGAATCAGTCGAAATTATCTTCCATGGAACTTAAATTCAGAACAGTAGGAAACTCAGCACCCTGCCCATTAAACACCCTTAGAAAATCTTAAGGATTTCTGATATAAATCAGCCCAAAATGCACGATACTGATAACAGAGCCTGTCAATAGAGCCGAACTGGTTAAACAGAGGATGGCAAAATGAAGAATTCGTTTCATAGATGATTTTGGACCGGTTGTGGTATTTCGTAAGATTTACAAAGCAACTACGCCATGGGCTTTTGTTAAATATAAACTGAACTGGAGTAAATGGATTTGAACAAATTTGCAGGGGGAACAAGACCAAAAATGGAAGCCCACCAATTTCATTACACAGACCTAAATCTAAATACAGTCGAAAAACCTAAGCAAAAAGCAATGACCACACAATAAGCATCATCTATGAACCTTCTTATTTCTGAATTTTCTCATCAGTTTCAGTCGAAGCGATTATCCATTTCCCATTGTCATCATCATAAAGCCTTTTCCCCATCTATAGAATTGTCTATTTTTTTTTTGAATTTACGTGTGGAAAACCCAGTGTAAAACCTCCACGGGTGATACCCACTGCTCTTAGAGCAGACCAAGTGAGGCCATAGAGGCTCGAACTTCGCACCTCCCGCTTCCTGAGACAGGAGATTACCAATTGACTACTCTCATATTGAGATTATCAGTTGAGTTACACCCACATTAGAATTGTCCATTTTACTGCAATAATTTATATAACCAATGGGGCTAAAGTTTCAATGATGCTTCTTTCATATGTATTTTATCATTGCACTTGGAAGTTGCTGAGTATGATGTGTTACCGATGAACTTACATTGATTCATTTATTAAAGCCTTCAGTTAGATTTATTCCTCACGTCAATATTTAAAATAAAATAAAATAAAAAAACATCCAGATTACCTTCGGATTCATCAGAATAACCCAATTCACTTTGTTGGGTAAACCAAACTTCTAGTGGCCAATAGCTCGAAAACAAAAGAACAGTGAAAAAGAGCAGATGAAAGGTCCGGTGGCTAGAATCTCCCAATCTATTTTCAATGGAATTTCCTATACATGATGGTGCCTCCGAAATATCATATGGATCATTGGATAATAAGCCTGTACAAGGTTACTATGCACATCCTGAGGCCAACATTCGTGTGTAAGGCAGACAACTTAAAGACTGCAGCTTCTTTGAAAACTTGAGATATCCATTTAGAAGATCAGATGTTTATAGTCATTTAGAAGATCAGACAAGTTAGACCAAAGGGGTGATCTGAACATCTGAGATAGAATGTGATGAGATACAAGTGCACAAGTGAGAATACAATCGCAGCAGAAGAATCTGGCATTGTCAGTTGCATCTAAACTGACACATTGAATGTCAAAACTAAAAGCTCTTCACCCTACATATTTTAAGGTTGATCTAAGTTCTTGATAGATGCAGTTTCTCACACTACATGTGTCATTTGTATAGGAATGCCTTCGAGTTCAACAGCAGGAAGCCCAAATGTAGCTCCAATGGATTCAAAAATTCCAGATACAGTATCACTTGTGCTTATTTGGTAAAATTGATGGAGACTAGAAAATTTCCAAGATTTCTTCTAATAGTTTTGCCACTGATAAAGACTTGTAAAAACACTTTCTATTAAGACAATGGAAGAACAGTAGGATTTCTACAGAACTACCTATTTACTGAAAAAGAGAACTAAACCCATGCCTTTCGGACAGGTCTGGTCCTAGTAGGGTCACCCACTTACGTTAAAGGGAACACGATACTTCAGTTATCAGATGAATCAAAATCATATAACCTAGTCAATGTCCTAATGAGGCACATTACTTGATGGCCTTGGTGATTATTATAGTGAAATTGGTAAGGGGAAAAAAGATTAATCTACAGTTTTCATATCTCAGAATGAGTAAGCTTGACAAAGCCTGCAAGACATTCCATATACATTGAGGTAATTGAAGAGTCCCAATTAGCTAGATCTTACTGACCACAAATTCCACAATCCAACAAGCAATTTTGCTCTGTTGGCCTGATGAAGGCATAACGGTATTCACTGGCTACTGGAGCCCACTCTAAATGACACAAGCTACCTAGCAACTGTCCATCTGAATTCTGCAAATGGAAGAGGGGGTTAAATGTGACTCACATTGAACTGTTACTCTCCAAATGTTGGATGGTGATCCAAATTTGAATTACACAACTAAGAAAAAGGTGGCCGAATGTGACCGACATGGAAAGTGCTACTTCCCAAATGCTGGATGGTGATCTAAGCCTGAACTCTGTCATGCAGACTCATTCACAGGATCATTATCCATTAGCTGCAGTAAATCCTCCACATCAAACATGTTCATTGGGAGATCATCAATAGTCCCTTCTCTCACTTCTGACTCTGTTTTATTCACAGGAGCTTCCATGCTTGACATTGTTCCATCACCTCCAAAATCAGATTCACAATTAGTCCTTGAATCCTCTTGTTTGGATTCCTTAGAACCCAAACCCTTAGAGTGGTGTGAGGTGGTTGTGGGTTCAGATGACGTCACTGGTGAACCTTTTTGGTTGCTACATTCTGGGTGACAATCTGGGAGATTGAGTCGTGCAGAAGGGCCATACATAGCCCTTGCAGCTTCATCATAAGCTAGAGCTGCCTCTCGTGCATTTGAGAATGTGCCAAGCCAGAGATGACCTCCTTTTGGTTCTCGTATCTCAGCAACCCACTTCCCCCAAGTGCGTTGTCTCACTCCTCTATAGTTGTTGCAAGAGTTCTCAGGTCCTCCCTCAGGTCCTCCCTTCCCTTTCATGCAACCCTTCTTTGCGCCTTTGGCATGCGTCTTCCTGACTCGTTTGTCATCATCTTCAAGATGGTCATGCTGGCTATTAATCTCTTTCCACCTTTTGAGAGTCTCTTCTACGGATTTGCTTACCCTGCGTCTTCTTTGCACTCTCTTGCTAAAAATTGAGATGCAGATTAATATAAGAATGGAAAGGGTAGCACCAAATAATGATAATGATGATGAGAAAGTAAAATGAACAAAGAAAGAGAAAGTGAACCGTAACAGCAAGTCAGCAACTCAAAAAAAAAAAAAAATACATTCACTGGGGAAAGTATAATCGAATTCCAAAACCCCAAGGGCATAATTGTGTACAATTATTTTCCATAGATATTGATTTCCTTGAGGATTCCTTTTTCCATAAAAAATGAAATTTACATATTCTGTCTTCCATGGTTATCAACTTCTATTGTTTTGTGCAACAAAAAACTTTCCATTCTTTCATCGAGTGGATGAGGCATAAGTTATAACTTGATTGCACCTTATTTTAAATGACAATGATGATGGTGATGATAGCAGTAGTAGTAATAATAGTATATAGTTATATTAATCTATGTTTTACTTAAATAGTAATGATGTAAGAAAGAGTTCATTGGGCCAAGTTTTGGCCTAACCCTCCTTGATCTGGATAGGAAAATTCATAAGCTAGTTGGGTCACGCCAGTTCATGGGTCAAGCGTGTTTCAACATGAAATACAGGATACTGAATTTGGTTAGGTTGGACTATGGGACATGAGCGAAGTCACGGATCAAATCTCAGGTTAGGTTAGTTGAACATAGTTCATGTGTTGGGTTCATTGAGCCATGGATTAGATGATGAATCGATTCATTCAGGTCAACTGGGTCATGGATTGGATCATGGGCATGGATTGAGTTGTAAGTCGTGCCTGGGTTGGATCCTAGGTCATGGGTTTCGTTAAATCCGTTGATGGGTTAGGACATGAGTCTTGAAATCTACGAGTGGACATTGCTCCCACTCCTCTCCTAAGAATCCATTTCGTGGAAAATGACCAAGCTGTTTTCCGATCCCTCACCAAGAAATCCATTTTCTAACACTTTCCAAAAAAAAAAAACCAAGCCATGAAAATCATTTCCATGGAAAAGATTAACATGGAACAATATTTCCACAAAAAAATTGCAGAAAAACATGCCTAATTCAACATTTTATTTTCCTAACCCTAACTTAACGCTAATTAAATACTATCTTCTTCTTATTATTCTGAATAAATTACACCGATTCAAATCTTTTTCTTCTTCTTAGCAAAACCCCAAACAAACGCCAAGTAAAAATTTCTTAAAACCCCCAAAAGAACACCGATTCAAATCTCTTCTTCCAGAATACCAAAACCCATCTTTAGAAAAAAAATGAAAACAAAAACCCACCAATTCCAATTAAAAGAATAAGAAATTAATTCAATTCAAACAATAATTAGTCCATACCTTTCATTCTCCATCGTAAATTCCAAAGACGTTTCTCCTCTGTTTCGATTCTTACGTGGGTTTCTTCTCTTTTCGATCCTTCTTTCTTTCTCGAAAACAAGATCGACTGGGAGAAAAGAGAAGAAAAAAAAAAGGAGAATTCTTTCCCGCTCGGTTACTTATAGACTTGTAGTTGAAGATGATGTTTGATTTAAGAGCGTAGTTCCGCGTTCGCGAACGCGATTTCCGTATGTCGGTGATTCAACCGACCCTCTCTCCCCACATGGACTTCCTATTCGTGCTCGTGGAATCAAAATTAAGAAACTTGAAGGGTTCATCATTTAAAATTAAATATATATATATATATATATATATATATATATATATATATATATTAAGATTGTAACTTACCATTGAATAAATCAGATAAAAAATATTCAATTATAAAATCTATATAATTTATTACACCTCTTTTATTTGATTTATCTAATAATAAATCTAACAATTTCACAAAACCTAAAAATATATATAATCTTTATATTTAATACTTAATAAGATAATTCACTATTTTTTTCCTTTAATATTAGACATAGATAAGAATAAATGCATCACATTAGCCGAATTTTATACTCCTGACTCTTAGTATTTGACCTAATGAAGTACGACATGAGAATGAATAGTCACGTTAAAAGATTGAAAAACTCATATTAATGTATTGAATTGATATTATTATTCTTTAATTATTAATTATCACATATTATCTAATATGTATAGGGGTTTTTGGATAATATTTGTAGGGGTTTATTTGTAAAAGTTAAGAAAATCTCTTATAAAATGATGTTAGATGGGAATTGAGAGGGGTCTTCCTTATTTTTCCGCGGACTTGTAAATTGTGAGAGAAAGAGAAGACGACTTAGAGAGAGGAAATCAACTATTTATTTTTGAACTTTTTTCAATGATAATTAGAATTTCATTGTCGTTTATCAATTTGTTGATGTTTGGTTGGATTGAAATAGAGTTTTTATAGATTGGTTGAAATGGGCCTTTGTATTCGAACCTAATCAGGCACCGAATGAATCTCATCCGATTGATTTCATTGTTCGTCAGAGTCGTTGTTGCAGCATTGGTGGCAGCTGCCTCCCGGATACTGAATCATAATATATTTATCTATAATTAAAACTTATGTACTTTGAGGGCATTGGGCTACTTAGGGGCCAGCCCAATCCAATTTTACATTGGGCCTCATTTAAAAATTTGGATCAAACCTGAAACCCACTTATATGGGCCAACATTGGGCACATGTAACCCAAAGGGGTTGGAGTGATGGCCAGAAACGCACCTCAGGAAGCAGAAGTCCTAAGTTCAATCTCCACTCCACTTTAAAGGGCCACTTCCCATTGAGTTATCTAGTGTGTAACAACCCGACCCGTGAACAGGGCTTAGGGTCTAATTCAGTGTGAAATTATCTGCTTTGGGTCTAAAAACATAGCCCTCACAGTTTTGCCTTTGAGTCTGTCCCAACCTAGTAGGCCCAAAATGCGTTATACCTAAGTGAAGGAGGATACCACTTATAAACCCCATCAGGAAGTTTCTCACTTCCGATGTGGGACTCTACAAAGCTCCCACACGCCCAACCATTGCTGGGCTGTCGGATCCGACCGGCTCACACTGCTGGTCCAACTGACAGTTTCCACTTTCATTTGGATCAGCCCCTCTAGAACCTGACCTCTGGCTCATGGGTCAGAATATCATATGGTGTATATAACTAGAGTATATACATATAAGAGGAAAAAATCTTTCAAATCCATCATCATTTCATTTCATAAAACCTCATGCCTAAATGAGATTTTAAAGTAACGTAACATTCACCATTGTGCATGTAATCATTTTACAAAATATATGGATGTTATATAAAATGCTGACATGTAATAAGAAATGGCTAATTTGTAATGGCCAGTAAATTGTAATCTTAGGCTGCCTTTGGATGGGGATAAGAGGGGGTAACCCCCCGTTACCCTCGTTTGGTAACAAGGGGATAAGGGTAAAATTTTGAATTTTTATCCTTCTGGTTACCATTTTGAATACCCCCATGGGGCTTAGGGTTTTTATTTTTGAATACCCGTCCTTACCCTACCTTTTGCTCTTTTATGAGGTTTTTTTTTTTTACATTTTATTTATTTATTTATTTTGGTGAGTACTTGGCTTTTATTTTTTTTAAAAGCACTCCCTTATTTCCATTTGATAAATTTTATATCACCAACAATAAATTATATTTTTTTATGAAGAGATATATAGAATTTTTTATTCATTTATTGAAATTTAAAATAATAATAGTGGTTTTTTATTTATTTTTTATTTTTTAAGGAAACATTTCCCCTATTTATCCCGTGTCTTCCTCTATTTTTCAATTACATATTATATAATTGAAAAATTAATAGATTTCAAATAATTAGCAATTTATTTTTTATATTATATAGATTTTCAACATGATGCATTTGGATGAGGAGTAATTTTTTACAGGGGTTACTCCAAGTTACCCTTGAGTGGGGGTAATTATAAGTAAGGGTAACCTGATATATTAACAATTTTAGAATAATTAATAATTTTATTTAATCCAAATAATATAAAAATAAAAATAAAATTTTCTTAAACGCATTTGTCAAAATGTTCTATTTTTAAGGGGTGATTCTGTCGAAATTTCTATAGGTCTCAAAACTCTGAAAAAGTTTGAGGTTCATGATAATCTCTTTCAGGGTAATTAACAATTTATTCTATTAGAAGATTATTTTAAAAATGTGTCAACATTTTCAACGTGATGCATTTGGGTGAGGGGTAATTTTTTACAGGGGTTACCCTTGAGTAGCGGTAATTGTAAGTAGGGGTAAACTGACATATTAACAATTTTATTAGAATTAATAATTTTATTAAATCTATATAATATAAAAAAAAATTCTGCAACATTTTCAACGTGATGCATGGTAATACCCTGCCCCAGATTAGGCGTGTTTTAGCTCGTTAAGTTTATTTAACCGGTTAATCTCAGAGATTTTGGTTAGGGCTTCGAGGAAAGCCCAGGTTTGGCTCGATCTGAGCCCGAAAACTAAGTGATTCAGCTCGTCTAGCTGGAGGGGCATTTTGGTAATTTACCACTTGTTGTGTATATTTTTATAAATTGTGTGATTTTGTGAATATTATTGGTAAATAATGTTTTCCTTAATGAAGGATTTACATTTCTGATTTTAAAATAAAATTATTTTCAGAAAATGATATTTAAATATCGCCCGTCAAAATCCCGAAATGGAGTATTAATTATTTTAAAGGGTTTTGAAAATGAAATAAAATTTGAAATTTGTATTTTGTGGTAGACCATTTTAAGAATGGTCTAGTTATTTCATTTTACTTCAAAATAAGATTTACAAATTAGTTTTTTTTACATTTGTTTAATTAAGTAATTATGGGTAAAATATGAATTTTATTTAAATAAATGATTTTTAATAAGAGATAAAATCTGAAATTTTTATGGTGACCAAGGTTTTCAAAACCCAACCCATCTGTAAGGTTGGATCAGGTTTTTTAAGTTTTTAAATTATTACTTTTAGTTAAAAATCAGGTTTTTATTAAAACTGGGGCCATTTCTGCAATTTAGAAAACATTGGAGGGCTGATTTGCAAAACAGCAGAAAATCCTGCGGTTACTGTAGCAGCATAAGCGGCGTGCGGGCGTGCTGCTGCTCGGCCGGATTTCCGGCGATCCGTCGTCGCGTCCCATCCCAGATTTTCTGGCCGAAAATCCTATAAAAGCCGGGCCTAAGCTTCAGTCTTCACTCTCAGCAGAAACTGCATCTCCTCTTCTCCCTTCTCTCTGTCTCTGTTCTCCAAAAACCCAGCCGGCCGACCCTCTTTTAGTAAACAGTAACTTAGAGGGAGATTTCAAAAGAAAATCCAGATTTCAGCCCAGAAACTCAATCCGAGGTAACCACTGCATTCCCCTTTCAATTTCAATTAGTTTTGAATCAAAATTTTTTGAATTTGGCTTTGTTTTCAGTGAGAAAAATGATTTCAAAATTTAGGAAAAAATTTAGGGTTCCTCGTATCAGTGAGCTTCCGATGTTAAGATCGGATGGCTCGCTGAGTTTCAAAGCTCCAAACCTCTTCCTGTGGAAAGAGGACTCCCGGAGGAATCCATCGGACCGGTCAGATGTAAAAACCGAGTCCAGAAAATAGCCCTTTTGCCATTTTCGGTTTTACTGTTCACAGCCGTTCACTGTCTGTTGCAGACAGTGAAAGGGGAAGAAGAATAAAAAAAATATAATATATATATATATATATATATATTATTATTATTAAATATATATATATATATATATATATATATTTTATTAAAAAAAAAAAATATATATATATATATATATATATATATATTTTATTTGATATTATGGTTGCTCATGTTTTTAAATGTTGGTTCCCATCGAAGAAAAAAAAATGAATAAATAATTAAATAATTAAATATTATTATTTTATTCAAAAAAAAAAATTATTTGAGATTATAGTTGCTTATGATTTTAAATGTTAGTTCCCATCGAAGGAAAAAAAAATGAATAAATAATTAAATATTATTATTTTATTCAAAAAAAAAAAAATTCGTTAGATTATGTGATGAGATGATTTATACCCCCCTTTGTTAAATAAAACTGTACTAACCCCTTTCTCTTATTATTTATAATGTAAATATTATTGTATCCGCTTTTAGTCCGACACTAGTCGGGAACTGAGTGATTCACTTTCAGGCCGGCACTATAGTCGGGCACTGGGTGACCTCGAGGCCTACTCAAAATGTCAGCTCTGGTCCTATCCAGAAGACAACCGAGAAGTGACCCGAGGATCTAGACCTCACTCAATAAGTCAATCTGGTCAATGCCCAAAAGACAATATGAGTTTGGACTGAGCCCCTTTTATTATTATATTATTATCTTGTGGATGATTTAAAAAGGCTAAAAACCAAGTAAGAAACTCATTTTCATGAACCCTGGATATTTTGTGAGAAAACGTGTGATTTCTAAATACTACGTATGTGTACGTATCTGATATGTATATTGATTGTGCACTTGTATGTTGTTTGACAGAGACCACGAAACCACACGATCACGGTGAGGGAACTTAACTCTGCAGATTTTGTAAACAGGTGTTATATTGAGCAATGAGTGGTTTCGGTTTTGATGAACCCACTCATGTGCCTATACATTGTGCACTATGGTAAGAGTGCTGTGATGATTATGGTATTACGATGTTGATCGTATGTGTATGTAAAACTGTTTCCACGTACCTGGGCTATTGAACCAATATCGGCCATATGAGAGATGGTTTATGTCTACTGGACCATGGGCGGACCATGCTGTCGTCAGTTGCTGACTTGAGAGTGTCAGTATCGGCTACGTTTAAGAGCCGGAGATGTACTTGCAAGGATGTATTTTGACCGTGTCGGGACTTAATACTGGTCTCAGCGTAGTCGGCAGGCGTTACGGTGGATAATGGCAGTGATTGATGGTTTATTGATGTTGATATATTACTTGAGATTATGCTTATTTTTCTATCAAGCATGTGATATTGAATTGTTGCTAACTGTTTTGTATTTACTTAATTTGCATTGTTAATTATCCTTCACAGGGCTAATTAGCTCACACCACTCACCTTTCAGGCGATGAACCCGAGGAGGAGGACCCTCTCTTTCAGGCTTAGGGCGATTAAGCTAAAGCAGTGTTTTGGGATTCCTCCGGAGGGGAATGCCCTGATCTTTCCCTGTTGGTTCTTGGAACCATTGTCCCTTTTTGTACCGGATGTGGTACTTAATTTACGTTGAATTGATGTAATAGGCTATGTTGCCTTTTTAGACAATGTTTTGAATGATGAATCAATGAATGATTTTATTTTACGTTGTATTAATCAATGTTGGTTTTGATTTGAGCATGTTATGTATTGATATTGTTATATTCTGATTTTTGGGAAGCATATGGTACATGTTTGAGTCCACTTAACGGGCTAATGTGTAACCACTGGGCCTAACTGTTGATCCGGCCCACTAAGAATGCTTAGGATTCAGTTTAACTTCAAAAAAAAAAAATCAGTCACGTTCCGGCCCACCGGTCGGGTCGGGGCGTGACATGCATTTGGGTGATGGGTAAATTTTTACAGGGGTTACCCTTGAGTAGGGTAATTGTAAGTAGGGATAAACTGACATATTAACAATTTTATAAGAATTAAAATTTTATTAAATCTATATAATATAAAAATAAAATTTCTGCAATATTTTCAACGTGATGCATTTTGGTGAGGGGTAAATTTTTACAGGGGTTACCTTTGAATAGGGGTAATTGTAAGTAGAGGTAAACTGACATATTAACAATTTTATGAAAATTAATAATTTTATTAAATCTATATAATATAAAAAAAAATTCTGCAGCATTTTCAAAGTGATGCATTTGGGTGAGGGGTAAATTTTTACAGGAGTTACTCTTGAGTAGGGGTAATTGTAAGTAGGGGTAAACTGATATATTAACAATTTTATTGAGAATTAATAATTTTATTAAATGTATATAATATAAAAAAAAATTGCAACATTTTCAACGTGATGCATTTAAGTGAGGGGTAAATTTTTACAGGGGTTACCCTTGAGTAGGGGTAATTTTAAGTAGAAGTAAACTGACATATTAACAATTTTATGAGAATTAATAATTTTATTAAATCTATATAATTAAAAAAAATTCTGCAACATTTTCAATGTGATGCATTTGGGTGAGGGGTAAATTTTTACAGGGGTTACCCTTGAATAGGGGTAATTGTAAGTAGGGGTAAACTGACATATTAACAATTTTATGAGAATTAATAATTTTATTTAATCTATATAATATAAAAATAAAATTTCTGCAACATTTTCAACGTGATGCATTTGGGTGAGGGGTAAATTTTTAAAGGGGTTACCCTTGAGTAGGGGTAAACTGGCGTATTAACAATTTTATGAGAATTAATAATTTTATTAAATCTATATAATATAAAAATAAAAATAAAATTTTCTGAAACATATTTGTCAAAATATTCTATTTTTAAGGAGTCTAGCCCGTGACAATTTTTAATATTAATTTTATATTTGTTGTGATTTATTAAATTCTTATAATAGTTTATTATATTATATATTTCATATTACCATGAACAAATTATATTTTTTTATAAAGAGATATGTTGATATTTTTTATTCATTTATTGGGATTTAAAATAATAATACTATTTTTTCTTTATTTATTTTTTTATTGTTAGAATACAAGTGTTCATTTTAAATTATAGTTATAAAAAAGAATCTATAAAAATTAGATAATATTAGATTTATTTAATAATTATATTTTATAAAATTTCTCATAAAATTGTTCATATATCAGGTTACCCTTGCTAATAAGTACCAAATAAGATTTTTTACTTTTAGGGTAAGTTTTTACTTTACCACTATAATTACCAAATAAGATAAGGGTAACCCCTTTTCAAAGGTGACCCCTACTCAAGGGTGACCTCTACTCAGGGGTAACCCTTAAAAAAATTATCCTCCATCCAAACGCAGCATTAGAGTCAAGAGATCCAACACTTGCCACAAGGCAAAGTACATAAGTAAATCTATATTAAGTTTTAATAAAAAAAAACTGATATTTATTAAAATATTAGGGCCAACAACAGTGTCCATCTTCAAGTTTAGACTTTTAGTATGGTTAAGCTAAATTTGTTTTAAGATATCTTTGATTCCATTAAAAAGATGTCCTTCCGTCTAAGATTCTTCTCTTTTATATATATATTTTCAGCAGTGTATTTCAATTTTTTGAAAAAAAAAATAAGAGACATATTTTAACATGGTCTTGTGAACAATTATAATGTCGATGTCCATAAGTAAAAGAGTAGACAGATTTCTACTAATATAAAGGAGAGAACAGTGAAAAATTATTGCAAGTTCAAAACAATATTAAAATAAAAAACAAAAACAAAAACAAAAAGAGCAAACATGATTTGCCAACAATTATAATTGAATACGGCAGCCACACAAAATGATAAGGCAGAGAGAAGCAATTACATGCCTTAAAACCTCTAATAAAGATGAAAAGGCCGACAATATTTCTTTTTCAGCCCACAATTATAATTGAATACGGCAGCCACACAAAATGATGAGGCAGAGAGAAGCAATTACATGCCTTAAAACCTCTAATAAAGATGAAAAGGCAGACAATATTTCTTTTTCAGCCCAGAGATGGGAACAGCTGAATGAGAGAGTATTGTCCTCATTGCCTCTTGATTTTTAATGGAAGGACCTCCCAAACTCCTATTCAGATTTAGCCCACTTACTTCAGAAAATTATATGATTTATTGTTATATGCTTTTATTTTTATTTTTTGAAAAACACGCATATCATCACTCTATATTAGAGTTAAGATTAATCCTACAAACATATTTAACCTTCCAAACTGTAGATACAAGATGCAAAAATGATTCACAAAAGTTCATTAGAAGAGTTATTAAGCAAGTAGATAATAGTGTTGTATGTATTTATTTGTTCCTATCTGATATTGTGTCATGGTTCTTTTTCTTCATCAGTTGAGAGTTAAGACAGTCAACAGGATCATTGTCATGTTTATAGACACAGATCACTAAAGAGTTATCTTTGGTCGACTGGTTATTATTTCCCTTTTTGACTTCTTTTGTTTGCTTTTTTGAGTTTTGTCTTGTAGAAATTAGATTCCATGAGATTTTTCAAGGAGCAAGGAAGAACTTTTTGACAGAAGATGTAGTTTCAGTTTATGCACAGTAAAGTGAGCAAAAACCATTTTACAAGAAACTAGAAACTCAACTTGTAAAAAACCTTATGAGGTTGAGAAACTTGTCCCTGTCAAACTGAATTAAGCTGACTCGACTCAGCATTTAGGTCAAGTCTTATCAAGTTTTAAACATTAGAACAAAGAAGGAATTGACACACAACCTACCCTGATGTAACACGTTCGTTCTAAGAAACTTCCTTTATATGTTTAATTAATAATATAATATGCCAATCAAAGTCATCAAAATACTGATTTCCTCCTGTCTTAGTCTCAGAAAGAGTCGTCGAAATACTGATTTTCTGCTGTTTCAAAAAGAGAAAAGTTGCGAGTTCGAATTTTCTTTCTCTAATAATGGTGTACTTTAGGAGAACTCACTTATAAAGATTTTACGCTGAGTATTCTATGATTTCTCATATGTAAATTAAAAAAAAATACAAGCAATTACAAGGTATAATTGATAATATTTCAATTGGTGAGACAGTATTTTTGTCACAACTGAAAGGTATTTTTTACTACATACAAAATCATTGCTATAAAACATGACCCCTGTTTTTAGTTTTTAATTGTTATAGTAGGAGCCGTTGATTTCATCTATTTAAAATCAATTTTTTGAGTCATCTTTCAGTCTAATTAAGATCAGTTTTTTGAGTCATCTTCCATTGTATTATATCAAAATCATGCATTCTATGACCTTATAATTATTGTATCCTTCTTTGCTCCTTCTAATTAAATTTTTGAAAGTCTACCTATCCTTAACTTCTTTTTCTTTTACTTATATCCTTTCAATTATTATCATTAGATTTTAAACTTTTAATCTTCTCATGTATTTATTTATAAGATTGGAACATTGAACAGATATTCACGAGCTCGTGCTTAATTGGCTGGTGATTGACCTGAGGATTTCTACCGACAAGGGAAAAAAAAAAAAACTTACAGGCCCAGCATTGAATGAGCTGTTCATATTTGGGGCAGCAGAACGAGCAGAAGAAAGCCAGAATGGCGGCATCAAATAAGAACTGCTTTCCAAATTCAACAAGGCAGACGTATCCAACTCGGGAGTAAAAAATTCGGCTTATATTGTTCGTATCATTCATACTCTATCGAAATTTTGAACGTTAGATATAGTTCGGTCAATATACGTATAATATTAGTCAGAAAGATAAAAGTTCAGTTAATACAGTTGAGATCTCAGTCGAATATCGACTGATTTTTATTTTTTATTAACAAATAAATAAATATCGACGTGGGCTCGGTTGTTATCTCGGCAGATATTTATATTTTTTAATTTTTTTTAAAACAGCCTTTTTTAATTTTTTTAAAATGAATTTTTTCAAAAAAAGTACCAAGATTATCAAAAAAAAAATTTGAGAAGAAAGAAAAATCTCAAACAATATCTCAGCTCGAATTTTCGACCCCTGATCCAACATGAAACAAAGCAAATATTAAGTTGAGAAGTATAAAAAACTATCTTTGAAGTTTGAGGTTGAAGGTATGCCACATGCCTCTGGTGTTTTGAACTATCTTCGGAACCACACAAAATCTCAATTCTGGGGCTTAGTCCCAAGCAGGAAGTGAGTGTGTGAGGGTGGCAGGCCAGGCCAACATGGTCCCATACCAGCCGGCGTCACCAGTTTGACCACCACTGCTGCAGCATCCATCATGGTTTGTTCGGATCAAATGGATGCTGCTTCTCCAAGTAACTCACATGTGACCATCATTTCCTTCACCGGTTGACCATGTGAGGTCCATCCATGACACCAAACATGGGTCCTGCCTAATGGGTCTCATAATTAATTGATAAAACACAGTTAGATTTTATGGAGCATGATTGTCAGATAATTTGTGGTGATCTCATCCCTACTCCGGCCGTCTTTTTTTTCATTGTTTTGTCTTTGAGCATAATGGATCTGGTTGAATCCGTTGAAGTACAGAAAGAGAACAACGTAAAATCTTTGTATATTTGTGTGTATTTAACCAGTATGTTGTTCTTCCGACTATTATTTATGTGTTTCTATTCACAACATCATTTTCTCCATTTTCATTTTCTGCTCTCTATGCCATAGGCCATAGGATTATACATGACTGATCAACAATGCACCATCATTATCATCATCATCATTATTTAAACTAAAATTTTATCCTAATTTTATTCTCTATTTGACTCTATTATAAATCATACAATCAAACAATCTACTATCTACCATACCTTTTTTTATCTCTTTTTCTATATTTTCAATAGTCTATTCCACCTACTTATTTGATTCTATTTTGACACTACGATTTTTCAAATTTAGGTTGTGTCCCGAATATTGTCTAGACAATTTATTTTCTTTAACTCTATGTCCACTAAACGTTGTACAAAATCATGTTATATCCTTATCTCAATAGTAGATCAAATAGAAAATTCAGCACCCATTAACATAATCTAATACAGAAAGAAGGCCAAGTATTCCAAGGCCTGGATCGTAGAAGGTAGGAGATATTTATGGGCTGTAGTCCCATCACTCACAGCAAAGGTGATATAGCTCCTCTTTGTATGATTATTTATATGAAAGTGAGTCAGAAGTTGACAACTGATAGGGACAACTTTTCGATATCAGTGTTCCTTCCCTTTGTTCTTAATTCCTTCGGATGGCAAAAAATGTTCAAACCAATAACCAAGCCTTCCTTACCCAAACTTTTAAAAAAGAGAAAAACATTCTCATAAAGTATAAAATAAGGCTCACGAGGAAGACTTAGGAACAACAAAACAGCTTAAAGCCCATGGTCCCGGCCACGCAAACAAAAGAATTGTCAGATAAATATATATATATCATTGAGATTGAGTATGTAATGAACTCAATATTACACTTTATAAGGACATCTTGACCCTTATATCAATCTCTTGAGGTTAACCGAAACAATATTTGTTTAAATTTTTTTCTATCTTTTAACACGAGGGTGGCTCATTTCTCTATCATCAGAAGATATAACTCTCTTCACATTATTGAGGAGGATTAATGGATTACATGGTCTGTCTATGAGTTCAACGACTCCATCCAATGAAAGAATGGAAGCTAAACCAAGTTTTAGACATGGACATGGGCCACTTTCAAGTACCCTTCACAAAAACGAAATAAAGAGAGGTAGACAGTGACTGAAGCGAGGGCTTCTTTCTAAGTTTCAACTACTCTAGAGAGTTTAGCCGCTAAGTGACCAACTTGTTGCTAAATTTATACTTAAGCAACTTAAACCGAAATTAATGATTGTTTGGTAATATTTGTGTAAATGTGGGTATGGGTGAGTGAGTGCAAGCTTCCTTGATTCTGAAAGGAAAAGATAGAACACCAGTATAGGAGTTTCAATGAAAAGATATATAATTAATAATCATGTCTTAAGCATTAAGATTTGGAATTGAAATCGTTCATTTTGCATGTTCTTCAATCGGAATGTCTGGTGTGGATATTCTTATCCAACTAAGGCTTTGTGCATAGAATAAAAACTTTAGAACATAGGTAAATAAGAATTTACATAATTTCACTTTCACTAAAAAATTTGAACAACCAAATAAATACTTAAGCTTTATGCCTAGATTCATATCAGTAAATCACATTCATTATATTTGTAATGAACAAAATAGATATTTCGGTTCTAGTAAGAATTGATATCCTGTATTCAGGAAAATTGATTTCGCCTCTAATTTAGAATGAGAATCCCTCACAACAATTTAAAAAAAATCTACTGCAATTTAATTTCTCAATATGAGAATTACTTTTTTTTTTTTATATATATATTGTTTATATTTTATTTTTATTTTCTTCGTTCCACCATCATTTCCTCCACATAATGTCTATATATGTGACTATTTTCTCTAAATTTTCCAAGTGTGTAACAGATCAATCTCACTCAATTTTACACTGGTCTTTTGATCTCTGCATTGAATAATTGGAACTTTGAATTTGAATCTACAGTGTCACTGTGACATATGTTCACTTTAACTTAAGAAATTGTATTTATTTAAATTAGAATACTTATCTTTAAAACTTCAAAATAAGTGAAATTGCATATATTCATTTGGTATCCATTTATCTTGAAATAAAATGGTGGGTCCATTTCGGTTCTATGGTGCACGTATCAACCACAGATACCATGAGACATCCCATGTGATGAAATGTGTATCTTAATTCTTAAATGAGAAGTGTACAAAAGCTGTAGTATAACGGATACGTTGTATTATTATTATTATTATTATTATTATTACTATTATTATTATTATATTAAAGTTGCTCTAAAATTTTCTAATATATTCATTTTTAATCTATTTTAATGTTATTTTATTAATTCATTTGAAATATACATTTCTATTAAAATGATGTTATATAATTTAATTTTTTAAATTAATATTGAAATGACATGCCATAATGTTTAATGTGGCATTAGCCAATGTATGGATCGATCAAGTACTCTGTACTGCCATGTTTTTGTCGGTTCATGTATTCATGTTGAAGTTTGATAGTTTGAACGGTGAGATCCACGTCTTCAGAAGAGAGAGCTGACTAAACAGTCCAAATATGGTGGGCCCACATTGCAGGGCCCCCACTTAAAAAGCCAGCCCAACAAGAGAACAAATAAAGGCCCGATAGATGGGATGCTCGAAACATGAGAGAACACATGAGAGTGGCCAAGGACCCACACCACACATTAGCCAACAAAACGCGAATATTGGATCCTCCTAGTGTGGAACACTCTAGATAACACAATCATGTGCCTAAGAAAAAAGAAAATGTTTTATAATATAATTGAAAATTATAAATAAATAGAAATTTATACTTGTATAGCATTTAAGGTAGTTTTATAATTAATTGTAATTAACGAGGGTGTAAAATATAAAATTGACATGTAAAAATAAGTTGTCAAATGTAATTTACTGAATAAATGATTTGAAGGAATCAAGGCCCAGCAACGTCAAGTGATGGGTTCAATCTTAGATTGTGAACGTGGGTCCCCCTACTGTTTAGGTGGGGACCTACGTATGACAGCTTGGTAAGCCACAAGTTAACACGTGGCAAGAAAATTGAAATGAATCACGTCGGTTGATATCATGAAGTGGAAGGCGTTGTGGGACCCACCGCTGAAATGGGTCGGTTTGGCGGCCCGCCGTCATTCTCCACGGCCCTCATCGACTTGAAAACGGGTCGTGCTCACTCCACCTTTCCTATCATCAAACATGCTTCACGTTTGTTTTCCAAATTTTTCTTATAAAATTTCTTTCTTATTCGTCGATAGAGATGTCCCGGTGATAATTTCTCTCCTTGATTTTTTTTTTAAATATAAAAAATTAAAAAAAAAATGAAAAATCTAATATCACGGTCATCTTTATAAAGTATTAAACTCTCTTCTCTCGTCGTTCTTCTTCATTTAAGAGTTTGAGAGAAATGATTATGATGATGACAACGACAATATACAAGAATAATTTTGTAATTTTCTCATCATTTTAAAACTTGGCCAAGATTCTCTTATTTTAACTCAGAAGCAACGAGTTTTTAGATGCCGAGACATGTGTCAACGAGTGTACAAGTCAGGGTCCAAAAAATGCTTTGACCGAAATATCGGCCAATAATTTTCTCTCTCATCCGTTTATTACATTTTATTGCATTTCTCTCTCTTCTGATATTCAAAATAGTTAAAAATCGTGAAAAAATCGTATTGGTTTTTGTTTTTTTTTTTTTTAAATAAATTTTAAATATCGATTTTTATCCATATCGGTTGATATGGTGACCGATATTCGGTCATATCGACCGATAACCTTTTTTACTGGCCGATACATATCGTATCAGTTGATATCGATTGGTCATGAAAAATCGATACATATTGGCCGATACGATATGTATCGGCTGATATTTCGACCCTTGGCATAGGTCATAATATCTAACAATATATTCATTTTAACTTTAGTATCACAATCATAGTTTACCATCTTAAAAATTGAATTTGAATTAAAAAATTATTGAATCGACAATTTGCATAAGTTTTTTAACTTTACTTATAAAAATCGATAAAGTTTATTTACTCGATCAATTAAAAATGCTCATGTGGGGTTTTTTAAATTTTTAACTCAAAATCTTCAAAGTTATGAATTTAAACTTGAAATTATAAACAATTGTTTGTCATTTTCAATTCAATGGAAAATGAAGCGCATGAAAATAAAACATTTCTCTATTTTTCTTCGACATAGAAAATCTTTGTCAATAACACAAAAATTAGTCATTTCCCTCTTTATCCAAAAAATCCATTTTCGATAGAGAAATAGTAAAATTTAGTGAGAAAAAAATGAGAGATTTTCTAACCAAAATAAGAATTTATTTATCTTTATTAAAAATAATTTTTTTGACACAAGTAATAAAACACCGAGTTTTCATAGCGCAACATAATGTATGGTGGATAAATGAAGCTTAAACATAATTCTTTCTATAAAATATTTTTTCTTGAAGAAATTGACAAATGACACTCTCTTTTTTTTTTTTCTCTATTCATAAATTGATCAACACGACATATTTGTTGATATAGAAATACAACTTTAGTGCATTTTAGATAATAAAAAATTTAAGACAGACGGATATATTAAATTTTAAAAAAAAGGTTAAGATGTTTTTCTGTTTAAGTCAATTTTTTCAATATTTGTCTTTAAATTTGCTATAAGTCTAAAAAAATAGTTGAATAGGTTTAAAAGTCTTTCTTTTATTTTTATTTTTATATTCAATCATTCATTTTTAAACCTTATATCAGATAAGTAAGATTTTATTTAAATAAATCTAAAGAAGATATTTCACTTAATATGAATAGACTTATAACATATCAGACGTCAGCTTATCAATGAAAGATCCATTAACTGCACCAAATCCACCCACATTAGACACTAACAAGTTATTATTCTAATTCCTAAGCAATAATCATTCTTACAATTTTGTTGTTGAGGTTAAGTTAGGTTGGAAACGCACAAAAACCTGAATAAAAGAAAAGGGAACAAGTCATCTCAAAGCTGATTAGAGGGTCTCAATTTATTTACTTAATTTTTTATTTTTTTATAAAAAAAGAGTTTACTTAAAGGTTCCTGTGGGGGCAAAAATATCAGATTTTTAAGCATTGTATGGAAAAAAATATTAACATATAGATATTTATATTGTTAACATCTTCATCAAAATTATTTATATCGTTAACTTGAAATTGATAATCATGTTTAACTTATATTTTTATTGGATTACTTGTAATGTGAAAATTTATTAAAATAAAGTTAGAAATATAAACAGAGTCTATGATTTATAAAGAAGAGATATACAAAGTTACAGACCATGCTAAAGCAGATAATGTTATATACCTTAAACCCATTACTTAAAAAAAATGAGTATTATTATTTTTTAAATAGTATATTAATTGATAATTAACAGATATTTTTGTATAATCATGCATGGGCTTCTACAATGTAAACATTCGGGGAAAAAGTGTGCCTCTCCCATCACGTTCTTGAATCATTTAATTGGATAAAATAGATTTAGAAAATTAAAATAAATAAGATGTTTTAGTTAATTACGTTAATGTTGTGATCTTAATATTTTAAAATTTGAACATTATATAGTATTTGACCTTTTCATTAATAATTTAATGAGCTAAAATATTTAAATGAGAATGAGACTTTAGACACGGCTTCTTATCTACTCATTTTACACTCTCATATTCTATTAACATCTCATACACATATTGTTGAGTAGTGATGTGGAAAGAAACACACAAAAACATGGTGACTAAGGAGAAGTGACCAATTAATGCTTATATCATATTTTTGAATATCAATATTGCAATTAATGTTCTTTATAAAGTGTATTGGCTCATATCAATTGTTATTATATTATATTGACAAATATGGTCTATTATTTTTATAAAATTTCAAAAATTATAGAGATCGCTAAGTGAGTCTATATTAAAGTATATCACCCAGGGGTTTAAAAAACGGTTTAACCGATGTATCGGCCGATAATTTTATCTCTTCTCCCGATATCGGTATTTTCTCTCTCCTCCGATATCGGAACTGTGAAAAAACCGTGGAAAACAGTTAAAAATCGCAAAAAACCGCAAAAAACCGTGGAACCCGTAAACCCTGAACCGAGAAAAACCGTTAAAAACCGCAAAAAACAAAAAAAAACAGTGAAAACCCGTGTAAGCCGTAAATCCTGAACTATTAAAAACCATCAAGAACCGCGAAAAATTGTTAAAAATCGCAAAAAAAACTGTGTAAAAACCATCAAAAACCGTATCAGTGTTTTTTTTTAAAAAAAAAAAAAAAATTTAAAATACTGATATTTATGAATATCGGCCGATATTGTGACCGATATTCTGTATGTACGGTCGATACATATCGTATCGGCTGATATCGTTCGGTATTAAAATACTGATACATATCGGCCGATACGATATGTATCGGCCGATATTTCAACATTTGATATCACCAATTGTACAGATACGAAGGGCCGGAATATGTATCACTTATTAATTTTTTTTTTTATAATATGGATATTCTCATCCCACATTACTAATGAGATTAACTCTATAGACAAATGAAACCACCCATAAATCTTGCGTATTATGTTAATTTGGAAAAGTTAAATTCAAGACTTTTAAATCTAATCTTACAAGTTTCAAACAACTAAACTACCCATGTTGGTTATTAGTTTATATCCATTGCTTAGGACTTCGAGTTGAAAAGCAATTATTATTATTATTAAGACAGTATTAGTCTTACCTTGCAATTATAATCTTCTTTAATTAATTTGACATATTATTAATTAATATTTTAACTAATTCTTAAATCAATTGTAACTTACTATAAAAGGTACATTTTCAAAATAAATATAGCATCCCTTATTATTATTGTTGTTGTTGTTTCATTGTTGCAAAGGAGCACCAAATAATAAAAAGATGTATTTTATTATAATTTTGTCTTTAATAAATAAAAAATAAAAAATAAAATATTTTTTTTCATTTTCGCATCATCTGATGTCCACTTTTTAAAAATGCCGGTGTAAAGATCAAAACCCTTATTACGCCTTCTATTTATTTTTTTAAAGAGGTCGCGTGTACTCTCGTATTTGCTGTGTAAAAAAAATGTTTAGAAAAAACTGTATTTTCCTGAATTTACGAGTATATATACCAGTGACTCAGTGAGGTCTAATAACCGTCTAACCGTATCTCTTAATCCTTCTCAGGCCTTCGAGCAAAGGTTCTCAGCGATCTCCGTTCGGTAACAGAAGGAGAAGAAAAGAGAAGAAGAAGAAAAGAAAAGAAGACAGGAGGAAAAGCAAAGACTTCTGCGGTTCTTCCCGCTCCGCATTCCGTACGTACAAGAAGATCATGTCACACCAGATCCGAAGAAGAACAGTGCGAAATAGCTTACCATCGTCGAATCTCTAGCAGCTTTGATGACCTTTTGATGCTTTGTTTCTTTAGTTAGAGCCTTAGAGGTGATGAAAACTGCTTTAATCACTTGTTTCTCTTTAAAATCCCAAATTAGATGCTGTTTCTTTCCCCCCATTTGGATGCCTTCTGAGAAATGGAGGCTTTCTAAGATCCGTCTCCTGTAACAAGGAAATGTTCATTTTAGGTTTCTCCGACTTGATTTGCAGTCTTCTAATTGCTCCATTTGGATGCACAACAAGGAAATTACTTTATTGAAAAAACAAAAAAATGACCTTTCTTTTAAACTAAAATAGAAATGGGTTTAACCTTTTTTCCCCCTCAAGTGACCTATTTTCCAGCAAAGCATATCCTTTTCAGTGCACCCAAACAGAGCTTAGATCGGATGCAGTGAAAAGAGTGTACTGAGGAAACAAGTTTGCTGATTTCTGCTCCAAATGTTTCTCCATCAAAGATGAGGAGACAGAGGCACTAGGGATAGATCACGGCAGCGCCTTTCTGCTGTTTAACCGACGAATTTTTTCTTCCCTTTTTTTCCCCTTTCGATGGAGTAATACATACTTGTAAAAGGTGGAGAGCTTTATTTTCCAATACTAGTAAAATCCTTTGACTGGAAATTGGCAAATGATACCTTTTAGACATTTTTAGTGAGAACCCATGTAGCTCTTCCTATAAACCCTTAGCACTTATTGGTTTTTGACAATAGAGCTTTAAACGTAAATTTCTGAGTATTTGTTGCTTTTTCCTTGCCTTTTCCCGTGCTTTTATGTAAAAGGTTCAAAAGTACATACGTCAATATGTACCTGGGCTGTTTGAATTTCGATAGAAGCCATTTAATTCGCTTGATGCATTGACAAAGTTGTGATGAAGCTGAATGGTATGATAAGCCATGTTGTATGGAGGAAGCTCT
This sequence comes from Chimonanthus praecox, assembly GCA_022113865.1. Taxonomy (NCBI): domain Eukaryota; kingdom Viridiplantae; phylum Streptophyta; class Magnoliopsida; order Laurales; family Calycanthaceae; genus Chimonanthus; species Chimonanthus praecox. Next base: position 63,079,444 of record CM039088.1, read on the forward strand.
TGATATTTTATCTAAAAGCTTTTCAAAATGAATTTTTGCTAAATCATGTTTGCTAACAACTTTTGGAAATGCATCTGGTTGTACCATGAATTGCAATTGGTTTCAGTATTATGACAGGATTTATGGATATTTTCTCTATGCTAAATTTCACTGGGCAGAATCAGAACCCACATTGGGGGAGAATCTTTTCCCCCCCTGCAGATATTACAGTCACTAATCTGACTTGGTTTTGTATTCTAATGATACTTTAGGAGAGAAAATATCCTACCTAATGTGGCTTTCAGGTTCTTGTGTTACCCTCCAAAGGAGTGGAGTAATTTCCTATGTATTCTTCTAAAGTAGTTCATACTTCCTGCTATTTAGGCTCCACAGAGCATACTAATTAATTCGTTTTTTATCTGAACCTGTGAAATTTGAGTGGTTAACCCATTTGAAATCAGCAAATGTCATATAAATCCTGTACTTTCATCGTAGCTTCAGAAATTTAAATCTCTTATTTATGTTTTCTACCTTTTAAACAATGTGTTGTTTGATTTGATAGTACGACTTACAAACTTAAGAATTTGTTATTCTGATGTAAGTTGTTTTGATTCATTTCGATGTTGTGAAAACTTTTCTAATTTGATAAAGCTTCCAATTCCAAGCTGATAAACTGTACTACTGATTTTAGCTTTCAGAAACTCAAATCTCCTTTCCACACATGTATTGCTGTCACTGCTGCTGTGGTATTGTACCAGTTTTCACATTTAAATTGGATAGTGACTGAGGCACTCTAGAAGGAAGCATTTCTTGTACTTTTCACCATTTAAATGGAATATTCGTGCAAAAAGACAAACGTAATTCCTCCTATCAAAAACACGAGGGCCTAAATCACAAGCATTAACATTCAAAGGTGCAAAAGGATTGCTGCTTTTTGTTTATAGCTTTTAGGAAAGGCTGCTTGCTGCTTCTTTTTTGAAAAAAAAACTTGTGTAAATTTCTTCTCTTTGTTCTCTTGTGATACTTGTAGTAGCAAATGATGCAACTGACATGTGGCATCTTTCTTCTCATATTCATTTCTAATTGAAACATGACGTTGATTTAAAATTATTTCATGTATCATCAATACTACACCTAAAACAGTATCAGCTGACTCTGGAATTTGATCTGGATCTTCAGATTTTGATTGGTGGTTCTTTACAGATCCAGTGGTAGAGAAAGGGGAAGAAAGCATTCTGCCTCTGAGCTTGTTACATTTTAGGAAAGCAATGGATAGCAGTAATCTTGTGATTGATAACAGGACTGCACCAAATCATGTGAATGGCATTGTTGAACCATTTCCATTGCCTGACATGGATGGTATGTCTCTAGATGAAGTTAAGAGGACTCAATGGACTGTTCAACTGGATGGTGTGCCAGAATGCATATCTGAGATGGAAAAAACTGAAGCATTTCAGTCCTCTGCTGAGAAAGTCGAAGATGGATCGCTTGTCCATGAGGAAAACATGTCTAATGTTTCTCAGGTATACTACTTTCAAAATATTCTGTGTGAAGTTATCATTTGTTTGATTTTAATTATACCTTATACCTCTTTGTCTAGGAATCTGGAGCTAGAGTTCATGGCATTGCCGACCATTTGAAATCACAAAAAGGTCAAGGAAAGAGCAAGAATTCTGGGAATGAGCATCCTTCAAGCCCCAAACATGTGTCAACTTTGGTGAAAAAGACAAAAGATGGAAAGCAAGCAGATGCAACTGCTACTGTTTCAAATGGTTCACGTACTTTAACTTCCCATTCAAAGCAGCCCTTTGCCCTTGCAACCAATAGGAGATCATTCAATGGAAGACAGGCCGGAGATGGAAATGCAAGTGTTGATTCAAGCAGACCTGCAAAATCAACATCTGCACCAGGTTCTGTTCTTGATGCCCAGGTAAAATTACTGGTATCTTTAGCATTTCACCTGTATAGTTTAATGGGATTATATTAATTTTATTCTTCGAGGCAGTATATAAACGTGACCTGAAAAAAGTGACCTAAGTCTGTATTTACCTTGAACAGAAATCTGGAAAATCTGGATCAGAATACTTCGCTAAAAAAGTCACACAACCTGAAGGCCTGAAGTATGTTTGTCTTCAATCCTGGTTTTCTTCCTGCCTTTGCTTGTAGCGATGTCTCAATGTTAATGCCTGAATGTTGCATTTATTTTGATGAAGTTCCTTAACTGCCATGGTGATGCAGGGAACTGGTAAAGGATCTGAAGCCTTTGAAACAAGGAATTCACAATAAACTTGAAGAGCATTCTCCTCCTGCTTCTTTGTATCCTTTTTAATTATAGATCATATCATATTAAGCTGTAGTTCTCTGTCATCTATGTCATTCAGTTATAAAAGAGAGGTGGTTTGTCCTTAAATAATTACCAGAAGTCCCACTGCAGCTGGTTCAAAATCTCAAAGAATTGGCACCATTCCTTCCTATAGTTTCAGTTTTAGATGTAATGAACGAGCTGAGAAAAGAAAAGAGGTTTGTCTGATTTATCCATTTGTTACATGGTATATTCCCAGTAACATCTACGCTAAAAGCCAAACAATGATAGTTTCTAATACTTTGTTGATTAGTTCTACTCCAAACTTGAGGAAAAGATTCATGCAAAGGAAATGGAGAGAACTAACCTGCAGGCTAAATCTAAGGTAATTCCTTTATCTGTTCTTACATGTAGCAGTGCTTAGTGATTTAATTCATCTGCAAAGCCTCAGTTCTTTCAATGGTGTATTTCCTAACCTTTTGTAGGAAACTCAAGAGGCTGAGATTAAGCTCCTCAGGAAGAACTTAACTTTTAAAGCAACACCCATGCCCAGTTTCTATCAGGAGCCGCCACCTCCAAAAGTGGAGTTGAAAAAGGTTAGTTATGATGCAACATGGTTACCATTAGCTGTCTCTAGCATAGTCCTTTCGTTGATCCAGATGAAGTGCCTTGCAGGGCAACCCCCTTTAGATGTTATACTGCTTATATCCATGTCATCGATTCCCAGGATGACCCACCTATGTTATTCTGTTTATATGCTATGTTGCTTAAAAATTTAAACCATTTATTCATGGTAGATTGGAAAGACATGGAACGAGGTGGTTACTAAGTAAAAAGGACATGCTAGAGTAAGGAGTGATAGAACATGGCTTTTCATATTGTCCAGTGAAAAACAACCTACAAAAGCCAATCCTAGAAAGATAGGGTAAGGCTTTGATATGATGATTCCTGATTGATTTTGGAGTGACAAAGAACAGGACTTTTTGATAGTTTTGAGTGGCAAAGTATACTCAGAAACATGACTCCAGATGGTTGGCTTCAATTATGATGATTACTTCTGCCTAATGACAGCACACTTAAAATTTGCAACTCTTTTTACGAAATTTTAGTGAGATCTTTCTCTCATCATATTGGTAATTTGTGAGTTGCAACTCTGTTGTGGTACATATTTCTAGTGTCTGCTGCTTCATTGGATTGCAAATTTTAAATGTAATTTAAGCAGTCATGCCATTTCTTCCCCAGTGCACATTGCATTGCTGTAAGATTTTACCTCTTTGTTTGATGAATTAGCATGTCGTTCATGAACATCACAACCTTTTCATCCCCCTGTCATGTGGTTCTGGATGCCTCAGCAGTTTTGAGAATAGGATTGCTTTTGGATACTATACAGGCAACTGTGTTTCTTTCCCCCTCTCTTTTATAAAACCTTTTCTCTAGTCTTTCTTTTGCTGCTGCTTCTATTTGGAAGTTGTGTTTTTTTATGAAATCATTTATCAATTGTATTTGCTTGAACCTAATTTAATGGTGTAAGGAATTATTGTGTTGATGCAGATACCGGTTACAAGAGCCAGATCTCCAAAATTTGGTCGTCGCAAGAGCTTGTCTGCTGCTGCTGAAACAGAAGGAAATGGTAGCCTCTCGTGCCAAGTGGGTCGTTTGAGCGTCTACAACAAAGTATCTCAAAATGGTATTGCCAAAGAATCACCAGAACATAAAAAGAAGCCACTTAGGAAGTCTCTTCCCAAATTGCCCTCCGAAAAATCCACACTGGCAAATACAACAGATGATACTGCTATTAAAGCACCCTCAGAATCTCAAAATTCAAAAGATTCTGAGGAGAAACCAGCTACGGAACAAAGCCAACCTGAAGCAAATGCAAATGTACTCATGGCAACTGAGGAGCAACCAAAGCCTGGCCATCAAGAGGAGACTGTACGTGAAGCTGAGTTCAGTGATCCTTCTGTGGAGCAATACTGATGGGTAATTTTCTATAATAAGAAGCTGCCAATAAGACCGGAATTCCCACAACCGATGGCCCACAGGTGTAAGACGATTTTGTATGTATTGGTGGTGATACTTTATGTTCATAGTTGCTGCAAGGTGGCCAGGTGTACTTTGATTCTGCATTTAGACATGCCCTTGCTTGCAGTACTGTTATTTCTATTTTTTATTAATATTACCCTTCTTTATATAATTGTGGTTCTTGGTTTTAAGGTCTATCTTTGTCTGGGAATTGGGCTGTGTTTGGATGAGGTGAAATTTTTTGCACTACTCTGGTAACCTAAAAATATGGTGGAAATTTTTGTCAAGAAGTGGAAAGATAGAAATGGAAAGGGTCTGACGCTGATTCAAGAATTGCCCAAGCATCAGAGAAGTGGAGAGGAGAATTTTCTGCAGAAGGATCAGTTGCCACTTGACAGACAGAGAGTTGATGCTTTCTCCAGAAAATTGTGTGAAATTCCATCCATTCCAAGAGGCCCTTGTTTCCCATTCATGTCTGCAAATTCCAGGCAAATCGATTGTCTCATGTCTGACTAAGGATGCTTACAATGGATAACCAACCGTGTGGCTCACCTGAGGGAATTTCATGTTGCCTCGTCCTCACAGTGGGTCTGAAATCTTGAGCGTTGGCATGGATGGATCTTGTACTAGTCATTTGACTGAATCACCTTAAACTTTCTACGGATGTTATCTCCAATCCTAATTTACGCAACACCACATTTTCAGTCAGCCTACTCTACTTGATTGCTGATGATGATGCTGAAGATCTTAAGCCGGCCTCTGCATAGAAAGCTGCATACTTCTACTTGCATAATTAATAAATATGAAGTATGAGCTGATAAATATAAGTATTGGCAACTTTGGCAGGCGCAAAACGCCTGGGTGCTCTGACCCCATATGTCAGAGTTAAGTCTACTTCATGATAATAAGAAATTATATGGCTAGTGAATTCATGTTATTTCTTAATTTTTTAAGATTGAAACTGAATCATTATATAGTTCTTTTTACCTATTTTAATCAATACAATGGTGAGGATGCATCAATGAACATTGCAAAATGTTGGATCTAAATTTAAAAGAAAAAATAATAATTTTCAGAACTTGCCTCACACGGGGCTTTAGCTTGACTAATTTATTCAAGACGTAAGCTTGGGACCAAGCCAAACAAGGTCTAATTCAAGGTTAAACACTCACAAGCTGCGCTCATAGCCTCAGAATTTACCTGAATTTCATCCTGTAAGGTGTATGAAAAATGGTCAATTAAGATAAAATCTGGCATTGGCCAAAATTTTAGTTTTGGGCCTATCAAATATAAAAATGTGTAAAATATTAATACTTATCGGACATCAAAAGACACTGGCATACCGAAATTTTGGGCTGAAAAGGATCAAAATATAGATCCTTTCAGCAGAAACTTTGATTTTTGTCCTTGTCTTCCATTTCTTTTTTAAAATCCCAGCCTACTTAGGATTGAGATTCCATTCCAAGTTCTTCAGTAAACAGCTCAGCATTTAATACTAGTTTTTCCATGGTGATTAGCAGTAGACTAGCTTCGGCCTGACAAGCAAGATTATACAGTAACGATGGGGACTGGTTGGCCCCAAATATGTCAAGTTCACCAAAAGAAGCTCTCATTCGACTGCTGGTGTGTATGAAACATGAACCAAGAACAATTTTCATCTACTTCGCCATTTGTCTCTACCATAAACTGCACATTCAAGCACTCCACTGTTTGTCAAAACCAACAAACAACAATTTTATAAAGGAATAATACAGGCACATGCAGATGAAGCCTATAAGAGAAATGGATCCAATAGCCAAAATGAATAAAGCATAAAACACATGTAACCTGCTTAAAAATGCAGAATTACTTGAAAAGGTTGGAACTTAAAAGCATTTAGCTAAAACTGCCCACTTCCCACCCTAGATGAAACCAGAAATCAATACAAAAGCTCAGGAACAGTTGCATGATCAGTGCTACAGTGGGATTTGGTCGCAGCTGGAGTTTCAGCTCCAGAACTATAGGGAGAAGAAGGTGGCAATATCTGACGACAGTTTCAGGGTTCTGATAGGGGAATATATGACAATTTTCTTGTACGACAGTACCTTGATTTGTTAATGCAATCCATTTTAGATATCTTACTGTTGTTCATTGCTTAATAGAGCAACAAATGCATGTTTTCTTTTGATTACAGTAGCATTGCCTCTCAAAAAGGGGGGAATTTTTCACAATCCCGCACTCTCTCTTGCTTTACACTGTTTATTTATTTACTTATTTTAACAAGCCCCTTTTCATTTTTTTACAGGAGTGAAGCATCTGCTCAACCCTCAACCCCAAGGCATTGCCAGTTGGGACGGAAAATCATGCAATGTACATGAACCATTATTCCATCTTCAAATACAGAGGTGCAAGGCCAATTAAATATACAATTTTGTATGCTGGGCTTCAACAGCTAGAGAATAAACAAATAAATATTAAAAAAGTCATACCACCATCACTGCATTGATGATCCTTCATCAAAAACCTCAAATTACTGTGCAATTTACATAGAATTATACCAGGACTGACCAACACTACAAAAAGTTATCCAACCAACATAAATAAATTACAGGATATCATAAAGAACATTGATTATCAATACATATATGACATATATATCTGTGTAACATTTCTGCTATATTTATATTCTTTAAAATGTATACTTCTGTTACAGGTGAAATGATGATCCTTGAATTTTTGTTCAGAACTATGTCATACAAAAGATTCATCTCAGATCTCTCTTAACATGGATGCAACAGTTGATCTGATTTCCATGTATGGTTACACACGCCCACTTTGAAGTCACCTTCTAAATCGTGATCCCCTCTTCGGTCCGATGTTATCCCTCCCATCCCATGCACTAGACCAAAAGAACAGAGTCATCCAGAAAAGAACAGCAAAGAATATCCGCACTCGATCCTGGATCCTATAGAAAGTTGCTTTCAAACCTGTTTCAGGAGAATAACGAAAGGCCTGCTGGTGAAGAACAACTCCAAAGCACTTCCTTTTCATCAAATTTTCTTTTTCAAATAATGACGATGATGAATTTAAAGTGAAATGAACAATGCATGAAATGTAATAGACAAATGAAAATTGTTGACCTTCCTGCCTGAAACAATCAACCACTGAATTCACCATTAAGCTCCTTATTTCCCAAGGAACCAATTGGTTACTAACGAAATCATTATTACTTATATACTGGATAGGAATCAAAATATCAGAATCCATGAATCAAAATCCTATGGAAAGGAAATGTTGCAAAAGGTACCTCTAAACCATTTCTCAAAGTTCCCGCTAAGAAAAAAATTACAGAATTTCATAATATTGGGAAGCAAGACATTCAACTATCGTTTTTTTACAAGGCCCCACATAAAACCATCCTGGAAAATAAATAACTTTGATAGATATGCAAAGAATTTGATATGTACTGGAGTAAAATATACCATGTTCAGTAGAGTATAAACTATGGTGACACTTTGAACAAGGATGAACATTCAAAAGTCCAAAATAATTGAAGTGATCACCCATCAGTATATAATTCACATCATTCCAGATATTCTGTACTTTTTCAGCGACACCCACAAGAAAAGAGAGCACAGTTTTGAAGAGCATTCATGGTTAAAAATAATTCCTTTCGACGTCACAGGATATCAATGGATTGAGGCATTTGATAATATATTTCAAATTAAGGTAAAGAGTTTGCTGACCCTGTCAAGTTCATATACTCATTCAATTGAGATTCGAACCATATATAAAGTCAAACAACAAACATGTCTCCATCCACTAGATGAACATCTATATAGCTATATGTTCTTCCTAGCATGGCACAAAGAATTCTTTTGTAAATTATCTCTATTATCTATCAGGGTCACAGCCATTCATCCCATCCGGGTCATAGTGGATGCTGGACTCTAATTGCGGTGCTAACTACGGATTAGAGGTTTGGTGGCCACCTCTGACCTCTATGGCAGAAGATTACTTTTGTAATTTGTACTAATATCTCTGGAGGTTATTCTAACATTACATTTTTGCATTTTGCAAGATGAGTGGGGCATGAGTAAGAGTGGAAAACCACAAATCTATTGTAATCCATTCTATGATAACAGGGGCTGCTCTCATTCAATTTTGGACATAGGCACACTTCCAAAAAATGTTAAATCTTGATTTCTTTATGTAATTTCCACTCGAACCTAACCAATTAATAAACAGTGCAAGAACGCGTCCATGCATCTTCCAACCTCCAATCCACAGACAGAAAAGGAGGAGCCCCAAATTTGCACCGACTTACGATGCTTGCCACTCCACATCGAATCAAGAAAGAAGAAACAACAATAACAACGATAGTAATAACAATAAAGAGATGGAAATGGAAACCTGTACTTGGGTCTTTCTCGTTTGCGAGGGGATGGTCGGGGCCGGGAGTGGGAGGGCTACAGCTAGTGATGTGGGGAGGAGGGGAGCACATGAGGAGGGGCTTGGGCGAAAGGAGCAGCGGGAAGGGTTGAGGGCGGAGGAGATGGAAGGAGAGGAGGCGGTGGTGGTGGAAACGTTGGCATGGAAACGTCGGAAAAAGAGCGGAAAGATGCGACGATAGGCAAGACATTTTCTCTGAAATTGCAGTTTGGGAATTGGGAGTCGGGACAAAGAGAAGAAAAAAAGAGCCCGTGTTACCACGTGGGCCGATGGAGGGTAAGCCCATTTCTAATTTCTGACTTGACTAATTGATGAATTTAATCAGAAAAATATGATTTGGATTAAGAGTGTTTTTCTTACTTAACTTCATTAAATAAATTTATCAAATTTATATTACAAAATTTGAACCACTTAATTTGATTAAAAAATTTATCAATCAATTCATTAACTTAATGTAAATTAATTCATAAGATAAATAAATTGATTTGATCTAACTTTTTGAATAAACAAGTTTCCCTATTCAAATTACTTTATTATTTACTTCAAAAAAAATTAGATAAAATAGGAAATATGATTTTTACTACGTCAATAATGAAAATCGTCTCTTTTGAAAGCTCTCTTTCTGATTAAAAATTTATGTATTGATTAATGCAAAATATTATCTTACATCAGGAGATGGTCTATTTTATTAACACACCATGCATTCCTCTCAAACTCGTGTGAGTTCGGTTCTGCAGTCCCAACTCGTTGATATAGTAGATGGGGACAAAACACTTGAAATTCAGAGGGAATCAGAGAAGAATCTATTCCATTTGTGCACTGTATGATTCTTTTATTCTTTTGATCTAATTTCCACCAATAATGGATCATGACCGTTGAATTTTTACTTAAATGTGCCAACATGTACCCGAAGAATTTTTATTCTTTTGCTTCATTTTAGGATCTACTCATATGAACTTTAAATTAGCAAGAATTTTCTAATCATACCAAGTTCTTATCCAATTATCAGTTTTCATGCGTTTGATTGCAAAGTTATTGTAGAGTTCAGCTTCAAACGGTCGAGTTATAGACAGCATGATAAGTTCATTAGAAATTTTTATGTTAAATATGGGATTCACAAAATTTAATTTGATCGATCACATATAAAAATTTAGAAATAAGTGATCAAGTTTTAAGAAACTTTTCAAATAAAGAATTGATTTGGGCATCAATACTTTTATTAAAGTTGGATATTGAGCATATTTCATACTTCATTTTATCGCAATAAAATGAAAAAAGTGAAATAGCAATAAAATGAAGGGATTTTTTTTTAAAAAGGCTCCTATCTTTTGAGTTTATTTCAAAAAAGTTCTTTAGTGTTTTATAATTTTAAAAAAGTGCCTAACTTTTTATTAAAATTTTAAAAAGATCTCTTGACTATGTTGACTAAAGATCAACTTTCTTCTGAAAATTATTTATGCCTACAGGCTTTAGCACATAGTTTATACTATGAAAGTGTTCTATGGAGTTTTCATGACACATTTTGCTTTCAACATTAGATTGAAACTAAAACTGATTGCTTTTGGCTTAAATTTCAATTTGATGCTTTTGGCTTAAATTTCAATTTGATACTTTGACAAGATAAAATTTACTTTTGCCACTAATGTTATAGTAACGATTTATGATGGATAATTCTTCTGACATAAAATCGTTACTATGAACATGATTTTTTAAGAGAAAATGAAAGAAATACTGATATTTTTTATAATAAAGAATATCAGGGTATCTTTTTATCATTTAAATAATAGGGTGTCCATCTTAATACGGGCATTATCTTTTAGGTAGCATAAATTTTTCGGATTTCCCACTTTGCCCCCGCAGAAATCAGTTCACTTTCTAGTAAATCGATTAACGTGTCCGGTGCACCGATAAGTGAACCGATTCATTTAGAAATTGAGAGAGTCAAGTTCGGTCCACCGATGAGTGAACCGATTCACTGAAAAGTGAATCGATTTATGTGGATGGATGGGGGCAAAATGGAAAGTTTACTAAAACCTGTGCCTCCTAAAAGATAATGCCCGTGTTAGGATGGGCACCCAAATAATAAGTAACAAAACGACAATTCTATTATCCCTTATTATAAAAAGCATCAGTGTTCTTACTTAATTACTAATTTAGTAATTAGAGAACCATAACTTTTTTTTTTTTGAATTTACGTGTGGGAAACCGCGGGATACCCAGTGAAAAACCCCCACGGGTGGACCCCTACCCCTAATGGTGAATAGGGTTGAAACTCACACGGGTTGGACCGAGTTTTAATAAATCCAACCCATATAAAAAATTATTAAACCTGATTTGATCTAACCTGAATTGTTGACTTGAATTTATTCAACTCAACCCGACCCAAATTGCTGACTCGACTTAACCCGAGTGCTAGCCTGAATTGCTAGTCCGACTCAACTCGAGTGCTATATTACATTTTTTGAGTGGGTCAAATCGGATCAATTTTAAAAAAGCTTGGCTCATTCGGCCCGGATTTAATTCAAATGTTTTTCTTCAACCCAACTCGACTCTCATTTTAAAAATGTAAAACTCACCCACTTGATTTCTCGGAGATTTCTCGGGTCAAGTCATGCCAGGGGTAAAAAATGTAGGTTTATCGAGATATTGACCGATATCTCTCTTGCTCTCCTAATTTTTTTTTTTTTAAATCTTAGTGTGCATCAGCTCATATCAACAATATCTCAGCCATATCAACCGACATTCACCACTTCAGCCGATACAATATGTATCAACTGAGATTTATATTCCTGAGTCATGCTGATTGAGTTAAAGCCGGACCCAAGTTTCACGCCTAGGACCTAACGGTGAGTAATCCATTTAGTTATTAGAGAAGCATAACTTTCCAACGTACTCCACTCCATTTAATGGTGAGTAATCCAGCCTATGTCGGTGAGGGCAAGGTTTTAAATATAAGAGTCCGTCTCTGACTTGGGAGGGAACTGAGTCCCAGTCATTCTTGCTGACATACAGCTAATATGAGAATAAACTTCAAATAGCAAGTAAAACTAAAGCATTAATCATTAAAACCTTGTTTCAGCTGCTAAGATAAATACAGCTTTGAAAATAGCCACTATTTGACTAGCTACATGCTAACATCAGTCAAAATCTAGCTTAGCAAAATATCTGACAAAATGATGAAGTTACCAATCAAGCATTGGATTTACATGACCAAAGAGGAGATCAAAACAAGAGCAGAGTGAAAACCAAGTACTAATTATAATAACATAACACACTTCATATAATCTGATTCCTCTCTGAGCAATGCTACCACTTTCCTAGAGCTCTTGAATGGATTAAAAAGGCAAGTTGGATTGACTGAGATAGAGGACAAATTTGAAATTCCCATCCTGATGTAAATATCAACAGAAAGGATGAGACATCAAGGTTGAAAGAGATTGTTTCCACATCTGCATTCCCACAGGAGATGATAATAGTTTTCACTTGGGTCTTGAGGTGATGATGCTGTATAACTCTTCTGGTGGGTAGGAATTACCAAAGTAGCCATGCAAGGTCTGCAACTGAAGCACTTGTTCACACACGAAGGGGGCTTTGAACCCAACACTTTATTGAAATGTCCATCGCCATCAATGTTTGGAACACCCAATACCACTGCCAAAGAAGAAAAAAAGAAGAAATAATTAGGAATAGGATGAGAAATGATTACTGATATATGGAAAGGACCTCACTTCTCTACAGTCGAAGAAAAACCTAGAGTGAAAAAGGAAGGATAATAATAGTGACCCATCTGGGATTTTCATCTTTCTTTTTCTTGTGTGGAAGATGAGAGAATTTTCACCTGAATTAGAGGGTAGAAGTGTGAAATAATACAACATGAGAATCGCCACCACTGTCCTCTGCCTCTTTGGGTAGTCTACTTGTGAAGCCATCAATCAATTTGAAGCCGGAATTGCGATGGAAAAGAAATATGATGATGGAAACAGAGAGGAATTGAGACAGAGACAGATGGATGAGGTGGGTGCTTCTTAAGGATGCTGGGCCAGAGATTTGTGTACAAGTTGCTTGCTGTAAAAGTGGAGCCCACTGTCAGGGATGAGAATCGTAGGAATGATGGGCCCCACATTGATTGTCCTGGAGGATCATGAGCGTCCAATCCTTGGGCTTGTGATTAGCTGGATGTGGGATACTGCTGCAATTGCATTTAGTCGGTAGACAATCTTCTTGTGGTCCTCACACTCTCCAGTTGATGGGGGATTAGGGAGCATTGCATAAATTACATTTACTGAGTTCTAAGATATGGACTGAATAGGAAACTGCTTTGCAGATTTCTGGTCTCTTGCGAAAGACTGGAGTAACTACGGCCATTTTCAGAAAAGATGCCCAGGCACCATTGTGCACCCAGAGGATTCTCAATCAAGTTGGATAACTATGCAATGAAGTTACACTTAGAGTTGCCAATGGTCATTCAATTTAGCCTTATTGATCGATTAATTATTAAAAATATAAAAAGAAAATATTAAGACGATTTGATGAGCCTGTTTTGGACAAGTTTATATAATTTGATGAGTTGTGACCAAAGGTTCAAATATCGGTCGATACATATCGTATCGGCCGATATATATCGGTTTTTTAAGACCGAGTAATATCGGCCGATACGATAAGTATCGGCTGTACATACTGAATATCGACCGATGTGGACGATATTCGGTCCAAAATATCGGCCATAATATCGGCCGATATTCATAAATATCGGTATTTAATTATTATTTTTTATTTTTTTATTTTTTAAAACACCGATACGGTTTTTCACGGTTTTTACACTATTTTTCACGGTTTTTGACGATTTTCAACGGTTCAGGGTTTACGAGTTCTCACGATTTTTTACGGTTCTTCACGGTTCGTCACGATTTTTTGCGATTTTTTCACGGTTCCGATATCGGAAGAAAGAGAAAATGCCGATATCCGGAGGAGAGATAAAAATATCGGCAGATATTTTGGCTTGGCCGATTTTTAAACCCCTGGTTGTGACTAAAACCCTTTAAAGTTCAACATTTTGATTGTTTGTGTCAAAATATTTATTTTCAATTTGATTCGAGCGCTAATATTAAATAAGGATAAGATTTTTGAATGGTTGAGACTGAGTCTAGTTATTCATTCTGGAGGCCTTTTGGAGAATTTTAATTATTATATTAAGATGATTTCTTTCTTTATCCAATCATTTAGATACCTATAAGTGAAACTAAAAAGAGCCAAATATCAGCTGGCAATTTGAACACTCAGGGAGTCTTTGGAGTCACATGATGGATCAAAGGCAGTTAGTTAGTCATGATAAAATCTTATCTTCATCTGATTCAAAGAGAGGCCATTGATGTGGAAGTTATTCAACCGCTACTACTTTTCATGCTTTCCTCTTTCATGAATTTATATCATATATTTTATACAGTCAACTCACTATAAATGATGACAATTATAGTAGTCCTGTGCCTGTACTATTATTGCTACTGGTACAGTACACAGTGCAGCATGTGGAGAATGGGATTCCTCCCATCCCGTTTTGCTTTTAATTTTTTCATAATAATTTTTAAATACATATTTTCTACATCAGATTTTTCTTAAAAATAAAGCTTGCTGAAGATAAACATACTATCGTGTTGATATTATGAATGATCCAATTATCTTCAAATGACAATTGTTGTACTGCAGCTAAATCTATTGAAGACGGGCCACACCCTGTCCCATTCTCTCAGGCACGCGTGCAAGAAATTTACAAGCTATTGGAAATTTCACTAATGGTCTATACTTTATTAACGTGTCGCCCAATCCCCCAGACTAACAGACTACTGGCCTGTTCAGTCATATTCAGGCTGGGATCCAAACTTTTGGGCTAGAATCAAGCCCCAAAGTTGGCCCACTTACAAAATTTGGGCTTAGTTAAACAAGCAGTCGAGGTTTTGTGCTTTAAACCTTGATTCCAACAGGTGACATTACGGGTATATATGTTTTCAAAGCCTGTGAAATTATAAAAGCTCAGTAGAGTATACAGAGCCATAATGGTATTATTACAGTTGAATAATGAAAAAAAAAAAAAAAGGCCTTATGATCTTTTTCACATAAAATACTCGGGTGCGGTGAAGGATGCTCTACTGTTACAAGTGTATCCAAAGGTCTCGGCAAACCCCAAGGCGGCGTTAATATTTGGTTGGGTCAGGCTGGGCTGGTTTTGCGCTAATCATACATGCCTTCCTGCTCCCAGATATCGACAAGAAAGTCTACCATTTCCTGCAAGCAAAACATCATCAACAGTGAGGTCTGATTGGACTCTCCATTGATGACACCAGAAGTTAAACCAACTGCATTTAGAAATATAATCTTACAGATAGAGGTATTGGCTGCGGGAAGATTTTGTTGGTCCCTAGTAAACTGTCATAAGTTGCATTCCAACTGCACCAAGAAAACTCAAACCATTGAATCATACAATGAATGACTAACAATGAAAGAAAGCGACAAAGAAGCAATGGATGACACAACCTTGTAAGCAAAACAAACCACAACATGTCTCCAGGCTCCCTTTAAATCAGTCCACAATTTTTTAGTGCCACAATACCCACAAATTTTATTTTGCATTTCTTAGTTGATGATGGCACAAATTTTTCTACTCA
This sequence comes from Chimonanthus praecox, assembly GCA_022113865.1. Lineage (NCBI taxonomy): Eukaryota > Viridiplantae > Streptophyta > Magnoliopsida > Laurales > Calycanthaceae > Chimonanthus > Chimonanthus praecox. The sequence continues at coordinate 63,094,837 of CM039088.1, forward strand.
CAAAAGTCAAACCAAATCAATGCAACTTAAGTCTATAAGAAAGCTTTAGTGAACTGAGGAACCATTACAGTATTTGACATTAGCACGACAAGGTGAAGTTAAGACATGTCCACACTTCAAGTCAGAGTAATGCCAAGTTGGTCTTACTGTAAATGGTGACAAGTCTAAATCCTGTCCTGGCACTCATTTTTACCTCTTGGGAAAGAGTCTAAAATCCAAAATTTCCATAAAATTTTGTAACTTCTTAACTATCTGGATAGAATGTTTTTTTTTTTTTTTCAAAAAAAAGTGAAGATCAACTCCATGTTCAATTCAGATTTCCAAACACCAACCCTGAAGGTAAAGGTGAACCAAAAAGATTTTGAAGGAGTTGACACATGCAATCACCACATCTTGGCAGAGAGAGAACTATGGAACTTGACTCAGCCCAGTTGATGATAGAAAATTCATGGTCATTTAAAATCATAAGATGATCACTTTAGTAAATAATCTTTGAATCAATAATTTCGCCCCAACTAAACAGCATCTGAAATTCGTCCATGAGTTTTTCACAAAATACAATCAGACAAGACTTAAGACACCAGAATAACAATGAACAGAGCCATATAAGAAAAATGTTGAAACAATAATTGCACACACCATACCTTAACCTGGGTTCTCGAAACTGCTCTGTCCGGTTCTCTTTCTTATTTCCAACCCACTGCTGTCTTGTTTGACTCCAAAGAAGAAAACCTGCAATGATAGATTCAATTATGGGTGCACAAGCACATCAAAAGAATAAAGAAACAAGAAGATTTCACAGAAGAAATAGAATAAAATGTTGCACTAACCATGATTCACAAATTCAGAGGGGTTGCTCGTGCTGCCACCACTATGGGGGTCAAGTGTTTGGTTTGACGTGCTAATGGACGACATGCTTCTCTGCGATTGAACTGTGCTATTATCCATCTCATATGTGCTAGTGCTCCAGAAGTCGTCGGATAAACTGGGTTTCTTCACCGACTGACCTTGAATTTTTAGACCCTTTGATGGCTCATCCACAGCGATGACAAGAGACGGTTTGGTATAGCGCCCAAGGCAACCTCTGCTCTGTTGCAAATCAGGTTTGACCAAATAAATGATTAGTACCAGTCTCCGAACACCCAATCATAGGCACAACTACCAATATTGAAATTGACCCAAGTACATTATCGGGGCGAAATGCAGACATAAATTTCTAGATAAATTTGAATCGTCCATGAATTACGCGGATTGAATTAAAAAGTGGACACAATGGTCCTAAGCACCGAGTCATTGGCTCCTCAGGAGATTGGCCTAGCACCTTTTTATAAGAAACAAACTTTGAGCACGAATTTACATAAATTTACAGGAAAACTTCAAAATCACATGGACTTTCATTCTTATGGCAATGGGACTCGGAACATGGTTGTAGTTGTATCTTCTAGTAGAATCTACAAAATTGTTTCACTTGTAGAAACATTCACTTGCTTCACTTGGATCCTTTAGTGGAGGTCCAACAGCTTGTTGAGGGCTTGTACACAACTAAATGTAGATTCGTCATCTCGGCAAGTTCCACAAGACTTGTTCCTCTTGTAAGAACTTCTAATGAATCTGATAGTTCCACCCATTTAGAGGCTTTCCCAAGAACATAATCCACTTTTTGAAGATGAATGACAGAGTTGGATCCACTTGTAAGGTCGAAAACTTGTTTCTGCTTGTTGGATTCCAAGCTTTCTGCAAGGATTTGGATCCTTGGAGTGGTCACAAATTTTCCAAGAACAGGATCTTGAAGTGTTCCCAAATCCCCAAAGAATCCAAGGACGGATTCTTGAACCATCCCAAATATGCTCCAAAATCTATTAAGAGAGAGCTCTGAATATTCTTCCAAGATATAGCCCAAAAATCCCCAAGGGAACCTCCAAGAATGCCAAGGAATGGCCTTCAAAAGCTCTCCAAATTCTCCACAAGCTTCCTCCAAAATGGCCCAAGTATGGGGTGCCTATAGAGCTATGGAGATCAAAGGGAGCCAATTGAAAGAAAAAGTGAGGTGGAGAATTAGGGGGAACTGCCAGCAAGGTTCAGGAAGAGAATTAGGGGGAGCCACAGGTAAGGTTTCCCAAAACAGCATGCTGTTCAAAGGAACCTGGCACACAGTTCCTTAGTCCTTTTTTGGTTTTATTTTCATTCTTCTCCCCATTTTCCTTCACCATTGTCCCTTATTTTGCTTTCTCTTGCTTTTCCTTCTATCATTTTGGCCATCTTTTAGTTAGTGGGGCCCACAGCCTCAATGTTTGAAAAATCTAATACGGGTTTAGTGACCCAAAGGTGTAGATTACCAATCAATGGGGAACAACTCTCTTCCATTTTGCTTTCTTTTGAACCCATATAATATCTGCTTTTTTGTGGGCCACAAGTGAATCCAAGATCCAACCACTTCAGAATCTTTTGCATCTCAAATAAAGCAAAAACATATAAGAGGAAAAGATAAATATTTCATTTGGGTCCTTATTTGAGATCATCATAACTGTAAATGACTTCTCCCATCTTATCCTGGGCTGGCTTTGCAAGTTCTACTTTTTTTACCCATCCTTCAATATTAGGACTAATTTCAACATTACTCCAAAATCTAACATACTTCTTTTAAACATTTTCACCTTTCAAATATGCGACGCATGTGCACACATACCCCTTCCATTTCCTTGAGACACTTCAACCATACGTGTAAGTATCATTTCTGGTCTCCTATATACAGGCCTAAATCAAAACCAACATCATTCTTTCATTTTCCTCCCTCGTTGTAGAGCCACCCATAACTTTCATCTTAATTTTAGTGCCTTTCATGTTGCACCAAACATCATTGCTACCTTTTCTTATCGTTGTGTTTCGGTTTTTTTCCTCATTCTTTGTTCTTCATTCAACATTCAACTCCATATAATAAAGCAGTTATAGCTGTAGTCTTATAAAAGTTTCCCTTTAATTGATCAGTCAATAGCTGCACATCATATCATCACACATCCAGCCTCCACCTCAATCATTTGATATTGATCCAACTTCAAATATCCTCCTCAAGCTCTTCATTTTGCCATGTAGTTGCATACATGTGCAACATATCACATCATAAAAATTGTTGTGGGAGATTAGGTGAAGATTATTAGATGGGTCATGCTTCTCAGAGATTTTTAGGGGGGGCTATTCAACAGGTTTAGATTGCCTTTGTTATTAGTTACCAGTCTATAGTTTTTGCCAAATCAGTAGGGCTGTCAACAAATCAAGCTGGATTATAAGCTGACTCCATTCCTGCTTGACTAAGCTCTGAGCTCAAGTTAGAGCCTGGTTTGCTTGAGCTTGGCAAGTTAACAAGCTAAAGTTGAGTTGAGTTTGAGCTTGACTCAACTTGTGACATTATACTAATATTATATGGGAATTGATTTGTTCACTTGTACTCTCTTACATGAAAAATCGGATGATGTCATTTTGCATCTTTTTCCCATTTTACCCATAATTTTATCCTTGAAGTGTAAGGGCAAAATAGGAAAGATACTAAAATTATATCATCCAATCCCCATACAAGAGAGTATTGGTGTCCAAATTAATTCCCATACTATACATATCATTATATTACTAATATTTTAAGATGGATTGTTCCATTACATATTATATTGTAAATGCACACTTATAATATATGATGACGACAATGATCGTTTATTATGATTAATAAACAATCTTTTCAGATATTGGTTCCCAAATGGCCCATAAGTAGAAATGTCATTTTGATAGGCTGTGCACAACCCAACTTGAGCTAAAGCTTAGTTAAGGAAAGCTCAAGTCGAACTTGAGCCAAGGTCAGTTCAGCTCATTTACAGCCCTATGAATCGACAATCAAATAGATGACTCTTCCATAAAGGTGAATAGAGTTGAACTTCATACAAGTTCATCATTATTTCTCTGGATATGATGTATTGGTGGGAATCAAGGATCACTTAGCCAGTATTGCAATTTCATTCTTAGACTTGATCATTATTGAGCAAATGAGCTGAAGAGTTAGCTCTGCCTATTGCTTATGAAACTAATATATATGGATGTCTTGAGCAATCATTGAGGAGGGTTTCTTTAAATGCCATCCCCTGCGCAAAAGGCATTACCATATGTTGCATCTTGCATGGATTCTTTGAGATACCAGACACATCTCCATGACAAATTTGTGTATCATTGTTTTGTAAGAAATAAAAAATGTCTAACACTACTTTTCTTTGTTTAGAGACTGATTTCTTTTTTATGATGAAGAACCCAAGATCCCTACCTCTCCCCGAGTACAAGGGCATTGGATAAACTCCGGATGCATGCAACCCCCTGCAAGCCATGTAAATCAAATTACTATGGGACTCAAACCTGAGACGTCTGGTCCTGAGCCAAAGCTCCTACTAGTTGAGCTATCCCGTGCGGGGTTTGTTTAAAGATTAATATTACCGATATAAAAAAAAAAATTATTGAAATGTAAATTATTATTGTTCAAAATGAAATTTGTGCATCAATTTTTTTTTTTTTTTGAAAAATTAAATTTGTGTGCATTTTTCTATGGTCAAATTTTCATTCAAAAATAAGTACTTACTTTTAAGAGATAATAAATATTTGTTACACCCATGCAAATATCAATTTTAATCCTATGTTATGGGATTAGCAGAATTAGAAACATCATAGCAGCATTAGATTTTGCCACATGCTCGTACCCACCCACCATTATAGCAGCATTAGATTCTGCCGCATGCTCGTACCCACCCACCATGGTCCATTTACACCCATTCCTATGCAACCCTAATCACCCAATTTGACCCTATTCTAAGTTATATTCACCATTGGATTTCAAAATAACACCCCATGGTATAGTTAATCTTCGAGACACGAAAAACATGGCTTTGTTCATTCAATCAAAATCATCTTTTATAGGCGTCATACATAAGCATAGCTTTTTCTTCTTTCTATTCCTCTCTTTTGAAAGGAAAATACAAGTGGTGAAAAAATGTGGATGCAGGGTTTAGATGTTGCTTCATAATCATCAAATTAGACTATAGAGCAACGAAGACACCTCAAGGAGAGAAGATACACAAGAATAGATCTTTCCAATGAACCCATCTGTATGGTCTCATGTGAACCCCACATAAGAGTGCACACATGTAAGTGCCTATTGTTGAGATATATTAGGATTTATTGATGTATTTTCATTTATGGTTGATTAGATTATGATTGATTGTGTAATCCGTTAATTAGGAAATTAGGATCCTAAATATTGGGAGAAATTATCCCTTGTACTCTATATATTGTCTTCCATTTAATGAATTAATACACGAGAGATAATTTCTACACCTATGTATGGGATACATATATCCAAGATTTCCTAGGTATCAATGCTCATATAAGCATAGTGAACACCAGGCCAAATGGAGCCCTAACCCGGTCACTATTTGCACTCCTTGCTCCCATAACACCTACCTACCCACCAAGAATTGGATCCTTTCCCCCAAAGGTTTGCACCATTGAACTTAAGCCACACCAAAAAGGTAGTAAAAACATGAGAAAGTGACATCCTATTACGGTGATATTTTCTAGGCATCCTATTAAAGCAAAGATTTTTACAGCCAACCCATCGACATGGGCCCAGGTGGGCCCCATAGAAAGGTGCAAACGAAGTGCACAACTAGGGTGCCCAAGGGATAGTAATTGCAAAATGGAACTTCATATTTGGAGATTGTTTCTTTACATCCAATTCACATCCAGGTGGACGACTGTTAGGAACACAATCCAAATATCAAAACAGAAGTTTTGGCAATCAGAGTGCAATAGTCTGTGCCTGAATGGCTAGGAAGTTCCTAAGTCCTAAATGTCTTTTTTGGGGGAATGTCCCAAGTCCTAAATATCAAAATACCCCTTGCACTAACGACCTAGTAGAGTGCCCCCAGAAATAACTGTTGCATGGCAATGCTGCCAAAAGGAAAAGGAGATGCAATCAATCCTTCTACCAGCTAAAATGTTTATTGACATTGCACACACTCAATTTCTTTAATTGGTCAAAAGATGGTGCTTCAATGGCTAGCAACACCATATAAATAGTCCAGAAGACGATCGACATGATCATGGAAAGATTTGGCACATACCTAATCAAGTACACCCGTGTTTTTCTTGAGACACATTGGCTGGCTAGTCATCTATCTAGAAAGTTGAATATGACGTCTATAGACAGAAACCAGAATAAACCATAAAATAAAACAGGAGCATGAAAGAATCATTAAAAAAAAGAGCATGAAAGAGAAAATGGAAAGAAAAGTCATTGAAGAGTGAAGAGCAAGGACATGATCAGCCCCTGATGAGGGCATCAAGGAACGCTAGCAAAAAAGGATGCATTGCAATCTAGATTTTACCTCATCATAGTTGGATGATGAATTCCCAACATATTTGACCATGGATAGAGACAAGTCCATCCCTAGATAGCCCAAATAGTACGTTGATCAAGCAATGGATCTATCCCTACATATTTGACCATGGATAGAGATAGGTCCAGTCATAGATAACCCAAATTGTACGCTGATTAAGCAGCAGATTTGAAGGTTTGGCTCAATCTATCCATTTACATCATCTAAGTCATTCATTAATATATTGGGTCAATCTGATTGTTGTTTTAAGAGTCTCTCCTTGATATGAGATCAAGGAACCTTGTATAACTCAAGGTACAAATCCTTCTTCTTCTTTTCCGTTCCTCTATCTCTTTTTCTTCCCTTCCGTTTTTTCCTTTTTTCCCCACTTTTCCTCTCTTTCTACACCTTATTTTTGTCCCTTTTCCATCCAACCTCTAACACTAATCAAACTGGGACTCGACCCACCATTGGCCACCAAAACCCTGCCGAGACCCACCAATCCATACATGTCAGAATGACTGTATGGACAAGCCCCTTTAGGCCCTGTGTTGCCCTATTTTGCACCCTAGCCTTTGGATCTCATCTTAGACCTATAAATCTCCTACTGTATGCGCCCATTTAAGATTTTTTTTTGCTTGAAGATTAAAAAAAAAACCTAGTTCCTTTGGCAAACCCTAGGTGATACCTTGGGTGGCTGATTTTTAAATCTGGAATACCGAAGATAGTGTTTGGTACGGTTTAATTAGTCTTTTTCAGAATTTTGCATTGAAGGCCAGCATTGCAACCTTGATTAGGTGGGTGTATTCTTCTTTTTTAATCTCTTTGATTAATTGTATATGTGAATTTACATAGTTTTTTGTTATATTTTTAACATCCTATTTGAATCATGGATATAGGTTGTATGTCAATTTAGGATTCACCATACACATTTTGTATTCTCAGATTGGCATTCATCTATCATTTACCTCTAGGGTTTCTAATATTTTGACTTGTCTTACGTTAGATTTGGTATTAGAGCTTGTCCTGCGTCATATTTGATATCATATCTTTTCCTATGTCAATTCTCCCTCTTCTCCTCCAATTCTCCCCGCATCAAGGTCTCAAGCAAAATATTCTAATAAATTGATGGACTTCGTGTGCTTCTTCCTTCTCTATACTGATAATTTGAACTTTGACCTTCATTACTAAGAAGAATCATTTTGCACCATTTTGAGGTGTCCAACATATGTAGTTAGAAATGGTTTGCAAACATAAATAGGAGATTGGAAACATCTATAATACAAACAATCTAGGTCGCAGGTTCAAGGAACTTGGAGAAGGGGGGAACCAATAATATAGTGCAAAATGAAATGTTTGAATGTGGAGTTATAAAAAACACATGGCTTTAGAAACTGTTCAGAAAAAAAAATTGAAATCATAAAAGCTGCCCAGGTAGATGAAAGGTTTTTATTATAATGATGATGATGATAACTATGATTTATCCCAGCAGAATAATCTACATCCCCTTCTTGAAATGGCTGCTTTGACTCATGTTCAAAAACAGAAAATATTTCCGAAGAAATTAATGTTCTAAAAGTATTTTACTCTGAGTCCAATATCATAAGAATTTTATTTTTCTACGTCTTTTGAATTTGGCATTCACCACCGCCAAACTGGCAGACAATACAACTAGGTTCAGCCATGACTTAAAACCATGTCCACAGGAGGAGGTTCATTGCATGCACGAGGAACTGTCTAAAGGCTTTCTTTAGATACAATCGAAGGACTGTAGGAGAGTGCTCCCAAGGAGAAGATTTTTTTTTAATTTTCCAAGAAAGTATTTTCCAGTACATGTTTGCTGAAAAAAAATATTTCCCAGGAAAGTAACTTCCTTCCCATACTTTCTCAGAAAACTACCATTTTCCCTGAAATAAATGAATTTAATCATTTTTAGATTAAAAATAGTTATTTTCCACATTGCTGCAAACTTAAAATTATGAATTCAAATATGTTACCCTCTAAAAAAATTATCAAAACAGCTTCATTACACAACTAAATTCGCCATTTCCTCACTCCAATTGAAAGAAAATCTCGTCATCACTTAAATTTCTCCATCAAGTAACGAAATCAGCGAAAACGCTAGAGGACAGAATTCAGATTCTCAACCGATGTTGCTTACTAGACAAGCTAAACGAAATTCAGAGAGGCAATGTAGAAAGCCTCATCCAAACGCAAGATCTTGAACGAAAGAGGTAGAGTAAAGGAAAACATACCCCATGCATGCGAAAAGTTGAGCAAACCAAGCAGTGATAGATCTGCAAAGAAGCATCTAACTCTTCAATCCGACGTCAAATGACAGATCTCTACACCGAAGCATGGATCTACGCAAGTATGTTCTCCAAGTAATGCAAGTAAAGGGGCAGGGGAAAAGGGATTTGAAGCTTTTTTCTTCTTCTACTAGGGTTTGGATTTTGGGGAGGGAGTGAGGCTTTTATGGCGACCTCTGCAACTCCTTTTACTCCTTTTTTTACCTACAACAGTTTACTTTTCTTCGTTCTTCGATGGCGGCCCGGCCCCAACCAGATAGAAAGAAATGAGTTCGGCTTGGGGTACACGTTTCCTTGCTTTGAACCGTTGATCAAGTGAACCCATCTAGGGTGGGCCATGTGAACTTAAGTCCAGAGCCCAGGCCAACCTTCCCTCTCGATTGAACCGTTGATCCCGTGGCCCACTTTGGATGAAAACCTATTTATATGGGATAACGAATTTGTCTACATTTGGTTGCTTGGAATCGGTGGGCTTATTATACGGCAGTCTGCATTATTCAGTGGTTGAAGAGCCTTTTTTTATTTTTAATTTCGATCGTGTAGAATGTAGATACATACACAGTGGGCTTGCTGTGTTCCTCGTGGTAAATACTAAATTAACATAATCTATTATGATAATAAAATAATAATAAATATTTGTATATGATATAATTTGTTAGTTATTGAATTCTATTATATTGAAAAATGTAAAATATCTTAACATCAAAATTAGGGTCAAAATTCATTTTTATTTCATTAAATTTTTACATAAGAGAACCAAATGGGGCTCCATCTATGAAAATAAATATATGCATGAAATAATTCCATTACAAATATTTAAGATAGATTGTTAAGTAAAAATTTAAGTGGATTATATAGTTTTTTTGTTGGGATAAAATATATAATAATAATGAATATATAAAATTTGACTCTTATTTAACTATTTTATAGATTTTAAAATTTTAATTGCCCTTAGTTATTTTTTATAATTTATCTTATAAAGCTATAATAATAGTCCAATATTTATCCTCCCAATCATAAAAGACCCAACTCATAATAAATGATAATCCTCTTAAAAAAAATGTTACTGTAAGAGTCACTTTCCTTTAGGACTACACATTTCTATAGTAAGAAACACATATTTCATCCATGAGAAAGGAGCAATATTGTTCCGAAATTAGTTGAATAAGATAGTGAATATCTTGATAAAAAAAAAAAGAAGTAGTGTTTCATGATAAGAAATATATTTTTTTCATAATTCTTTTCATTGATAACACATTTTCTCTTGTTGAAATAGAAAGAAAAACTGCCTTCGTCTAAGGAAAAAATCCCTTTTTAAAGAGAAGTGTGCAAATTATCATTTGACGACCACGAGATGTGCTTGCTAGATAATTACAGCTTAATATCGATATATTCATATTCAACATTTGCCATCACTGATTTTGGCTGAATTTTTACATTCATCTTTTTTATTTCTACTCTTCGATGTCATGATTAAAGATGATGACAATGATTATTCAAATGAAATTTCAAATCAAGATCATTAATTAATTAGTGTCAATAAATGGACGGTTCCAATGAACCATCATCCCCCTATAATATGGATGGTGGAGGGTCCATTTTCCGAGATGGTGGCTCGAAGCCCATCTACCGTAAGGAGGAGTCATGGCATTGGACATTCAATATACAATTTAATCAAAAAGGCCTAGTTTGGTAATCAGTCCAATACCTAATCAATGGGCCCCACTGGCTCAAGCACTTTGGGTTTGGAAGATCCAATCATTCTTTTGTGGGTCTCATAGAGCTGGCCAATGGCATCTACATACTACTGAGTTTGCCAGTCTCAATTCATTGAAATAGTTGGGAGTTTTGAGGGGCACATCCAAAATCGTACAGAATCCAGTCAATTCACATGTGGTTCCCACAGTTCCAGCCAATCATATCCACCAAATTTTCTTTCTTTTTCACCCTATAGTAATTGTACTAACATATCTAAGTACATAATGACAATGGTACCCGTAGATAACGTGACAGCCTCTGACCTAATTTTGTCCATTTAACTCCACCCAGTAATTGGATTGAGTGAATTTGCTATTCTTATAAATGGGTTGAATATCATGATTTAATTAAAATCAAATTAATTATAATGAATTAAAGTAATATTAATCTACTTTTATAATTTTGTTCATTCCAATGGAACACCAAGTTGAAACACGTGTCGTGTAATTGATACTTGGATATAGCTTAATTAAGAAGGGAGCAACCATGATAGTAAGATCACATTATTCTCAGGTTATGTTGTATGGAGTAAATTTTGGAGGGATTACTCCGAGTAACCCCTGGTCAAAAATTACCCTAGGTAATACAAAAACCCCTCCCTTGAAAAGGGTTTTCAAAAGTTGAGAGAAGGATAAAAAAAACATCTTTTTACCCCTTCCCCCTTAGTTACCAAACAGGCGTAACGGGGAGAACCGTTACCCCCCATCAAAACGCACAGCAAAGCCACAATCACAAATATTTTGAGTCAACCTTTCGAATTTTAATTATCTATTTGGTCCTATTATAAAAGGCCACTCAACTATTTATTATGTCTTTCTTTATCTATTCTTTCAAATTTTAATATTTTGAATTCAATTGACATTTAATTCCATCGGGTCAATCCCCATAGACTTAGATGGTGTGCGCATATTGGGAGGTTTACACATGCCTATAGGATTAGTCTCACCTCCAATGTAAGGTTGTGGAGATACCATATTATCCAAAGATATATATACGGTGACATGGATTGTTTTGAAATATGCATCAATATTTCACTATTTCAGGAAACTGATTTTTAAATCAATAGTACTCAGATCACTTCCTACAAGACGATGCTTCACAGATTGCTAACAGATCCTGAACAGAATCATATTATTAGCATCAGATGACAGCTGAATGCATACACTGAGATAACGAGAGTCATGACAATTCTACATCAGAAAAAATCAAATAAACATTGTAATATCTAGAAGAAAAATTCATTACTTAAAGCCAAAGGCCACAACTGAATCTAGGGAAGCAGCAATAGAATAGGTAAGAGTCCAGCAACCCATTGAGAAACACCAGCGAGACTGGGTATCTGCTCTAAGCTACTTCTCCTGCTTAGGCAGAATTGATGCTAGGCCCACTCGCCAACCATTGCTTGGTGGCTCTTGTTTGGCATTGACATCTGAGGACCTGCAATTCATAAGCATAAACATACCATCACAACCCAAAAACCCTAAACGCTGCAATCCTTTTTCTTTCTTCATTTCACAGTTAAAAAGCTTAATAGCAAAACGGGATTCCACAAAAGTTTTGGCACTGAAATCATTTTGCCAGTATCTTTGAAAAATGACCTCATCTATCTCCTTTTCATCATATAAGGTAAACTCATAACAATCAGAAATTAATTATGTTTACTAATCAGGATCCACACACGCACATATTCATCTTTTCGGCTGGGGATGGGGGCTTGATACTAGAATGATGAGAGACGAGCCCAAAGTGATTTGAGCCTTAACAACAAACCACAAGAATTACTCCTGAACATAAAACAACATGACACCAAAACCAAAGATCCAGAAATATGATGATATGTGCCCAGCCCCTAAAGAGAGAGCTTTCAAAACCCACTCAATGATGTTCATCTTGATTTTTTAATCAAACTAGAAAAGGGAGAAGCCTTGTCCTCAAATATCCTCTGTACGCTCCCCCCATATAGGCCATGCAATAGCCAGAAGTACACAATTCCACAGGATTTTACCTTTCTCGGAGAAAGACCCTGACCCCAACCCAATATTTGACAAATGTGGGAAGCAACCAACGGATGAAGTAAGAAAGGACCAAATGGAACTCAAAAGGGACAATGGATGAAAATATGGTCTACCAATTACATGTGATTCCAGCATAAAAAGCACATGTTAAGAAGAGAAATATTTCTATCTTTGAGATTCTCCAATGCCAGAATTTTGTTTACAAAAGTTGTCCAACCAAAGACTTTAAGTCTTTAACTTTATTTTAATCTGATTAAAATGGGAAAAGACTACGTATTGTATTGCGATAAATTTGGATACTTGAGCTATATGGTAGAATCTTGTGGAGGATCTGACTTAAATATAACTGATAAAATTGAAGCGGGGTGGACAAAATGAAAACAAGCCAATAGAGTTATGTGTGATAAAACAGCCCCCCATTACTTAAAGGGAAGATTTAAAAAACAATGCTCTATAGAGTATTGGGCAATGAAAACAAAGACAAATAGATAAAGTTAGGGTAACGGAATGTACATGCTACTGGATGAGCGGATTAACTCTAATGAATAGAGTTAGAAATGATAACACATGGGATGATGGTCTAAAAGTAACCCCAATAGATGACAAAATAAGAGAAACTCAATTGAGGTGATTTAGTCATAAAAGTAGAAGACTAGATACAACCCTAGTGCGAAGAATTGGGCAGTTACAAATCACAAGCATGAAGAGAGTTAGACCACTAAAAACATAGAGGGCAAGGATAAAGAAAGACCAGAAATATAGTGGAGTGACAAACTTCATGATTTATGATACGGCCAAATACAAAAGAAGAACTCGAAAAGTCAATCCTAACAAATGGAATTTTGACACATGAAGACGATGATGATTATGAGATAGATCTCCTAAGGACCATCAACACAAGCCATGAATCATATGAGATGGATAATTGAGCACAACATCATGTTTGATTGTAAGCATCAGGCATACACCTCCATTACATAAGTTTTGATAGGGCTGAAATAAGGTCAGGTCGGGTCGGGTTAACTTGAAAATCCCTCAACCTGATCAGACCCAAATTCCATACGGACTTCTGTCTTCTCAACCCGACCAGACCTGCTGACCCAACCCGCATGATTTCTCGGGTCGGGTCGGGTCATGCGGGTCGGGTCAAAACCTAGTGCTTTTAAATTTAATGTTTTACAAGAGGTTCCTCTTAAGGTTTGGTTTAAACTTCAAAGGAATCAAGGGTTAACCATCTAGCTGGTTACAATTAATTGATCAAGTCTATTTTTTTTTAATTACGAAGAAATCTAAGACCCCCACCTCTTCCCAAGTACGATGGCATTGGGTAAAACTTTGGATGCATGCAACCCCCCACAAGCCACGGACGATCAAGTGTATGTCACTGTAAGAACTTGTGTATTTGACCCTTTCATGGACTGCAAACAAATACCATCTAAAAACAAAAAGGGGGAAGTTAATTTCTCCTTTTAGCTTGAAAGTATTTCTCTCGCAAGTTGAGAATCAGATCTATAATTTCAGAGTATGGTGCTCCAAAGATGGTTTGATGATAAAGCTGTGGGTCTACTTGATTCAAGTTCAACAACTGCATCTTTTCTTGTTTTTTCCCTATTATTAGGTGATGACACAAGAGTTATGAGTTTCATATAGATTTGTTTGTTTTGCCTATTTCCTCTACCGTGAGAGTTCAAACAGCAGTCTTACCTATTAATTCAAGAGTTAGGACATACATTCTGGTCTTCATCTTGATCAATCAGTACAATTCAGTATTATTAGCCATAAATTATTATTTACTGCAGATATTATTCAAAAAACGAAACTCAGAAAGTTGCAAAGATGTCAAAATGAATAACAAATCATAAGCAGAACAGGGAGCAATAAATAATAGACAGTACTGCAAATTAAATAGAGCACATAAAGTGAAGTGACAAAGCAAGCATATGGAAGGTTAAGGGAAGACATACAAAGGAGGCAAAGGGCCTTCATAAGCAAATGTGGAGAAGCCTTGTCGTTGCTTATGCTTGGGGTTAGCAGTACACAATACATATACTCTCCCTCGACGTTTAACTGTTCTGCAGAACTCACATAACTTCTTAACAGATGATCTCACCTTCATGGCTGTCGAAAATCAAATTATCAAACCAATGATGCTAAGAATTTCACACAAAGGAATAACCAACACTCGAGTACTGAAACAACAAATCACATGCAATGGCAGTACAAGAGGGAAAATGCATGAGGTTTCTGAATACATCATCCAAGAGAAATGGCAAAGAGATAGCAAAGCCTTGGGATCTAAGTTGCATGGGTACAAGTGTGAGTGTTGGAGTTCAACACAACTGTCGGGTGTTGGACTTGACAAACCAGAAAAAATAGGAAGTGGGGACACGGAACCATATTTAAATAAATTTACATCTAAATTTATTTTAAATGAAAATCAGGTGTAAATATAAAATAATGTACTTCTTTTACATTTGAGCGACAACTATATTGGTATTTTAATTAGGCTCTAAGAAGATAAATGTTTTGTAATATTTTAGTCATCTTGAAAAACAATGTTAAAAACTAAAAAGCACTAGAAGAGTCCATGAAGAACGGGGGCAAGTGTCTACAAGAGTTCAACACAGGTGCGTCACATATCTTAAAGTGTTCATGCAGTATAGCCTAGCATAAGTTCATGTTATGTTTGCAAAGTCTCACACATGAAGGGGATTTATATAATGATTTTCAAACCATATATGAAATTACAATAATGAAAAAAACTTGGAAACTTTTTATAAGTAACCCAAACAATAAGGACCAATATACAAATTAACAAATACAAAACAAAAAACTCCCAGCAACACCACATCAGATGGGGAATCATAAAATCCTACAGACTTTCAACTCTAATGCATTTATAAATTCCAAAACGAGATGATCACTTTTAACTCCAAAGCTTGAATCACTTAGATTATGGAGTTTTCATATTCCAAGCTTCCAACTAACAATTCTACGCCAACCATATACAAAAGGGCAATAATGGGAATCCTATAAGTTTCATAATTTGTAGAATTTACTAGATTTGGTTATTACAAATTCCAATGCAGGGTTTTGTACACCAAATAGGGACTATGGAAGCTACCAAGAGAGGTTGGTAGATCAACACCTTTATTGCCCATGTTTTATATAGATCCTGTTAAAAATAGTAATTTGGTGTAAGCTGATCTTTGAGGAACAGTGGCCTTGTTGGCTGGTTTTTTTTTTCAAATCCTCCTTTTTTTGAATGGGTGTTTTTATTAATTGGAAAAAAGAAGAAGAATGCAGCCTAGGAGCAAGGAAACAGTAAAACAGGAGATAACATCAAGGTTAACAACAGACTACCCATAAACCAAAAAAAAAAAAATGGCAAAAATAACATTAGGCCTTCTCACTTTTTATCTGGATTCTTTTTTTCAAATCTTATTCTTAGTAGTATTTCTAATGATTTCGGTTAGGATTCTTAGATTAGAAAGGCACCAGTTTGATTAATTTCTAAGTCTCATGTGATAAGGTTGGTGGATTTTTTCTAAAACGAAGTCACTAAGTTTGGGTCTCTAAGCTGGTTAAAACCCTTTTATATATGTATGTGGTTGTATGTTTTGAAATGGATCAGTTGAATGAAATTACCCAAAGCGGTACCTTGTTCCTGTGTGTTTTAATATCTCATGCTACTGTAGCAACAAGCAAATCCCAGGCAGTGAAAGTGAAAAGGTATAGCAGCTTGGTAGGAGTCCTGTTTTTATATAGATTCAAGTTTTGTGCATGGTGTGTGAGATTCATGGCAACAACATCTTTGTGGGTTTTATGCATGGAGAACTGAATTCTGAATTGGTATTCTGGTGTGTCAAATCGTATCATATTAACGCACTTATCATAGATTGACAATGTGCCAGAGCAAATCTTGTATCAGATAAATCCAGATCTACATTTAGGAGCCAAGTTTGGTTCCAACAGATCTGTTAAAGCTCTCCTCGAACGCCATCAACCAATAGGAATCTTACATTGCAAAAGACTCCAAGCCTATTATTATTTTCTAAAGAGAGCTTCTCCCATACACCAAAGACAATGCCTTATAATATATTTCAACTTTTTCAGACATTTGTCAGGGTAAAGAGCCAATTATATGACAAGGTTTGATATTCAATCGACAAAAATACATATTGATGTGATATTTTTGGATGTACGCAAGAAATTTCTTTTTCTAAATTCTAAATGTGTTCCAATGGTGTATTGGTTTAATGGTTTTCACTATAACATGTTTTCCATTGTAAATGATTTTATGAAAGAAAAACAAACATCAACAAGTTATAAGAGGAAAAAAAATCAATAATAGGAAATAAAATCTAGAAGTCCATCCAACACCACTTCAGTGAAGACCCAACACAAAGCATGTATGCATTTAAAAGAAAAAAAAAACATGTATGGATGCATCGAAAAGAAAGTACTTCCATGGAAATAAACTATTCTTAATTGAAATTTAACTACTTTCGTTGAAAAAAAAAGGCTATTTTCGAGAAAAGTAATTTCTTTTTCTTTTTTCCGAAATGGTTCATATATTAATAGAAAAAAAGCACCAGAGGTGCAGATACAGAAAAGGAAAGCAAATAACAACAACAACCCGACAGGACCCAAGTTAGATTCAATCATAATTCAATTGTCATCTTAAAATTTAAGAAGAACCAATCGATGTTAAATTCAGACGCTAGTAGAAATCTGGATAAAGTCACCTCTACAAACACAAACAGAGAGCGAGAGAGAGAAAGAGAGAGCACCTTGTGCAGAGGAAATTCCAATAACCCGGAAATTTTCCAAAACCCTAACGCAGCTAAATGAGTCGAAGATGCGTCGTCAGACTCACCATTTTCAGCTTTTCCGTAGAATTTTCTTAAAGTCTTCAGGACATGTTTGGCATTTAAGATTGAGAGCTATATTTGTCTTTAACAAAAATATTAATATTGCATGAATGACTACTCTTCATAAATTAATTTTATTAAATTAAAGTATACATTATAAATATGTTTATTATGAAAAAAATCATTTAAACATTTTTTGTTTATTTGATTTAAACAAATAAAAATTACTTTAACAATATTTTTTACTTTAAATCATTATAACTTTATATTTATTGAAATAATTATTTTTTAAATTCTTACACAGATAATTAATTATATGATTTTACATAATTAATAAATATCAGATAACGTATTATTTATTTAAATTTGAGTTAAAAAAACTCATGACTCAACTATTTAGTTTTAACATGTCTCTTAATATTATACTTTTTTTATATTTTCAAATTTATACAACAAATAACAAAAGAAAGACTTTTTCAAAGATAGTTAGCATACTAATCAAATGACTTGCCATATCAAATGACAATATAAAAAACATAACCTTAATGATAAGTTTAGCATTTTCCCTTAAAATTTGGAGTTGGAGTTTTAAATTGAATACAAGTTAATAAATTTTGATCAAAATCTATTATTTATGTTGTCTGAAATTTTATGGGATAGAATTTTATAAAATTTAAAAGTTGTGAAATTTTTAAAATTCTTTTAAAGAGTTATTGTCTCAAGTCCACATAAATCTTAAAGTTATTAATGAAAATGTATGTTGTTAGCCTAAGTATCATATTTGTTATAGAGTGGCACCTCCTCTGTTTGAATTTATTGGCTCCACTCTCATGTAGTGTATAGGATAAGTCTATTTGGGATTAATTTCTACTATGATATTAAAAATAATGAATCAAAATAAATACAACAGACTATTTTATTTTTTCCACCCCACTAATCTCATGAGTTTCCATGGACTATAGATTCAATAATCTAGAGTTGAGGACAATATTTGTAAAATTTGAAATAACCACTCACTATGTATTTTCTGATACGAACATTGAACACATCAACAAGCTTATCTAGTATCAAAATATTGGCCCTATTAGCATGATATTTCCACATACACAATAATTCATAATCAAAATTTAAAAGTAAAAAAGAAAATTCAAAATATATATAAAAAAAAAAACACTATATCTTTGGGAATCTTATATCTTTTTGTCAAATTCACCTTTAATCATCGAATATGATTTTTTTTTTTTTAAATGATTCATATATATATATATATAGAAAAAGAAAGAGGAAGCACCAGAGGTACAAAAATAAAAAGAAGAAACAAAGATAAAACAAACCCAACAACAAAAGAATCATCTAATATGAATTGATTGAGAATTTCTACACTTAAATTGAAGACTAAGAAAAACCAATTTTAGTGAAGTGACAAATAAAATGTTTAAGGACCCATCTAAAATTTAAATAAAACCCGACATTGGATAGAGAATTTGAGATGAGGTATGAATTTGGGCCCTACCAAAATATGCCCACTAAACTCATCTTAATAGATCTTAATGGATGCCTTTCTCCATCCACGACGACCATGTCTCTGCTATTAATTCAAGCTTTTTATGAATTATATCATATACCTGTAAAATGGCCAATTTTCAGAGGCCTATTACGATTTAAAAAAAAGTCATTTTATATTTTTGTAATTGTACATTTTCTTAAGTTTTTAAATCGTTTACAAAGTCCACCAAAATATTAGCCAATACTTAATCAACCCAAATTTTCTCACAATATTGACCAATTTTCATTATGATCAAGGTGTACAGGTGTCACCTGTATTTGGACAGGGACATTTTGACCCAACTAGTCTTTGGAACATGTACAAGTCTCCAAACCCATAAACACCTGGTAAGCAACTACAGTAGTGGCTCAGAGGAGTGTTGAGCATAAATCGAACTAAAGACCTTCCTTGATGAGAGGAGCTTCTTGACCGTCAAGCCAACTCCCTCCTGTGGGTTAAATAGCCATCATATTTTGCTGGTATAATGGAACGTTCAAACGTTTTAATCGATATTGCATTCTAAGAAAGATAGCAAGAAAATAAAAAGATATAAAATTCTAAATGTTAACACAATAACAAAAGCATTTCTTTATGATCAGGATGATAATCACCGATTCCACACCATACAATGAAAGGCTGAAATTTCACAAAGTATTTTCAAAGTTGTGCCAATAAGATCAAATTTCTCAAGGATACTCTCCCTCTCAATATGGAGTTCATAACAATGGGCGTACTCAATGATACTAGGTTTTCCTAAGTTCCACAAAAACCTGATGATATGGCCCACCTTATTAACCCCCCTCAAGAAAACAACAGAGGCCTCCCTTTCATTCGGGATCTGGGGAACCACCAGGAACCAGCTGCATCAAGCATGAGATTTAATAGTGTTAGCAATAACAAGACCTAAAATATCTTTGTTTCTGTAATAATAACCAAAATCAATAAATATAAAGAAAAGCCTGGGCCGCAACCATAGACCCTAAACCCCAAAACTAAGGGGTGAGACGACCTTATGGTGCTACCCACTTTCAATAATCCAAATAAATGTCCATCCATCATAGTAAGGCCTACCCTCAGACACAGCGTGTTAGGGAGCTCAAATGCTTAGGCAAACAGTAGACGACCTCAAGAAAAATACCCTCCATCTAAAAGGAAACATTTTTTTTCATCTAAAATAGGTACTTACTAAAGCACTAGTCCACATATGCGAAGGCCGCCAATTAATTACAGCCTCATGGAGTAGGCAAAACTATTACCCATCTTTTAGGTATTTTGAGTTCCCTCAAACCACTCAAAGTGCGGTAGGCGATGCATGAAATTTGACAGCCCCTACACCTCATTTGGTGCTGATTGGTCTCTAATCTCCATAGGCTGCGCTTGTTTCACGAGTAATAAAGGGTGATGGGAGGATAACCCTCATTTATCCCCATTTGATAATCAAAGGGAAGGGTAAAAAATCAAGATTTTACCCATCCAATCTCACATTTGAAAACCCTTTTAGAGCAAAGAGTATACATAAGCAATGTTATCAGAACCGGACCGTGTAACGAACCGTCTTCGAGCATGTCAGAGTTCAACCGCGGTCGAATCGGGTAAAAGCCGGTCAAAGCCAGTCAGGTATTAAAATAATATAAATATTATATATAATATTAAGTAAGATATATTTTACCAATAATATTAATATAAATATTAAAAATAACATTCAAATTTTGAGTAATATACCAAAACGGTGAAATATATGGGATAGTAATAGTAATAAACTTTTATATTTCAAATATACACATTTTTTAAGGGGAAAATTAAAAAAAATTAAAAAAATTTCAAATATATGAACCGCGGTTCACGGTTTTGGTGTCAAAACCGCATAAAATCGTGGTTTTGATAGCCAGCCGGTTTTTTACCCGGACCGAACCGGGCGGACCGAACCGGGGACCACGCCGTCGTGGCTGAACCGGTTCGGTCCGGTTCTGATAACACTGTACATAAGGGTAATACTTGGTCAAGGATAACCCTTGCAAATTTACCCTTCATCCAAATGCAGCCATAGCTAATAGAATGGACAGCAATGAGATCCTATCAAATAATGGCTGACTGAGGTCCAATTAGAGAAGAGACATTTACAAAGACCACAAGAATTTAGAACACCACAAAATGAGGCTACTTCTGACACATCTTTGGTTTGAACTTTTGGCAGTTAAAGATGACGGATTTGTATTAGAAGTTCAAAGGAAGTTGGAACTAATACTGCTTTTCCTATGAACATAATTTCTTTATTGGTTTGAGAATATAAAACTCAAAAAGCCAACCCTGACCAAAGCCTACAATGATAACCAGGGATGTAGCTCAAAAGTTTTCAACAATGATGACAACATAGCCTTTGCCAATCATGTTGCTTTAAATCAACATTCATGCTCAATTGAGGAAAAAAGTCACTAGCAAGCAAAGATATTTAGATATAAAAGGGGCCCAAATAGGATTGCAACTTCTACACCACTACAAAAATAGTGGAACGAATGACATTCTACCAAAGTTTTGCAGCACTTAATATTTGGAATATTTCCAAATGCGTCATCAATTTCATAGTTGAACATGAAACATGGTGGAAAGAAAACAGGAGAAAGAAGTAGCAGGCAGTAGAAGGCATCACTGTACAAAAATAGGGGACTCCATCACATTTGCGAAATTAAGCAATACGATGATTTCTAAAAAAAATAAGTAAGTTATGTCATGTTACTTACAATAGATAGCAATGTTGTTCCCATTCAGTAAAATCTGATCAAGTTTAGTGATACGGCGCCCTTCAGCTGTGATCTCACTGGAATCAAAATGGGGAAAAACAGCATGGTGAAAATGAGTGCATTGCACTTCAAATAGAATCTTGGGAAAATCCAGTAACAAAAAAATTCAGGAAGATCATATAAGTACCAGAAAAGAGAGACCATAAAATCCCACTATAGTGACATGTGGACAACCATTTTTTTTCCCTTCATGCTCAAATCCCTCTAGGCCACTCCCTATGGGGTTACACCTCATCGACTTATTAATGTGTGTGGATTGGGATGTTTACACATGCTCATGGGATTAGTCTAAATTATCCATGTTACAAAAAAGGGGGACGGGGGAGAAAAGATGCCTAAATTATCCTATCGAAGTACTATGAAAAAAATAATTGCTATTTTGTGTTTATCATTTTATTGTTATTTTGTGTTTATCAAATTTGGTCAACATTACATGCATTCTTTGACATGTGCAACATACCAATGAACTAATCACCAAGTGATTGATTCTTCATGGTTACTTTTATAGTTCCTTCTAACATAATTTTCCAAGATGACATAAATAATAATACATTATTTGCATCTTTTAAAACTTAACTAAAATAATGAATTTTGTTGAGTAAGTTTAGTAAATTATTTTTATAGATGTTCCTTTACATCCTAATTTCATTAAATATATAATTAAATTTATTCAAGTATTGTGTATAATTAGATTTATTAAAATACTATCTTGAATCCATGAATCTCGCAATTTGGAAGTCACTAAGTCAAACACCTCCTACCACTGTTGGATTCTAATATGCAAACCTTACCCATACATCATGGACTTTATTTATTTGTGGATTGGCCTTGTCTTACCAGTGGTATCAGCATTCACAACTACATGCCTCCTCAATGGGCTCAGGAAGTCAAAATTCTATCTCAACTCAGGAAGGCCACAGTTAATGTTTGATTGAATGGCATTTCAAGGTCAAGATCTTACCCACTCCAGAAAGGGTATCTAGTAGTGTTCGGGCATAATTGGAAACAATTGCAGGAATAAGGAACAGAAGGGGGAGAAAAAGAAGATATTCCAGTAGCAACTAAGTAGCAAAAATGCAACTGTAGAATGAAGTTAAGGGCTTAAGATGTCAATCCATAAGATACAAGGAGAGGCTTTGTAGAAGAGAGATGGCATTGACCTGCCTTTACCATTCGCTTTTGTTGGGGATGTTAGAATGAAATTCAAAGTTCAAGTCTAACAAAACTTGTCTATGATTTAGAGTGATTCATTTGGCTGTTCTACATCAACTCCAGTGGATGTTTAATATATTTTTTTTAAAGGTAACAGAGATACTGTATTAACTCAAAGGAAACATACAGAAAACATGGATAGGTACACAAAAGATAATGTTATAGAGCATTATTCATGAAATCCCTAGTCCAAACAAAAATCAATGTACAAAGAACTCATTGCAATTCACATTTTTTTGCCTAGAAATCTGGAATCCCATTCACCACTCTCTGCACATGGACGAAGGATACATCCAAATTCCACTTGAGCTTCCTAATCTCCCAAAAGATGGGAATAAATAGAACGAATGTTCATGAAATCCCTAGTCCAAACAAAATCTGCACAAAGAATTCCTTGCAATTCCCATTTTTTGCTAAGAAATATGCAACTCCATTCACCAATCTCATTGGTGATGAGGTGGATGTAACCATCTCTAATGTATCAGACCTAATTCGAGCTGCGACAGGGTAGCCTTTTGGAGAGAATTGGAGGATCTTGGAAGTTGGGAACTGGTTTATGGTGTATAACGGGGATCTCAATGTAGTAAGGTCCCCCTCAAAAAGGAGGGGAGGGGAGTAGGATCACTCAATGCATGGAAGCCTTTTCAGAGTTTATTGATAGGTATCACTTATTGGGATTATCCTTTATCTGAGGAAGGTTCACCTGTTCAAACCGACAGGAAAGGGTTGCCATGAGTAGATTGGATCAGTTTTCAGTCTCGGAGTTGGAGTGTGCAAGCCTGGTTAGACCACTTGGGATGATTTGGGAAAGAAAGAAATCTTCAGACAAACAGTGAAAGCTCCTGTTATGGCTCTCTTTCAAAATCCATGGCCACAATTCTCAAAGGTTTTAACCAAACTGATTTATGTGAACAATCAAGGCACCTTTTTTAATAAGACTGCAAGCTAAGAGAAGATCTTATCAACAAGTATAAACATAAATGTGTGTAAGAAGACACTGAATGGCAACCTAGATTAGGGGAGAGATGGATCAAAAAAGAGGACAAAAACATCATATTCTTTCACGCAGTCACATTTGCTCATTGCAGAGTAAATTGTATCAAATTCATTATGGTTAACAATGTTTCCCTTTTTAATAAATCAAATTTTACTAATTCCATTGTCCATTTCTTCAAAGATCGGTACTTTAATGATCCATGGGAAAGACCTTATCTTTTAGATCTCACCTTCCACTCCATTCCAAAAATTCAACGTCCTTGGAACACCCTCTCTCCATTGTTGAAGTCAAGACTGCAGTTTGGAATCTTAGCAAGACTGCTCCCTAGGGCCTGATGGCTTCCCATTATCTTTCTTCAAAGAATTCTACGACATTGTGCATAACGATCTCTTTGCCTTTGTAGGAGAATTTCATCGCAGAAGCGAACTATCTATGGAGTTCAATGCTACATTTGTGGCAATGTCTATAATATTCTAGTGAAAACTTTGGCTAATTGACTCAAGTAAGTTTTTTTTTGGAAAGGTACTCAAGTAGGTTTTTCACAGCATCATTTCTCCTATTCAAGGATCTTGCATAGAAGGTCAACAAATTATGGATGCAATGTTTATAGCCCATGAAAGTCTAAATTCCCAGCACCTTTCGAGATGTGAAGCCATTGTTTGCAAATTGGATCTTGAAAAGTCTTATAACATGGTTGACTGGGATTTCTTGAATTTCTTTTGGTGAACATGGGGTTTGGCCAGAAATAGTGTGCTTGGATCAAGAATACGCCTCATTTACTCATGTCTCCATTTTGATCAATAGTTCTTCAGATGGCTTCTTCAAGAGTGAGGTCTCAGCCAAGGCAACCCCTTCAGTATAATCAATGATACCAAAGCTATTAGCAATTTGAGCTCCAAAGCAGCCAAACTTCACATAATCAAAAAGGGTTTCCACATTGACCACACATCCCTTGAGTTCTATTGCTTACAATTTGTCAATGATGCTGTCATTTTTTGTGAAGCTGAGGTTAACCATCATCAAAAAAATGCAGAGAAGAACAATATAAAATTACAAAATAATAAAGGTCAAACCTAGAGTATAATTAATGCAATAGTCATGAAATTTACTAATTTAGTAGTAGTTGTCTATTTGAGTTCATATAGACTGTGAATGTATGCTTGCTTATGCTTTATTCCACTTGACTTTGTGCATCCAACACAGGTTCATTTTTTATAGATAAAATAGATATTGGCTGCACAAATGTACCTAAAAGGTTCACACTTTCTTTTTCTCAGATAGATCTGTAAGGGTCACAAATGGAACCAAGTGTTCTTTCTTCTTTTGCCTGTTAAGTTGACCTATTATGAGTTTATACCATGGTAATTCCAGCCGCATATTATTTATAAAACCATTTTCTTGTTCATCAATTCTTTTTCTAGATTCTGGATTGAATAATTCTATTGGGAAAAAAATGCACCCCCCTTCCCCTTCTTTTAGTCAAGGTCCCTATTATTAAAGTCTGCAAATTACTCCTTATATCTAGGAAATCTAAGAAATTCAAATTTAAGCTTGCACTTACTTCCACAATTGTCTTCAGCCTTACCAGACATACAAGTTCCATCAAAGACTAATCATGAAACATTACAGAACAGAAGAAAATAACAATGAAAAATAAAACCAAACAAAATGCTAATTCAACATTTTCAAAGAGGGGGGAATACTATTCCGTGACGTCTTCGAGAACCATGTTGACGTATACATCAAATCCTCGGAGGGTTCCAACAAGCTCTTTGTCACCCTTCATTATCACCCATATTTTTGACCCTATGCATCGATCAATCAGCTCTGTCCCCATTCACACAAACAAGAACAAAAGTTCCATCAGACCCTTATTCTAATACAGCAAGTAAATGGACACTTAGATGGGAGAAGAAGTAAATGAAAGAGGGAGACCTGATGGGAGAAGCTGAGAAGGGTTGTGAGACATTTTTGCTTCTCCTCTCTAAATCCGCTTAAGGGTTTCTTGACGTTCTCGCGAAATTGAAAGCGAGCAAATACAGCCTGAAGTTTAATGCTTAGATAAATAATTGCTGCAACCTGATTGATTGTAGATTTGTAATCCTGCTATAATAATGAAATACAAATGCAATGAATCCTGCAACACAAACATGTGAATGACCGGCTATTATTACCATCTGCTTGTAGGTTGAGCATTTTTATTTACTTTAATGTATTGATTGTAGGGAAGTCCTTTTCTCTTGTTGGTTAGTGACATCAGTGATAAATCTTATCGTTATAAAATGATTTCTCTTGATGATTGTATATGTGTAAATGTACATGTAATCACATTTATTTAAAAAGTATATTTTCCTTTTATTATCATTTGTGGAGACTAGGGCTGCAACTCGGGTCAGGTCGAGAATTTCGGGCCAGCAAATCGGGTCGAGTTGAGAAGATAAAAATCCGCATGGAATTCGGGTCGGGTTGGGTTGAGAATTTTACAAGTTAACCAGACCTGACCTGGCTAAAATGGGTTCAAAATACGGGTCGGGTCAGAATTCAGGTTGATTCGGGTTGGAATTCGGGGCGGGTTGTGAAGTTCGGGTTGGTAATTCGGGTCGGATTGGGTTCCATATATATCAACTTAGGTTGGGTGGGGTTTTAAGGAACCCGACCCGCCCGACCCGATTTGCAGCCCGATGCGACACCTCTTCAAAATTGGTGCATTTGAAAGGATAACTCATGCCTTTAAGTTTTAAATTTTAATTATTTAAAATTATTATTAATTCTTTTTTTTAAAAAAAAAAAAAAAGCTTTAGAAACATAATAATTGATCTAATAAATATGAATTTTGATGGAAAACATGGTTTTTGGCATGACCCATCTTCAGAATATAACAAGGTTATTTTTGTAATCCTCACATTTTTAAAAACTAGAAGTTTATGGATTAAAAATAATTTGAATTTGACCAAAATTTGGAGCTTAAAAATAGCTTAAATAATCCAACCAACATGTTTTTGGTGGACACCATATTCAAGCATAGATCTTTCTTATGCATGTGAGTAGGTTTTTTAAAGGCCACAAATGAACGTTTAATCTAATTATATTTTATGTAAGCCCATAGTCAAGTACAGAACTTTCTAATAAAGATGATTTCGATAAGTTGAAGTGGGGTCTTGGATTCTTAGTAAATAAAAAAAAAATGACTTGATTGATCCAATGTAGGTGATTTTCATTGGCCCTGTAATCAAGCTTTGACCTTCTTTATCAAAATGACTTTTGTAGACCTCGCATGTTTTTTAAAAGCCACAAAAGTTTAACAATTACTGGAATAAGTGAGCCGAACCACGAAGAAAACCGGAGAACCACCCAACCAGAAAACCGAAAATGTTAAATTATTAGGGTTTCAACAATTTTATTTAAAAATAATTTAGAGTTTCTTCATATATTAGGATTTCTACAATTTTTTCATATAAATATGGAGAGAAATCGAGAGGAATCATACTTGAGAGAGATAAAGAGAAAAAGAAGAAGCTGTAGGCAAGACTCCGACGGATTCTTGCTCCCAAAATCTAGGGTTTCTGCACAGGAAAAAGAAAATAATTAGGGCTTATGCAATTTTATTTAAAATAAATAAATTAGAGTTTCTGCATGTAAATAGGGAGAGAGACAGGGGGAGGAATCGTATTAGAGAGAGAGAGAGAGAGAGAGAGAGAGAGAGAGAGAGAGAGAGAGAGAGAGAGGAAGAAAAGACTCGTGCTAAAAAAAAAAGAGCCACATTCCACTGATGAGAAAGGGCCAACTTGAGAGAGAACGAAAAGGGCTGCTTGACAGAGAGAGCGATGAATCAGAGAGAACGAAGGGAAGAAGAGAGACAGAGAGAACAAAGGAAAAAACCCGGGAAAGAAAATAATCACAATCGAATGAAAAATATAACAAAAGGGATTCGGAGATTGGAAAAAAATGGACGGAAATGAATTTAAAAAAAAAAAAAAGAAGTAAAGAACAAAAATCTACCTGATTTAGGCTTAAAGGATTACAGCTAGATTTTGAATCGCTCTAGTGAGAAGTCTGTATCCACTTCGCTTGAATCTTGAAAAAACCTCAGAAGTAGCAGCTGGTGTGACGAGTATTGATGGCTCTCGAACGGGTGAGTTTTCAGCTAAATGGAGCAGAGAGAACGAGACGGGTTACGAGCGAACGGGTGAGTTTTGATGACTCGAAACTTTGTTTAAATATATTCGGAAAATGGACCTGAGTCACTTCGAACGATTTTGAGTGAGTTGACTTTGTAAGTTTTATTGAATTTTTAAAAAATATTTAAAATTAAAAAATTATTTAATTTGACTATATTTTTAATCAACTCTGAATTTCAACTTTAAAATTATATAATTTAGTATTTAATGGATTTATAAACATTGAGAATATCCAAAAAATGAAGAGTGAGGTTTAATGAAGGGTAATAGATAAATCTAAGTGGCATTTTTAGAATGATATTTTTTTTGATAAATCAGGTCCACTATATTTAAAAAGTTATAATTTTAAGAGCTCAAATATCAATAATTAAAATACGAATGGATTTTTAATCCAACATATCAACTTGAAATGAGCTCAAATTAGATATAGATATAATTCAATAAAAATAGATTTGTTTGAGAATAAGAATGAGAGAGTTCGGACTTCACTGGCCCATATGGGATACTATGATAATATAAATGTTGCTCTAATTTTACTTTTTAGTGGAGTTCTTGATTGTATTGAGATAATGATATTACAATACAATAACTGATTAGCAAATAGTTTATATTTTATAGAGAAACATTATGAGACTTTGGATATAAAAATCCATGAACCAATCAAGTCATATTTTATTTTCTAATTATTTAAATTTTTTATCCTAAAAAATTGATTATTATGGTCTTCACCATTAACAATTTTCTCAGCATTTGGAATTTGCCTTGTTAAAAGAAACAGGTCCTAAAAGAAATTATCTTGATTAAAAAGATCTTTACTCAAAATGTTGTCCAAAAAAAAACATATTTATTAGTTCAATTATTTTGTTTCTAATGCTAAACTTTTTTAATATTAAGAACAATTTTAAATAATTAAAATTTAAAACTTAAAAGCATGAGTCATACTTTAAAATGCATCAATTTTGTGATTGCATAGCCCTATTATATCATACAAACATATCCAACAGAAAAAATAGCTGAGGTAGCATTCTCTCCTTTTTTCAGTGCTTTTGTGCAGCCAACATGCAGTTTATCTATAAGCAGTATACCTCCACAAACTATATGAACTCAAGGAGATGCCTTCTGTGTTATTGCAGACGAATTAGGGGTGAAATTCGGGTTGAATGTTAATAAACTAAACTCACGTCAAAACTTGTTGAATCCTACCTAACCTGACGTGACCTGATTTTTTTACCCAACTCAATCCGAGTGCTGGTTTATAACTTGGTGTACTCGGATTACATCGAGTTGATTTTAAATTTCTTAATAGAATCCGATCTGAATTTCATGCGGTTTTTTTCCGACCCGACCCGACCTGAAATATACAAATACATAACCCAAGCCCACTGATTTCTCGAGTTGGGTCATACGGGTTGGGTTAAAACCCGACCCAAGTTTCACCCTAATACTTTAGATTTGACGATGAAGGGAATGAATGACTATAATAATAATGAACAACAAAGATTATATACAGATAGTAAAGGTTTGCCTCCATAATTTTGGACAGTAGAAAGAATACAAATGTATAAAGACTAGATACAAGTGAATAAGAGACTCTCATCCCAATTTATATGCCTAAGATGCTTCTTTTGGAAATTGGAGAGGTGATTGGGTAACCATCCTCATACAAAGCCCTGGCTCTATCATCTTCATCAGATTTCTCCATTGTTTTTTCATTGTTGTCGGAATTCTCCTTAATTCTATTAATGAATTCAGCTAATGAACCTTGTAGATATGCTTGGTATTCTTCACTGACTAGATTTTCATTTTGGTTTGTGATCATCCGGGCGCTGCTTTGAATTTCTGTATTATAACAAGCATTGGTGCTTGAACTTCTTGAGGTCATGTTCATTGTGCGTGTAGTATTACTATTTGGTGTGGGTTGAGCTCGCTCAGTTTTGGCCCTCTGCAGTTGGACCTGAGATACCTTGTCACCAACCCCCTCTCCTTCCAATATCCTCAGCACCTACATTGGATCATTCATAGATGAGACACCGAATGTTAGAAATCCTTCCTTTCATGTACTAATTTGTTCAAATCAAAGGGTAAGAAAGTAGTATGAACCTTGGACATGCGAGGCCGCCTTTCTGGGGCAGGTTTTATACATAAACTAGCAGCATGCATCATGCGACACACCTCTTCAACATCATAGTTGTCTTCCAATCGGGGGTCTATCATCTCAAAAATCAACTTCTTCTCTAACAGCGGACGACCCTGCATGGAGTTGAACATGGTTCAAATTATTATCTGTTAAGATACTGAAAAATCTAAAGATGACCCATTTTATCATTTGTACCTTATTATTATTATTTTTTTAAGTTCTCTCAAGTTCATTCAGCCATAAGGCTGTATATATATATATATGAACATGGTCAGCCTGAAAGTTTGATACACTTCGCTCAAAGCAGACTATACCTTGGTCCAAATTCCGGGTTTGATAGCCAAACTGGTTTTGGCATTCAGTCGTAACCGTTGTTAAATTTAAAGACAAATAGCCAACGAATTGCAATCATGAACCACCTCTGCCTAATTTCAGAACGCTTGCTTGGGCTCAGATCATTTGTCAGCTGTGAAGTGATAAAAGTCCCACATCGGTTAATTTGAGAAACCAACGACTTTATATAACACTTGAGGCATTCTTCTCTCAATGACTAGCTTTTGAGAGTGAGTTCTACTTTAAGAATGTTCTCAAGTTATAGTTTTCTAACATCAGACTTATCTATGCCCTCTTCTATCTAATTCATGAACTTGTGTTCCATGAGATTTCTACTATCTCATCTTATTTGTGGTGGTACCTCCCATTTATGTTAACATCTAGATGAATTAGATCTTGCAAGGACTAAAGCTCACAAGATCATCAAATTTGCCCTTTGATCAAGACGTGATAATGGGCATTTCTATACCTTTCTGATTGTTGAGAGAGAAGGGAACGGATTGGAACAATAAAAACAACTAGTTGATGAGGACAGGATTCACACAAGAGACAATTTACTGAAATGGTCAAGATCCATTATCATCACAGAAATGAAAAGTTTGTGTGGACCATATCAGTATCTCTGTTGAGTAGAATTCCATCAATGTACTTACCCATTCAGGAAGGTATTGTTTGCCTTGGCTTCTAGACAAATCGACAGCCTTAAGGCCACTTATCAGCTCCATTAGCAACACACCAAATGCATATACATCGGCCTTCTCTGTTATTTGTCCGGTTCGAGTGTACTCAGGAGCTAAATACCTATACAAGTACAACAAAATGTTGATGAAATAATCTAAACAGTAAATTACAATCTATTGATGGGTGCTTCATTTTGTGAAACCATGAAAAGGAAGCATCATACTGAATTATGAACAAAATAGAGCAGAACAGAATAAAACTAAAGCATAGTATATCATCTATCACATTAACTGAAACAAAAACTTAAGAGCAGGCAATCACATATAATGCAAATTTGTACCCATGAAGTGTAAAATATAAGTATATATATTTACAAATATAATTCACTTTTCTTTAGCAGACAAGTGGTTATTTGGATACTATGTAGAGTAAGCAAAGAAGAGAGATGAAAAGGATAAAAGAAAAAGAAAAACTGTAATTAAAAGCATAATAGAGGGTAATTTGAATCTGAAAGAAATGGAAAATACACACCCAAATGGCTCTGTGAGTTCTTGAATGAGATGCTCATACCAGCCCTAACTATTATCAGTTAGAAGGTACTTAAGCAGGGTAGAAATCTCTATCAGAAATTTGTAATACATTTATTAGTCTAGTATTTCATTAAGGAATCCATGTTGTCTATAAATTTAAGGAACTGTAACATAGGAAAGAAGGTTTAATTGCTTACCCAAGTGTGCCTACGACACGAGTTTCTTCAGCTTCATCCCCATCTGCTTGCCACCTGGCTAGGCCAAAATCTCCTACCTATTTGCATTCCATGTTAATCTCTGTCACTATTAAGATTTTTTATTGGCAATGGATTGATAGAAGAGGAGAATGTTCCAGTGCTGGACACCAATAGCAAAATTTTAATATTTCTGAGCCAAGCCACAGTTCAGTTGTAAATTAATAGCATATATGAGCTCTCACTCGATCCAAAGCTAAAAATCAAAACAAGTGAAGCCCATTATATGTATTATGATCTTAATTCAATAGCAACAAGATTTGCCAATATCTAGGTTTTCCTCTGTGTCCAACATGCAATCATTCACATTACATTGTTGAAACTGACCATGGGCTCGAAGTCGTGAGTGAGGAGGATGTTGTTGGGCCTGAGATCTCTATGAACGATGCAACCCACACGACAATCTTCATGAAGATACCGCAGACCTCTTGCAGCACCTATAGCCACCT
Organism: Chimonanthus praecox; assembly: GCA_022113865.1. NCBI lineage: Eukaryota > Viridiplantae > Streptophyta > Magnoliopsida > Laurales > Calycanthaceae > Chimonanthus > Chimonanthus praecox. The sequence goes on from CM039088.1 coordinate 63,127,312, forward strand.
TCATTCTATTTTTCCATGCCATCACTTCTTTTGAGTTCTTTTCTGCAAAATTAATCATCTTAATCAGCGCTGAGAATGACATTGAAGAGTTTTTTGACGCTCATGATGGATCGATCAATCAACTTCTTGAGACCCTATAGGAATATTAGTAGATGTGATAAATCCAAACAAATTTCTAGTTTACATCCAGGCCTGAATAAAACATAGTAGTTTCAACCATAACTTCTACTCCATGGGTGGAATCATGGAAAATAAAGAAAGAATTGATCCAAGGGGAGATTTTGAGCTTAGGAGATTAGGAAAAAAATTTACTCAAAATGAATTTTGCCCCGTGGCTATCGCTGTAGGGAGAGATGGGCTGTTGCTAGAGCAGAAAGGTCCATGACTCCATGGAGATGAGAGGGTGCTTTTAGCAGAATATTCAATCCAGGAAGATCTTCTTGTACAGGTTCTACCCTTAGCTGAGAATCTCTGATTTTTTAAACATATTTGGTCCTATTCTACTGCTTGCTGGACACTAAATTTAGAAATTTCCAATTTTCTAGATTGAATTTCCAATATCCAGAGATGCAGGGTAGTCAAGCACACGTTAAGATCTTATGCATCTGAAGTTTTGCCCTTTTCATTATTGTGGACCATGTTCATATTGTTTTCATAGCGAAATTCTTTTCAGGTCTAATATGAAAGGTCTCAACCTTCTACTCACTTGTGTTATGGCGACCATCTGCCATTCCTGATTGTGTTACTTGATTATGCATGTTACTCTTATAGGTAGGTAGGTAGGTAGGTAGAGACTAGAGAGAGAGATGCTATTTTACCATATAAATGCTTGTCCAAGGAGCCATTGCAGGCGAACTCGTAGACGAGTAGCCATTCCTTCTCCATGCAGTAGCCCACCAACATCACCAAGTTCCTATGTTGTGCACAACTCAAGACCTCCACCTCTGAGCAGAACTCCGATGCTCCCTGTGCACTCGCTGACTTGTGCTGCTTCACACCAACTACCTGCCCATTGGGCAACACCCCTTTATAAACAGGCCCATACCCTCCCTCTGCCAGGAAATTGGCACTTGAGAACCCATCTGTGGCCCTGTCCATTTCCTTGTAACTGAATTTTCTTGGGGGCTTGCCAAAGATGGGTGCATTATGCTTGCACACCGAGCAAAGTGGTGGCGGTTTTGGAGGGTGCTTGATGGAGATAGAGATGGCCCTCCTTATACTTGAGGTTCGGTCGATTGGTGTACTAGTTGGAGGAGCAGTAGAAACTGTTGTAGCTTTGCCACCTACCCTATCTCTATCATCTTTCAAGCTCCTCCTTCCAGGGACTAGAGCATCGGAGTGACACGGGGTCGCCAAACGCTTCAGTTGCCTTGGCAAATCTGCTGACCTTCTAGCTGGAATGGGTGCTTTTGGTGGCTTCTCCAATTGTTTTACACCATTATTTCTGTCTGTGCCTGTTTTATGCCCATAAAGCCATTAATCCATTAACATGGGAAGTCACCATGTGAATAAACCAAGGGTGATTTTGTATGTACCCTGTATTGGTGGTCTGTCTGAACTATGAATACTTTGGCGTATGTTTCCCAACCAATTCAAATAAAATTGAAAACCACATTAGTAGGAAAACTATTTTTAGTTGTTCGACATAGCAGCCAAATGATTCATAACTTCAGCCACTCGTAGCACATCCAAATTCACCTTAAAACCATACAAGTTGAGGTAGCAGCAGAGTATACTACTCTTACCAAACTGAACCTTGTCTCTATCCACGATGGAATCATCTTCGTCAAATACCGACACTTTCTTCAGCTCTTGTGATTTAGCATGAGAAGTGTTGGTCTTGGATACACCTGCAATTTTATATTCAAGGCCAAGAGGCTCCGAATTCCTGTAAAGAAGGGATTTAGAAGGGTGATAACTTGCCACAAAGGGTGCAGGTGGAGTCTTTTGAGCATCTTCTCTTTCAATGCTTGAGAAAGAATGCGAATTGTCGGTGTTCGCGCTCTGACTGTCCAATCCAAGACTGCTCTGGGGAGTTGGAGTGGTACTCTTAGAATTTGAACGATGCATTGGAAAGATGTCTGGCATGTCTTCTTCCATCTTATCACCTTGGAGCCCAATTGTATGTTCGAACTCCTCCGATGCTTGAAACTGGGGATTTATCAGCCTCAGAGTTTTGGGGATGGCATGGTCTATTACTATGATGTTGCAAGTGAGTTGTTTCAGGCAGAATTCACCTTCCTTCTTCAATCGTCTGTATCATTGAGAAAATCACTCAACAAGGTCAACCACATTTATGCATCAGACGAAGCTAAAGTTTACCAATTTTCTCTGCACGAGTTTTTCTCCCTTTGATGATCTTCTTGGTAAATTTGACAGTTTTAACATAAAATTTGTAGCCATTAACAAAGAACATAAATTTGTATAGAAAAAAATATTTATCTAATGATTTTTTGTATAAAACCCAATGCAATTTGCATTTTGGGCAGTAAAAAGGCCGAGTGCAGTTGCCTCCGCGAATTCAGATGAGCCGATTTTCTATATACATGCATAGAGTTTCAAACCTGACCTGAAATATGAAACAGAAGCTGGTTTCATATTTTGCTTAGAGCTGTAACTTAGCCTGATATTCGTATACACAGACTGGGCTCAGAACAAATATTTGGCCCAATACAAAGCTGGGAAAGCTTCGACCCAGTTGCAGCAGCCTGATTTAGAATTTATTTTTGGCCCGTTTTCACAGAATTGGCCCACCTAATTAGAATGTGAAAAATAAATAATTGATTGGACCTTGTCACTTTCAAAGTTATGATGGCCCAACTGCTTAGTCGGACCCACTACAGGGAGGTCCATATCAGTACCATCACATTCAATGTCCTATTTTATTGGACGGCAAAATATTTTATAGGCATAACTTTAATAATTATCCTAATGAAAACAGCTTTCAAAGATTGAATGAGCTTCAAGGTACAGTGCAATCTACAACATATCAACCTGGTCCAATAATCGATCTGGATCTTCCATTTTGTCAAACCAACTCTCATAAATAAACAAATTACCAAATCTAATCTACAACAATGGACTGATCTTCCCCGTAGGATCAACCCCCATAAAATAAATGCTTCAGATTATTTGACCTAATTAGTGATTGAATCATCCATTCCGTAAGCCCAGCATTTCCAATTTTAATGTCTAAACAAATCATTTAACATTCATTTAAGACTTCACTGATGGATTATGCCAGTTGACTCGCCCAGGTTGCACCAAATGGATGGCTAACATAGATGATTTCTCAATATGAAGTGTTCAATTAAGGAATTGTACATTTATTATAATATGATTTCACAGGGTTAAGTGAGATGAACAGAAGATTTAATGTACGATGTAATTCAACTGAAATCTTAATTCAATCATCATAATTTTATGAGATGAACTATGAAAAATCAACAACTTATAATAATCAAATCGACAAATCTTCAAGCTCTAAAACCACAAATACAAAATGAAAGGATTAGTTTCAAATTTACCCCATCTCATCTAAACATTTGTAGCCCGCTTCAAATTTTAATGCGATTTCTCTTTAGATAAGGAATATTGAGTCTCCCCACATTTTTTATTACAAATGCAAATGAGAAAATAATACCTCATGTACCTAATTTCATGGATCATCTCTCAAAAAGAAAAAGTAAAGTTGTGTGTTTATAAACTCTAAATTTCTTTATATTAGAAACTTTAATTTTTAGAAAATTGGATATTTTAATTTGTATTTGAAAGACGATAAATTAGAAACAAATATGTAAGAAATACAATGAAGGTACACTAAATAAGTGGATCTCTCTCTATCTTCGAAGTCTAAATATTAAGTGAAGAACCTTTTCAAACCATTTTCAGTCCACTAACAACTAATCTCATCATCCTCCAGTGACAATCAAGCAACAAGATTTTAATTTAAATAGATTTTTGTGTAATCTCAACCATTAGAATCTATAGTTGTGAAAAACACTTGGAGAATTCTAACAGAGTAAACAATTCAAAGGAGCTTTGTATTCAGTCTACCTATCTAGAATGACCCATGCAGCTCCAAGTTCACCAGCTTTTGTGGCAACGCAGCCCATCTGCGCATCAGTGATCATCTTTACATGGGTTTCTACCTGCATCACCACTCATGTTTCAGTACATTTATTTTCCGCATCCTAATATAAGAATTTTTTTTAATTTGATCAAATTCCCTTTAAAGTTCTTTTGCATCCTGTTTGTCATTTTATTTCATGATTATTCATGATTTACCTGCTTAATGCGGTTTGCTGAACATAGCTGCTTAATCATCTGCACACAAACTTCGTTTATCCTCTGCTCCCACTGACCAGCCCTATTCATTGACATGGCATGAGTGGGACTTCCCTTCTCTTCATAAAGTCCCCATTTCCTGAACAAGCCTGACACATTCAAATGGGCGAATGAACGGAAACAATGTCATGTGGCAGAAAAGGATAGAATTGTTAGGACTCTAGTATCCATCACAAAAGAATAGTCTGTTAGGTGGAGTGAATCAAGTCCTTTATAAATCATTAGATTTCCATATAAATCCTTAAATTTCCATCTAAACTTTCAACGTGAGACTCGTTCGCAACAATCCCAACAAGAATTACGTAACAAGATTGAAAGAAGAGAAATACTTACTAGAGAGAAAATGGTGGAAGCCAGAGGGGTCGTTCCGATTGGCAGCCTGGTTGGAGGAAGGAAGAAGTGCAAGTAGGACTAGCGTGTCGCCGGCTTTGATCACGTTGCGCACAGCCCACTCGAGGGCGTAATCGGTTATCTCCTTGCTTGCATCCACAGCCACCACCACCACCTCACTTTCATTGTTCCTCAACCGTGCCCCCATTGATGATCGCCTCCGAGTCACCGATATCGATCACAAAAGAGCAGTTTTCCGGCTAAATTTTGATCTGTGTAAACTTTATAAACTGTACTTTTTATTTAAATTAAGACTTAAATGGAACAGCAGAAAGAACAGTTTGCATTGACTGCGACGGGGCCTTGAGAGAGGAAAGCACACCACTTGGCCTACATCTAAGCAAGCATGGCCAACTAGTCTTTGTCATGTTGTCTTTGGAGCCAAATATCAGACGGCTTTGGAAGCTTCATCAACATTATGTTAACCCATATAATAATATTAGATCTTCAATACTGTCTTTTGTTTTGGCTCATTGGAATGGTTCAATACTGTCTTTTGTCTTGGCTCATTGGAATGGCTATGGAGTTGCTGGGATTTAGAGAATTTCTTTTTATTTATTTAGATTGATTGAGAAATCATACTAGGGTGTAGTTGCCGTTCAGGAGATTCCTCCAAGTTACTACAATCATGGAGTATATCCTTTTTAAACTGAAATCATTGCATGGACACGAGGACTCTTTCTTGCAGGGCCCATCAGAAGGGTGACCTTCTCATCTATTCTTTGGTGTGGAGAGGAAAATGATAAGAAAGGGATCTTAGATTGGTGTCGAGATCTTTTAGAGCATCTTCTTACTGATCTTTGGGTTGAATTAAAAAAAAATCACATTTTAAATGAGTTCTTGACCCTTATACAATCAAATCTTCCTCATTTCCCCTCAAAATATCTTATTTGGTAATTGTTTCAAAAGAAATTGTTGTATTTTATGATATTATATCATGTCTTCAATTTCTTCCATTTGACGCCCTTCAGAGGTATTACTCTCTTTACCAGCAGTAAAGTTTGATATTTTGTATGCAAAATTTGAAATCTATTCCATCGTCTAATTTTTTATCGTAAGGTTTAAAATTTTAATCTTTTGATAATAATTATGTTAAATATGATACCCAAAGAAGATTACCTCAATCCAATTATGGAAGTTATATGTTTTAAGCTCCTAAAATATTAGTTACTTTAAATTAATTTTAAATCCTAACAATTTGCATCTACATTAGATCTACTTTTGCTCCATTTAATGGTCCATTAAAAGATCTAAGTATAAATATGTACCACTATAAAAATCACTAATCCAATCTTAGAAGCCATGTTTTTAAACTCTCGTGATTCTTATAAATTTAAATTATTTTTGAATATCTAATACTCTTAAAAAAAAAAATTAATAGTTAAAAGGTAGTCAATATGTATACTTCAAAACATACTCATGTTCATCCAATGATTTACGAATATGCATGTACATATAAGTTATAATTTAAATATACATATAAATTTGAATAAAAGTGGATTTTTTTTTATATCATGTTTTAAATTGTTTATATTTTTTACATATATAAACTATAGAGTATATAATTTATTTTTGATTTATTGTTTATATAACTTTTTGAACTACTTTTATAGAACAGTCTTAATTCTACCGTTCCTTGGTTCCAGTATAAATTCTTTGTTCTTCAGGTTTTCGGTCGTCGAAAAATCACCCAATATAAAAGCTCTCTATCTGAAAAGATCTGCTAAGAACCTTCTATCAACTAAAATAACGAATGTACGCACTTTTTATTTAAAATTGATTTTTTGAATGACTACAATTTGGGTTAGGGTCAAATAGGGGTGACTTACAATCTAATCATGCTGAAAAAGCAAAATCCAATTTTAATTTGAGTTGGGTTATGTATCTTTTTCATATGTCAACTCATCCGAATTATAAATAGGAGCATTCTCAGTACATAAGTTTGCATTTTGCATCATGTTTGGTACTACTCTTTGATGAGTTATTTTGAAAGGTTTTAAATTATACTTTCTCTCTCTCAAATTAGTTGTTTTATATGAATTTTGAAATATTCTCTAAATAATTATCTCATTTATATTGAAGTAGTATAAAGTGTGTTAAAAATAGATGAGATCACATGGATGGCTAACTTTATATAGAGAATTCTTTAAAAAATACAGATGTTTCAAATGAGACAATTAAAATTGGACGAAAGGAGTATTTTATACAAACAAAAGTTTGTTTTGATTATATAAAAGAACTTATATTTTTTAAGACCTTCAAAATTGAATATTTTATAATGATGAAAATTCATTTAGTTAAATTAATATGTTTTAAAAGTCAAATTGGACTCGGGTGCAATTTACAGAGAGAGAAATTATTTGAGGGATTTTAAATTTTTTCATTAAAATCCATTTTTGGTTTTGAAAAATCACAAACATCAAAGGCCATCATGGGCTTAGGCAGTTTCATCCCATTTAATTAAAAGATAACATGAAAATTTGTTTAAAGAACCATAAATAGCTATGGACCATCAGTGCTTTAAAGAGAATGGATGAGATTGATTGATGGCATGGACACAGGACACGAGAGTAAACGTGTTGTGTGTGGGAAGCTCATTTGGCTAGCGATAGAAGCAGGGCAAGAGCCAGAGAGGTGAGACGGGGGATGGGATGGAGAACGGCTGGGGAGGATATGCGACATGACATGCCTCGGCCCTCAATCCTAAGTGTCCAAATCCTCTAGAAATGGATTTCTATAAGATCCTGACTCAGTGGCAGAGAGCACTCTCTTTTCTCTTTCATTTATTGTTTCAGATTGAATCGACGAGAGAATAGCTCAATAGAGTTAGACTTTTGTCAAAAGTTCAAATAGTTTCAAGAAAAACCAAAGCAGTTTTCAATTTTATTTTTATGTCTACATTCGTATCAAAATAGAAAGTTAATTTTCGTATCAACTTTCTTAAAAGTGAAACATACAAACGGTACACTTAAAAAAGAAAATGTACAGTTCTGCCAAAGAATATACGCTTTATTCAGGTCTTGAGCTTTTTAAAGAGTAGAACCCAGGGTTCATTGATCAAAACGGACACTCTGTTGGATACATAATAGACACTTGATGCATGGAAATTCTCCCAAACTATATATTTATGTTGGATGAGAGTGAGTGTTTTTTTATTTCATTTCTTATATAAAATAAAATTAATCTCACAAATATAAAAAACCATACCTAAGCTTTATAAATCGTAAAGTCTAGAAGCGAGTCAATTTCTCTAAGACTCTTACGGAGCTCCAATAAAGGGTCACTTCTCATGTGAATATGTATAGAATAAGATCCCATCGATTTACTTGGTGTGCGCAGATAGGAGGGTTTTTACATACCCCGGAGAACTAGTTGGGTGCGACGTCTAAACACCTCCGGACCTAAAAAAAACAGTGTCTCACAGTAGTTCCCACTTTCAACTAACAAACGGTGGAAAAAAGAAGAAAAACAAGAAAGGAGAGATAGGGCAGAGACTTTTACTTACCTTCTCAATGGAATGAATGTTTATTTCATTACTTATTATATATGATAATAATAAAATATATATTAATAATTAATTGATACATTGATAATTAATAATAATTACTTTTTATTTTGTTCATAGAATTTAAATAAAATTGATGTAAGCGTAGAGGCTTTTTTCTAATATAATCGACACGACTTATGAACTTGCAAAATATATCAGTTACTTATTTGCCTCATATTGGATGCTATATTTAATGAGAGATTTTCTTTTGAATTGATGATGTCTAATTTAATTTGATTGTGTAAAGTCAATGAAACCTTTCCAGCCACACGTAAGAGACTGAAGTCATATACATATTGGTGAGGGGGGTACATCACAGCTAGTGAGACTTACCTGTTTGGTAATTAATTTATAAATTATGTGGAGGATATTCTCTTTAAATTTTTTGAAGTTGATTTCAACTTTATTTGACTACTGAGGGAAATGCTTTCCCTGAAAATGAACATGGGAGAACTCAGCTGAAAATAAAAAATAAAATAAAATAACCAAAGCTTTTACATCTAAAGTTATCCAGTACTTCAGAGTTTCAGACTAATGAAAACAAACAACTGCTAATCAAACTTCACACCTCAGAACTTAAGTACAACTGCTTCACAACATTTTCAGCATTCTCTGCAGTTAAAATATGCCGGTGCTATTTATTCGCAAATACCACTACCATAGCTATGAAAAAAGAGAGTAATGGCAAAGAAAAACAGAAGAAATTACTCACACGGCAGTAATTGCCACTATGTAGTGAGGATCGGTGGCATGTAGTCAGCTTTGGTCCCGAGAACACGGGCCTTGGTGTCAGGGAAGAACTGTGTCCCTGGAAGCTCTGTGACTTCTCCCTCGCTTGAAATTCCAATTGGGTAGGTGAGCAGATGGCCAGGCAGATCACGGTCAAGTGTCTCACTCATGTAAAGGTCCCAGTACTTGTCTGCAACCTTGTTCACCTTCTGGATACACTCCATGCTCTGTGGTACGAGGAAGCAGTCGTCAAGCATACCAAGGTGCTCGTACCACAATGACATCCTGAAGCCATGGATTTGTCCACGGGCTGGCTGCCTAGCAGCCAGGTGATGCGGTTGGTATGCTCCCATGGCTATCTCAGAGTCCCTGGCACCGTCCATTGATCTTTGGTTGATGTTTGCAGACCCAATGATTATGTATTCATCATCAACTGCATCATTGAAAGACATCGTTATGATATATATTGACATAACCAAATGCCTCTTTGGCTATTGGGTTCATGAAACATGAATCAGATACATTGCAAGACAATACAAGATTTGTTACTTTCATTTTTCAAAACATTCACTCGCGAAAGGAAGCACTTGTCATTTTCAGAAACATTCACTTGTGAAAGGAAGCAATTGACAAGGTAAAGATTAGGAGAAAATCTTCAAGATTTCATCAGATTCACAGCTTCCGTTGCTCCCAGTGAAGCGACTCTTCTCAAGATTTTTATCTAGAAGATTTTATTATTACAATATCTGAATCTGACACCCTTAGAATCTGAGGGTTACCAAACACCCTAACATACAAGACCAATATTTGAGAAATAGTAATCGTAACTAGAATCAGAAAACTAAAAAACTAAAAATAAATAAATAAAAGTCATCAAAAAAACTAGAATTAGAAAACATTTACACAAAATGGGAGTCCAACTAAGTTCGATCATGCTCTTTGTCGTGAACTATATGCACCAGTAAAATAAAAGCATTTATTGAACAATAAACAAACATGAATCTTACCCAGAGAATTCTTAAAGAACTGAATTCAAAATTCAAAAAAACAAATCACCATTCGGTTCGACTTTTCAAAAATCAACCATAGTTTAATACTAAAAGGAGAATGGATTCCATACCGATCATCATCTTGGAATGAACATATATCATGAATCGCCTTGCCCGCTGAGCTCTCTCATAATCTGTATCAGGTTCTGGTCCCTCCTCAGGTTGGTACTCACCATCCCTTTTCATCTCCCGGTTAGCAAGGCAAAAGAATGTTAGATAATCCTTGGGATTTGCCTCCAGCCCCTTCGCACGAAGAGCTTGAACAATGTCAGTATACATCATATCCATTGTCCTCCTCTGCCAATCTAATATTGCCTGCACGGATGCAGATTCCGGCTCCCCCTCTGGCCACATAGGAAGCACAACGTAAACAGTAAACCGCTCTCCTGCTTCAATTTTAGTGACAATCTTCAAAGAAAGCTCCTTCGGAACAAGATGCAAAGCACCAATGTCCTCAACCTTGATGTCATCTGATTTCCACCCAGCAGAGCTACCAAGGAAATACTGATTTTCAATGTAGATGAAGTTCTTTGCTCGGCGAATGGCATTTATATAAGCATCCTGTATACTTCGATCAATAATGTTATCCTTCCCACTAACAAGTCCTGCTCTTGCTGCATCTTCAGGTGTATCAGGGAACCCAAAAGCAGCTCCTCCATCAATTGATCGGAATAGCTGGACATTCCACGTTTCTGTGTCTTCAGGGAGAGTAACTGGAGAAGGAGGGATAATAACTTCAGAAAGCTCTCTTAGCTGAACCAGAAGATCCTTCCCACCTTGCTTCCTCCATCGCTGTTCGAAGTTGAACAAAACATCCCAAGCAATAGGTCCTTCTAGCCGGCAATGGATGTCGTGCCAGGGCTCCCTTGGGCCACCCTTTGTGATAGCTGCACCAGGGAAGTTGGGCTGATGAAAATCTGCATGGTGAGCAGTGTCCAAGGTCCTAAAAAGAGAGTGAAACTGTGTATCGTATCTTCCATCACAAAGATCAATACCCCCTACAAAACTCACAATTCTCCTCTGCTGTGACCCTTTGTTGGGCATCTCACTATCGACCACTACAATCTTCTGATGGTGAGTGAACATGGTAGATATCTGCAAGTCCTGAACAAAGCTCCCTCCGTCGTCAGGATTACGGGGACACAAAACACAATGCACATCTGTGTCATGGAAGTAATTTTGAGTGTCTTCGTCGTGAGTGCCCATCAATCCATCCTTCCTCAGTAAACTGACAGAAGTTCTGTCATCCCAAACAAGCATGAGAACTCTAACGCCTTCACTTGCCTTCCTCTTGAGGAGCTCTCCAAGAGTCACATCTCCCCCAGGCTTTTGCCTCTTTGAGTCCCTTACCAATGTCATTTCAGTGTATACAGACCACCCAGTGATGTAAATCAAGTGTCTTGCATTAGTTATTGCATCAAAGATATCCTCCCAACATCTATGTGGTTCGTAGTGATCCCCACCAGTAAGAGGGATTTTAGGGATAAAATTATCAGGTACATGGGAATCTTGGTACAGAAACACTTTGCATCCCTGTCTCTGCGAGAAGAATGTGTATGGTACACCAGGGAACTTGGTACTCCTTATCCCTCTTGCCCAGCTACGGTCTCGTGTAACATCAAAATATTGCAGCTTCACGTGGACCTTAGCACTACCTACAGGCTGCCGATCCTTGTCACAAATCTCTACCCACTTATCCACTTCCTCACCGTCTAGGAGTTCCCTGACAGGTATGTGAGCTCTTCCAATCAATGTTGCTCCAATTGGATTGTCATCTTTGACAGTGATGATGACATCAGCAGCCATATGGGCACAGTAGATATGAAAAGATTCATACCAACGGGGATTAACAGGTTCATTTTCAATTATTCGGGTCCGACCAACTCTAGCCTTTTCAAGATCAATACTTGCATACACTTTGGTAGTTCCTTTACCAATGCCGACGGTCTCCTCAATGTTTTCCACTAGCTGCAAAGGAACAAGCAGGCAGAAAATGTAAATGAAAATGAGGAAAAAGAGTATACAGGGGTGGATTTGGATAAGCACTATACTGGTAACGTTCCAGGCTATTCTAATAATCTTATGTTCACTGCAACCACATGAAGAGGAATGCTGCAAAATTCTATTTTTTATTTCAACCAAAACATCACAACGTTCTATCTTCCAGCTCAGAGCAGAAAGTGTTAATATTATAACCATGGGTAGGAAGCCAAAAGCAATAAAGCATGCTATACTTTGCCATACATCTAAACATAGCAGCCTAATTAAGAAACTGGTGAAACAATTTCACAATTACAAATGAGAGGACCCTAAAACAATGGCATACCACTTACTTAAGCCAGGACCAATTTTTAAATAATTCTCAATTCCATTTTAGATGCCAAGTTTCCAGTGACAAAACAAAAACAAGACCACAAGTAAAACAAAATCACAGCAACAATAAAAGAGATGAATCAAAATAGAATCACTCACAATTTTCCTTGGGATGAACCAAAAAAAGGGAAATGGAAAAATGGGAAAAAAGATCCAGCAAGTTGCAAAGATAAAATGTATACATTTGTTTATTTATTTTTTGATGACGGAGAACTCTAAGACCCCCACCTCTCCCCGAGTATGAGAGTGTTGGGTAAATGCTGCAATCCCCAACAAGCCACGTGCATTGGGATATACCATGGGACTCGAACATGAAGCATCTAGTTCCTGAGCAAGAGCGCCTACGAGTTGAGCTACCCCGTGTGAAATGCATTTAACAAATTCATCAACAGAAAAGAGTCACAAATAAGAGCATAATGACATTTTTCATATAAGTTATAAAAGAAAATATAAAATAGAAAGTAACAATATTTTCTCATAATTTAGAAAAACAAAAGTGACAGAGATCCAACCATTCCAAAAGTAAATATATATGGACAGCTGCTTAAGCATCTTGACAATCTTAACTTCTTCTTTGTACACAGATAAAATTTTAGTCCCACCATGACAAATATATAAAGAAACCATGAGTTGGTTAGAGAAAAAAAATCCAGGAAAAATTGGAAAAAAAAATTGACGCAGATGAACTACAATGACATTTTTAAAAAATTGGAAAATGGGGCAAACTGATAAATAAAATTCTCAACCAGATTCAGATTCAGAAACAAAGAAAAATGTAATCTTGGATGATGAATTATCAAATCTTTATGACCCACAGCATTGCCAGTATAAATACACAACTGCAATGCTTTAAAATTCAAAAGCCAGACTTTTAAAACTAAAATGAATATAGAAACACAGCCATAAGCCGTAGACTTCCGACTAGAAGCTGGTCTCTTTTATATCCATCCACAACTTGTATTTAAACCATTAGGGCCCGTGTGCCTCAGGAGTAACTCTGGACAAAAATAAGGTTGGTTGCAACCCTGAAAATAGAGAAGGTACGCTTAAAAATCAGCAGACATCCTATTTGGATGTAAATGAACTTGCACTAAAGATCTCTCCATCCTAAGAAATGGGAAGGAATATGGCAAACAACCAGTGATTTTCACATTTTCACAAGTGCAGAATATTTTTTTATCATTTCTCTCATAGGATGCTGGTTAAATGGACCTAAACCACATCAAAAATTTCAAGGTAATCAGGCCCTAGCATTTAGCACTTTAACAGAGCCTATACGGCTTGTCTACATGTCCAAATGTCACTGATTTACAAGAAACCAAAAGACAAGGGAACGGAAGAAAAATTAAAAGATAACAGAATCAGAAAAGCCACCAACTGAAAATTCCTCCAAAATTCAACTATAATTCTTTTTCTGTTGATGCTGAAAATTAAATATTTCACATGGTTTGTAGTGTTTTTAATGTGCCCATACTTGTAAATTTTTGCAACTTTACAAGGTTGAGCAAACAAATGATATTAAAACTTAGTTCTATGAGGTCCATTTGTAAAACCTTAAACTAAGAAAATTGAAATTTGTAATGTTGAAAGAAATTCTGTTAAATCCTTAAATCAGCATCCTTGTCATAATCATCATCAGAAAGATTATATTAAGGAAGCCATGAAAATACCCCAATGGACAAGGAAATGAAGAAAAGTCATTTGAGGTAGTTTGGGCACATAAATAGGAAAATAGAAACAACCCCAATATGAAGAATTGAAAGGTTACAAATAGAAAGAACAAGAAGTCAAGGAGCCATGGACGAGGGGATAACGAAGGATATGATGATAGATCATTGGGTGACACAACATAATGGATTTTGATACAGTAAAATGGAAAATAAGAACTCAAAATCTGACCCTAGATAAAAGGGATTGCTGTGGCTACGGTGACGGAGATAAATCCTTATTCATTAAATGTGATTATAAAATGGTTTGGCATTAAACTATGACCAGGCCTGTAAAATTATCAATTTCATAAACAGGAAGAAAGTATATAGGAAACAGAAAAATAGTTTATTTTAATCTCTGCAAATTGTTTGTCCACAGAAGTTTGCCTTCGAAATATTCAGGGCTGTATTTGGCACCTTGCTGTAGTGAACCAGAGAGAATTCTGATTTTCTATAATTTTGGAAATTCTACAAGGAGTAAAATACCAAGAACCTCGAAGCCTGTGAAGCCAAAATGTTTTATGGGAACAACGATAATTTTATTAAAAAAGGAACAAATGAAACGGGATGACTACCTTTTACATTACAAAAGAACATAACTAAGACAAAATGGACTAGGGAAATGTCAGAAAACAAGGAGCCTTCCCTTCAAATAGACTCTACCTTGTGTTGGGATAAGGGATATTTGCATGATATCATTAAGCACATTCTAGTAGCTATTAGTGCAGAGTGTCATTTACTGAATGTCTGTCGTTCACCAATTATCAGATCATCAGAGGAACCAGCTCAAAAACATGACAACTGAAACTACAGAATCCCTGAAGCATTCCCACACTCTTTATAATCCGTAAAGAGCATAATCTCATCATTAGAAACAGCAAATTGCGGCAATACAACAGGCCAATCCAAGATACAGCCCAGCCCATCAGTTGGTAAATCCATATTGATCGACACAACCCCCAATCTTATGAATTATGAAATAGACAGATGGATAAGTACCATTAACGACATGAATCAGCATAACATTTTCAGAATATCCCAGTAGGCATAGCTGTGGGGCACACTGACCCATGCCAGGTTGAAGACATCCTCTAGATCTATACAAAATACCGAAGTTTATCCCTAAACAAAGGTTTAAGCCTAGACAGTTATAAAGTTTCAAGCTTAAAAAGAAGAGCTTCCAGTTCAACATCTAATTTCACGGCCTTATATCATATGGTTATCAACTCCGACAGCCATATAAATTTGGTATTTTGGATAATCTAACGATAGATTTTCATTTAGAACTATTAATGGTCCCATAACTATGCCACGTAGGACATCATCAAAAATATCATATTGAAAACCAATACAGCACATGCTACACTATAACCTCTCATTCAGTATAATACTATCCGACGCGCGTCCAATTGACGAAATTCAAACAACAACAAAAAAAAAAAAAAAAAAACGAAAACGAATCCATTTTCCGATCCACGCTTCACAGATTAGAATCGTTACGAACAAGAAACGTAAACAAGAGGAAGAACACTTTACGCAACATCCAAGAAAATACGGAGAAACAGTTTCCGCAGAATCCAGCAATATTAGCATCAGAATATCAGATACATATAGATCATGAAAATTCAAAAAGAATCTCTGCTAAAAAAATCCTAATTTTCCATTAAGAAATAAAAAGTCGAGAACTCATTTCTTTCAGATCGCAACTATCTAGTGCTGAACAGGACCAATACCTTCCGGAAAAACTTCGGAGCACCACCGGTAGCTCTATCCGGATGAGAGAGCCCATCCGCTTCGTAGATCGTGGCGTGGAGTGTTCCGTGCAGTAAAATCTGAGCCATACTGACCTGCGCAAGGAGAGATGTCAACCACGGAGAGATGTCAACCACAGAGAGATTTTGCAAGCCACAATCAGAAATCGAAAAATATATTACCTTAGTAGAGAGGAATTCAAGTGATACGAACTCGAAAAAGTAGATCTAAAAGGAGGAGAGCTTGGGAGAGAAAGGGAGTGATTAAAGAGCAGAAAGTGGGGGAAGATGGAAGGGTAGCAATCCGAAGATGTGCGTCGAAAGTAAAGCCATTTCTGATTTATTAATTTCCTGTTCCCTTTGGTAATTAATCGGAAAGATGAATGGAGCTCTCGCGGGAGATACGGATCCTCCGCGGAACCAAGTCTGCCGAACACGTGGCGCAATGATCAAGCAATTTCTAATCGAGTGACCCATTCAAGATCAATGGACGGGCCTCTTTCAGGGTCGCTGTTGTGGCTCCCCTACAGGTGGCGCATCACTTCTGAAATGATTTACGGGCAAATATCTCATTAACATTTTTTTTCTCAAATTTCTTCCATTTCTTAATTTTTTCTATTTGAAATTATCATAAACTTTATATATAGTTATCCTACTATTTGCAGGTTAAAAGTTCGGGTGTTTTGATAGTTTATGTTAGATAATAGTCTCATTCGAGAGAGTTATTATATTGTGAAAAATATAATTTGTATTATTACTTATATGGATGTAATTTAATTAGTTGTCTTCCGTCAAAGTAGGAGATTGTGGGTTTGAGCTCCTATGGCCTAATTTTGGTGTGCCCTAGGGGTAGTGGACTCACCCATGGGGATTTTACGCTGGGTATTTTGTAGTTTTTCATACATAAATTAAAAAAAAAAAATATTGAATTAGGTTAATCATTAATTTTTTAAAAATTTAAAATAAATCATTAGATAATTAATTCGAAGGTTATAATAAATTGAATAAAAATTATAAAATGTTGAATCTTCAATATGAAATGGGCTTATATATAATATTCACCCATTTTTATGTTTTTGTTATAAATACTTTTTATAACAATGATATTTCTATCCCAAAAGAACTACACACAAATCTCATGTATCAACTAGGCTTAAGAGGATTTGAACTTAAAATCTCTAATTTAATTTTAAAAACTTAAATCAAATGACGTGCTCACCTAGATTAGTGGAATTGTACCTTACTCTTTCTCTTTACTACTATGACTTATAAATTTTTAAAATTATCTCTAATCTTCTATCTTTATGTCCAAAAAACATTAAATGTGTTTTTTCTCACAAATTATCTTTTATTTTAACTATTTTTAAGTTACATGTTATATAAGAACATATAAGATGATTGTTAAATTGAAAGAATATTGAGAGTAAAGAGTGTCATTGAATTTATAGTTAGCTTTCTATTAATTATGGGGCTCTCTTAATTCAACGAAGTGATACAATTCTTTCAATTAATCATTAGGCTCTCTTAATTTGCAAAGGTTATACAATTGAGAATTTGAGATCTCTTATATTACTAATATTTTGTCGAGATCGTTTTTCTGTAAAAATAAAAAATAGTTTATTAAATAAATACTTATAGTTACTCTAAAATAGTAGTCTTAAAATTTGGTAATTTCACAATAAATATAAGAGGGTAAAGCCATCATTTACTTTTGATAGATTGAGCCACCTATTAAATTTCATATTGAGATTTTAAATTTATAATATTAAAAAAATTCTATTTAGACGTCTAAAATCTCTACTTTTCACATATCTATCGTTAACTTATAATAATTAAAACACTACAATTTGAAGATTCAAAATAGTCAACATAAGATAAAAAAATTACATGAGTATAAGATTAATAAAAGAAGCTCCACATTTGATCCCCTCTATGAAATGGATTATTATTAATAATAATTTATATAAATTAAACTATCAATGCCAAAATAATGTTTAAAATTACTAAGTAAATAAATTTTATCAATTCCTAATGACTTTTTATATATTTCGTTAAAATTGTATGATGTAATTAAATTCAATTAATAATCTTTCTTAGTAGATTTTTTTTGAATTTATTTAAACATCAAATTTCAATCTGTATGTAACATTTCTAATTATTTTATATGAACTTTTTAAAAATAAATGAATTTTAATCATTTAAGCTTTCTAAACTCCAGGATTAAAAATGAATTCGTCAATTATCATTTCACAAAAAATTAAATTAAATAATTAAGTGAAGATCACCGATCTCAATATTCTTTTTTTTTTTTTTTTTTGCATTAGTTATATAATAATGGAAATTATCACAGATGGGAGTCACATGTTCGTCTACTTTCCTTCTCTTAATCCTTTTCACCGACAGATAAGGTCGAAAGATATCGCTTTCTATTAGCCAATGGAAATCTAGAAAGAGCAAAACTGATGTCCACGTCGGCGCTGCTTTCAATACAAAAGTCAATGGATAAGAATAATCAATGAGTGCTTCCACATGTCACCAAGCTATTTGCTTTTAATTATTTTAAAATGTCACGGTTAGAATATTTTTAATTTTACTTAATATATATATATATTTTAATTTACATGTGAAAAACTGCAGAAAACTCAACATAAAACCTCCACAAGCGATACCTACTGTCTTTAAAGTATATCAAGTTAGGTCATGGGGACTCGTGCCAAGAGTGCCAAGTTCACTTATCATTATTATAATTCGTACGGGCCATTTTGATTCGATTTTTTAAGTGAATCTTAACAGCAAATACAGTTTTTTTATCGGATAAATATCGGTCAATTTTTTAAAAAACAATTCAATTAGGTGGTGGCCCGGGCCGATATCTCGGTTGATATTTATATTTTTATAAAAAAATTTAAAAAAATCAGCTTTCTTTTGACTTATTTATTTATTTTTTAATTGAGAAAAAATAAATATATAAAAATACCGATATTTTCAATAAATCAAAAGAGAAAAGAGAAATTTTTCAGCCGAATTTTATACCCATGATTGTAATATGCTCGAAGCCTATTAAAAAGAATAAGCTTTTATTAAAAAATATAATTAGAAATAAATTATAAAAAAATTAAGAATAAGCATGAAAGAGATTGCAAATTTTTTTGTGAGAAAAATTACATGATTTAATTAGAAGCAATCCTTCTTACAAACTTTTAATTTTATTTATTAAAATTAAATGGATAAAATATTCAATTCTTTTTTATAATAATTTCTAATTTAATCTGAGAAAACCATGTCTATAATAAAACGATCCACTTTGTTAAAATTAAATTACATGAACTCTTTGACTTAGTTACTTGAGTGCTAGGGTTTTCTCTCTTGAAGTGGTTGAACTGTAATATTTCCCTAGAATGAGTCAGTGGTAACTCCAACCTGGAAAGAAATAAATATTTTAGCTATTAGATTTCGACTCATCAAAGTAAACAGTGAAATAGACATTAATTATATTATATTTAGATCAAATGACTAATAATATTTTTATCTCGACTTTTTATTCTTAAATACTATATAATTATATATTTAATATGCTGAGACCAGATAACTTGTTACATGTCAAATGGCAAAGATATTCTACCATAACTAAGGTAACAGATGATCTAAGGCAAGCCCAAGCCCAAGCCCAAGCCCAAGCCCAAGCCCAAGCCCATTCTGTTAATCACATTCGCATCAAATAATGTACATTTACATCAAATTTGAGCCGAACTCCTGTTTGATTTAAAACCATAAAGGCCTTACTCTTAAGACTCATCTACTATTCTACTGTATTAATTAACATCATCCATCTACTCTACTAATTAATTCAAAGATAATGATTTTGAGTATTATATGAATATAAAACCCACCAATCTCTTCAACGGGTCCCATTCCTCTTGAAGAGCACTGGCAGGGCAGTTAGGAGAACTCTGAGAGATGAATTATATTTTGAATAATTTTGCACATTACTCTTTAAATTCTTAGTTGTTCTAGTCTAAATAGTTGTAATTTAACATTTAATTTTTGAAAATCATTTGCAAAATACAGTAGAGTTCTTGATGTGTTAAAATGAGAAGTGTTTTAAAATAATGAACTAATGAGTTTTATCAGTTTATAAGATCCTCGTCGCTATAGTTTAAGAATTCAAAAATTTTACTCCATGTTGTCATTGACACTCAATTCTATCCAAAAGTCTTGACAACCCAAACTCATGTGGGCTTGTGGGCCTGACCCAAATTGACATTCGGTCATGTGGATATAATCGAGTCAGCTCCACCCAAATGAAGTTTATTAGTACATATTATTAATTTTTGTTATGTTAATATGGGTGGCCTACACTTGTTACAGACCTAGTGGACGAATGGTCACAACTGGGCCCAACCAAAATGAAGGTGATAAAAAACAATTAAAGCCTACTTTCTGTTTATATTCATTGGTGTATCTAGAGGTAGAGGACATGCCTGGAAACTCCAAATTCCGATAGTATACAAAATTCCAAATGGGTCAAACCCATTTCTAAAGTTTGATGAGGTAACCCAGCTCACTTGCAAGATTTGGGGGCCCATGAGGTGGATCCATTCTTAAATATCAACTCCATAGAAAATAAAACAAGCAAAAGGATGAGGTATGTAAAACCTTTATCACTCTAAATCGTTAAGGTCGATACAAATATCATCATTATTGTTGCAAGTCAATGAACAACGAAGTATGTAAGCATCAATGACAAATTTGTTCAAAATTCAGGGCCTAGATGGATCTAAGGTCACGTTTAGGTTTACGAATTAAGGACTGGGCTGAGCAGCGAAGGCCCCAAAAAGAGTAAATCAGTAGCTAAAAGTTTTGTAACGAGTTCCTTTGGATTTTGTTAGCAAGTTCCACAACTATATTGGATATTTCAGTTTTGGGGTTTATAAATATATGGATTCTTTCTTCTTAATAATCAGTTTTTAAGGATGAGTTTTAACATGGTATCAGAGCGTAGGTACCAGATGGATAGGCCGGGTTCATATCTCTAGCCCTGCATGGAGGGAGAGAGTCGATTGTCTCTAATCTTGGTGCTGAGAGAGAGTGTTAGCAAATTCCAAATCGCGAGTGGATTTTTTGGTTATGAGGTTTATAAGCACATGAGTTCTCTCTCCTTAATAGTCAATTTTTAAAGATGGTGGTTTTATATTGTTATTCTAATAGTAAAGATGACATTGACTTGTAGCATTTTAAACATAGTGAGTCAATGATAGAAAATTCAAATCTTTTTTACGATGAAGAAATTCAAGACCCCATACCTGTTCTCGAGTACGAGGCAATTAGATAAAACTCCAGATGTACGGACCTCCACAAGCTACGAGCATCAGGTGATTATGGGATTTGAAACTAGAAACTTTGGTTCCTTAACCAAAGTAATTGTCAATTGATATAATTGATATACTCCAAACCTGCGACCTCTTCTACAAGATTCGATTTCTACATGTTTATATCTTTATCATTTATTGAATTCTGCCAAAATGTTAGAATCACCATTGAATAGATCAAATGAGAGAAGCGTGATGATGAATTTCAAAAACTTTTTAATCAAGTACACTTCTTTTGATTCATCCAATGGTGACTCTGATTATTCTGTAAAATCTTAAAAATAGACATTTGCAAACATCTGTACAAATTGAACAATTAAACATTTTTTTTTTACATGTTCAATGTTTTATTATCATTATTAAATCTAGCGTATATACTTTTAATATAAGTAACAGTAACAATTGTCATCTGTACAGTCTTATGTGAAATAACACTAATTTGATAAAAAAAAAAAAAAAGTTTGACTAGACATATAAACACCTAACTCAATTTCAATTTCTACTTTACGTGCGAGTGACCCAAATTCACAATTTGTCAATTTCTAAACTTTTTTCTTTTAAATTACCGACAAAAATTATTTAAAGAGAGTCAATAAGGTAGTTACGTAGATGTACCTAGTCTGCAGAATCACAGTGGACCAATGAATGAAATGGTAATTGACAAGGCAAAATGAACCTGTTTCTTTGTACGACTATCCACGTAATCTTCGCTTGATTGTGTCGAGAGTCCAATCAATAAATTTTCTTTGAAAATTGATAAGATTTTGAAATTTTTAATAAAATTGAAAAATAAAATATGAATATTCCTATTAATAATTTTTTATTTTTTGGTGTCCTTGACTGTAAAAAACGCAGAGATCGATTTTCAACGTTTCAAATAAATTTCAAAAAGCAATGGAGAAAAGTCAGAAATCTCTCTCATTTCATCGTCTATATGACTATTCTCTACGGATGCCCCAATCCAATGCAGCCAGCCAATGCTTGAAGCAGGTAGGAATATTAATAGTATTAATAGAAGGTAAAGGAGGTTGGTTTAGACATGCTATAATTTTTTTTTCCTTTTAATTTACGTCTAAAAAATTTCTGAAATAATCTTCGTAAAATTTCGATTACTGGTACCTCTATTTCTTAAGGGCATCACTAAAGTTGGTCGATACCTCTTACTTTCTGAAACAGGAGGTAACTATTCGAGCTAACCAACACGGGATGGCATGAGATTTTTTTTTTTATTATAATAAATTAAAAAATAAAAAATATAATTAATATTTTAAATAGAAGGAATATTTTGGTGTATTTTTCATATGAAAGAAAGTTATTTACTTGTGGGTTTTCAAAACGTCCCTCTTAGTAAAATAACCATTTGTTTTCTTCACCGAGGTGTTTACATAGATTGAGATGATTTGAATTTGAAATCTATGTTATTTTGTTTTCAAAATAGTTGAATCAGATGGGATAGGCTGAGAGCATTAGATTTAGCATATAAAATTCTGGGGTCCTCGTTTACACACTCAATTTTTCTCCCTCTACACACTTGTTTCTGGATGAGGGTGGCTAATTACCATTTTGTCCCTGCATTTCTATTCGTTCGAACGAATGCCGGAAACGCAGAGATAAAATGGTAATTAGTAATCCGCATCCGAAAATGGATGTGTAGAGACAGAAAAACCGAGTGTGTAAACGGGGGACCCAAATTCTGATGTACATGTTAGTTTTCTATGTTAGTTTTTAAATAGAGATTGACGGGAAAATTTTCATTTTTTTCATAAAGGTAACATATTATACTAGGTTGTAATAATTTAAATGACATAAATACTTATTATTAAATTATAGTGCAAGAGATAATCATTATTTTACGAGAATATTTATGTCCTTTTCATTTGCCAGTGTCTACAATATCTTTATATTTTTGTAGGACATAAAATTCATTGAGTATTATAACAATGACTTCTCATGTGTTTATTGTAAGTTAGTCTAAAATATAAATATTGAATTGGACCACCCTTCTATGAATTGGACCACACTCCGGCATATTAAAAAAATGACTCTCTCATTATTGCATAGATAATCACAGTGGGTATATTCATTCAAGTTCAATATCGGATAGAATAGGCAATCTTTCAAATTTCAACTACAGCTTCATTAGATATTTTACAACTAGACTACTTCTTTTTTTCGATCTGGTTCTTTCACCACTGCGAACTCCAGTTAGATTCAAGCATGATATACTTTTTAGTAGTATGAGGGAGAGCCAAAATGACTCCTTTTTAGTCAGACCGAATTCCAATAGTGAAATGCTCTTCAACTGATGCATTTGTACATCTCACAGGTTCAGCAGATCGCTTAGTCCCGTTCATCTTCGGCGCAAGAGCGCTCGATCAGTGAGCTATTACGCACCCTTTCAAGTAGGAGTGATAATCTTAGCCGATATTCAATACATATCAACGATCTTGGGCGCAAGAGCTCTAAATCCGTGGTGGTTTTGGTTTAAAAAAAAACATAGAAGGGAGAAATTTTATTGACGGAGATATCGGTTGATACCGAGATTTTCATCCCTGCTTTCAAGAGTGGTTGCTTCTAGGCAAACTTCCAGACTCTATATTTATCCCTACCTCCTTTATCACTGAGCGGTCATTTAGAGGCCTTAGTTGGTGATCCGAGTTGTTTCGTTCTCGACAATGAAGCTTAACCCCCATCATCTTACTGCCAACCTTGTCCATTTGGGATCATGATAATTTTTTCAAGAGTGAGATGTAAAATTATTTATATTTTAATTGTCTATTTGACTACATCAATTAAGAAAAAAAAAACATTATATGAATGTTAGAAAGCTTGTCATCATTTTTTCTTGTTAAAGAATGGGATAATAATGAGATGGGCCATTGTATAAACTCTTAATAAATGCATCATGTGGCATGCCCCTCCCTTGAGAGCTCAGGGACTCCTCCACGTGTCAAACTCAATTCCTCATTAAAGGAGTATATTGAACACTAAAGTATGCACACCCACCCAATGCAAGCCTCACGCTCGAATAATACCCACTCCTTCGGTCTCTTCTCAGTACTATGACCATACTTCAACCTCACTAGGACCCTAATAAATCTAGGCTGAACATATAAACACTAATTTTTTATGTTTTTGCCAGGCACCTCTTTTCAAAATTTTAAGTGAAATTATCATTTTATCCTTTTGTGTTTGATAGTCCGATCAAATCTTCACATGGAAGAATAATCGATCGATTTAAGGAATCGTCCAATCGAACTTCTAAAAGGAGTGGAGAGAGATTTTTAAAAGAGATCATTTGTCGACCGATTTTTATATATAAGATATCAAAATTCATCTACTCTGAATTTTATGAATTTCGGGTCTGATTTTAAGTGAAATGTGTATAGTTTTGGACTTCAAAATCATACCCAAAGAATTAAAGAAAAATGATCTTCCCTCTCAATTATTTGAATACAATTTTTTAAGTCCAAAATTATACCATTTTCACTTAAAATTAATTCCGGAGTTCATAAAATTCAGAGTAGATCAATTTTGATACCTTGTTTGTAAAAATTAGTAGAGAAGCGACCTCTCTACCAACTGTAACTTTTGCGCGTTTGGCTTGGGTTTTCAAACGAGCCGGTTTCTTAACCTATTTCTACAAACAATGTATCAAAATTCATCTACTTTGAATTTTATGAACTTCAGGATTGATTTTAATTGAAAAGGGTATAATTTGGACTTAAAAAACCATATCTAAAGAATTAAGGGGGAATGTCATTTTTCTTTATTTTTTTAGTACGATTTTTGAAATAAAAAAATATACCCTTTTCACTTAAAATCAGTTCCGGGGTTCATAAGATTCAGAGTAGATGAATTTTGATACGTTGTTTGTAAAAATCGATCGAGAAATGACCTCTTTGGAAAATTCCTCTCTATTCCATTTGAAGGTTCGATTGAACGATTCCTGAACTATCAAAACACAGAAGGGCAAAATAGTAATTTCACCTTAAATGATTTTACCTTTGACTCTATTTTTAAAACATTGTTCATAAATGCTTCTCATTTAAACTTTTATATGCCCAATGTTAGATACTCTTGTAAAGCTTGAAAATATGACTAAAATGAGATGAATAATATAATCAAAGTTGTCATTTGTAATTTTAAAGATAAGGTTATGTCATAAATGTAAGAAATTGTAAAGTGAAATCATTATATAATGGAGTATAATCTATCATCCATCTGAGTTTTGAAATATTTTTAAAATAATTAACTACTCAATTATAAATTGTAGATTTTTCTCTTCTTTATGATTTTATTGTATCTATATTTTTAAAGAATCACTTTTGTTGAATTACATAATATTTAGCAGTGATATGTGGTTTAGTTATCTACAAAATCAAAGAAATAGTTCTAGGAATAAGAATTTAAAATAAATTAATTTCACTGAACATATATATATCCACCTAACTTAAATTAAATAGGTTGTATAAGTAGAATTAAAATAATATTCATGGTGGGACTCTATATAACGTTTGTCAACATTTTTTTATTAAAATCTAAAAATTACTTTTAGTAATAATAAGTGTTACACCCATGGAATTTCGTGTGTACGGCTGTACCCATTTCATCAATACATATTTTAATTGAAAAATAAAGAAATAAAGTTCAAAAAGTATGAAAATAGTTAAAAATACTAAAAATGTAATACATTATAATATAGAGTGCCCATCTTGACACAGAAGACACAGAATAGAGTGAAATGTCTATTTTACTCCTATCAGTGCATCATTCAATAAGTACCGATGCACCCGTACACAAAATATATACATACAGAGCAGCGTACTATCGGTGCACCACTCAACAAATAACAGTGTACCGATAAAAATAAAAAGAATATTTTTCTTCATCTCGTATCTCCTGAAAAATTAGATAGCCACTTAGGAAGGAGCCCTCCGGAAATAAATTAATCATAAATACAAAAGAAAATGACAGCTTTAATGGCCATCAAGCCCCGTAAACGCACACGGCCCCATCTACAAGGCGGGTCTATTATTAACTTAACTCCTGCAGGAGTTAGCATTTCCTTTAGAAAAAGGCGTGTGAGTGTT
Organism: Chimonanthus praecox; assembly: GCA_022113865.1. Classification (NCBI taxonomy): domain Eukaryota; kingdom Viridiplantae; phylum Streptophyta; class Magnoliopsida; order Laurales; family Calycanthaceae; genus Chimonanthus; species Chimonanthus praecox. The sequence goes on from CM039088.1 coordinate 63,153,669, forward strand.
TAGGTGTGGGGTGTTTTTATGGTAGAGCTTACTTTTTATATTAAAAAGATAATGGACAAGGAAAATCTACAGTAAAAATAGATGTTGACAATTTTTCCTCTCTCATATACTTTAACTTTTTCACATATTTTTAATTTTTTTTTAAATAAATCATTTTTAGCTATAATATACATTAATATGATATTTTAAATATACATAAAAAAATCTTTAAGTTTACATAAGAAAATTATGAAAAGAAAACTCTTATTCCAATATCATGACTTATAGAATACAAATCACTCTCGTATATAAATGTATAATATTATTTTGTATATTTAAATATAGAGTTCATCAAATAAAGTAATTAAAAACCTTACCAACTATTGAAATAGAAGTATAAGAAAAATGACCGTATCTTTGATGAAAAGGAAATAAAGGGAGATTTTAAATACTAGTGAAATATGCCTGGAATCAGAAACATAATCAAAGACAATCAAGCACAAATTATTAATCTTGAGTTAGAAGATTAATATATAAGGGTGCACCAAGAAAGTGGTTAATAGTGGGAAAAATTTTATTCGAATTTTTTTTAGAAGTTGATACGGTACGACTCTCATAATTTGGTAATGATTTGGCTGATACACAGCGTATCAATTGAATTTGTTATCTTAAAATTTTGAATTCAACTCTTTCAAGGGCTTATCTAAGAGAATGAAAAAGCAACATTTCTACTATCTAAAAATTATTCATGTTTAGGTCATGTTGAGTAAGCATTCATAGAAACTTAAGTTTTAAAGCAAGAACCAAAAATATATTAACGTTATAAATATATAAGAATATATGCTTGCAATCATAAAAAAATAAAAATAATAATAATAATATATGTTTTAAGTGCATTCAAGTCTACATCTTAACCCTTATGGTTTCCCACGTTCAAATCACCATCCCAAAGTGGATTTGATTATTTGGCACATTAATGGAGTTGGATCTACTAAGTTGTCCAAACCTAATCAAAACCCCAGTGTCCTTAACATGTGAATTGAGAGACACGTGTTAAGGAATCGTCTTTCCACGTACCATTTTATTTTAAAAGAAAAATATGTCAAATCTACCTTTGGTTGAAGTGACAGATGTATAAATATGTCTGTAGAAAAATGAATGCCCAATCATCTCATACATTCTAAGGCAATCGGTACGGTGAACATAATTTTGAGACACATTATTTAACTAATTATATAATTAAATAATAATATAATTAAATAATATATTTTTTATAATATGATTGAGTATAATTTTTAGTCAACCTCGTCACAAGTATAATATTAACTAGAATGACTATTTTTTAATATTTTATTATTATATTTTTATGTATATTTTTTTGACAAATTTAAAAGAAAATAAATATAAAGATATTACATATTTTTTAACAAGTAATTAAATAAATTAACAAAACATACATATTTTCTCACAAGTAATTAAATAAATTAAAAAACATACATATTTTCTCACAAGAAATTAAATAAATTAAAAAGACATACATATTTGTGATGCTGAAAATAAATAAATTAAAGAGAATATTTTTAGAAATGTAATTTTTCATATTGTTTGAGATGAATAAAATATTATTTTTAATATTTTTGTTTCTCAATAGCTATAATTTTAATTTTTTGTACAGAATAATTTTAATTTTTTGTTTCTCATATATTTTGTTTACAAATGTAAAGGAAAAAACAATCATAAGGTAAAGAGTTATTTTTTATTTTTTGTATAAAAAATAAAATAATAAAGTAAAAAAAAATTATTTGCCCTAATATACAAATTATACCCAAAAACAAAAAAAAATCCAAAATAATCAAATAAATAAATAAAAAGAGAAAATAAAAAAAATTGAAAACTATATATATATATATAAGGAGAGAGAAAGAAAAATAAGAGAGAGAAGTTAAATGGCTAGTTACACTTGTGTTACCTTTGGCCAGCCATTTAACCAACACTCATGTGGGCCCCACTTATAGCAAACACCATAAGGCTAAAACATGGTGGCTATATGGTCACTATACCGGATGCCCTAATTTTAGTAAACCATTTTTTTTTTCTAATTGTAGCCATCAATCATGCGCCTCATGTCTAATCCATTATACGAAAATAAATATATTAGAAGTTTCCATTACAAAGTTATTTCTTTGAAGCAGGGGTCGAAATATCGGTCGATACATATTGTATCGGCCGATATGTATAGGTTTTAGAAGACCGAACGATATCGACCAATACGATATGTATTGACCGTACAAAAAAGATTATCAGTCGATATGGCTGATATTCGGTCCAACATATTGGTCACCATATCGGCCGATATACATAAATATCGGTTTTTTAAATTTTATTTTATTTAAAAAAAAAAACTGATACGGTTTCCATGATTTTTTCGCGATTTTTGAGGTTTTTTATGGTTCTTCACAATTTTTTGCGGTTTTTTTACGGTTTTCAATACTGGAAGAGAGAGAAATGTAAATATCGGAGGAGAGAGAAACTTATCGGCCGATATGCATATCGGTCGGGACGTTTTTTTTACCCCTGCTTTGAAGTATTAGAAAATTTGAAAATGTTCAATATAATAAGTAGAATATTACTAAAAAGTTACATTAATTTAATTAAATAATATTTTTTCAAATGTCGGAAAGATCTAAAGTTGAACATTAATTTAAATTAATATAATTTGAAGTACTTTAAAAGTATAATTTAATTAATTTAATTGAGATAATTTTATTTAAATTTTATAATCAATTTTTCTTTTCAATAACCCCGTTATTATTATAAGCCAGAGTGCCTCTGCATGTAGACGCAAATTATGAAAGAAATTGCAGCTGGTATTCTACAAAGATAAGTTTCTCGCATTGTCGTGGGACCCGCCAATCAAGCAAAGATTGGTTGTGAATGGAAGGGGGGCCACCGACCCTTGCCAACACCTCTCGTTGGAAACGACAAAACGCCTGCTTTGGCCGACTCCTGTCTGCCGTCTCTGTTTTTATTATTTTATTACATTTTAATTTTAAAGATTCAATATTTATATAAAAAATTAAATCTTAATTTAGAGTCCTTCTTTCAAGTCTTTGAGAGGATTTTTAAAATAGATTTATAGATTTTTTTTTAATATCGACGGTCTTCTGTCATAGATTTAGAGAAAGAAAGAATTTTTGAATTTATGTCGACCATGTTATGATTTTCTCATTTGTTTCTCTTTTAATTAGTGAAGTCAATATCTCTTTCACTTGTAGATATAGGTGCAAAATGTCAAATTAGGTTAAATTCCTCTTACCTTATGTGATATGTTCTATGTGATTTAATTCTATTGATTTTTCTATTATAATATTTGAAATACATTACTTTCTATGTGATCTATTTTTTTTTGTTCTTTGTTTTCTTTTCTTTCTCTCTCAGTCTGTCTTTTTCTCTTTCCTATTATCTCTTTTCTTTCTTATTTTCCTTTCTCGCCGTTCTCAAGTCTCTCCTTGCTAGCAGAGTCATGTTGGTCCGTCTTCCTTCTCTTTCCAACCCTGATGGTCGTCTCATTGAGTTGCCACATTGGTTTCCTTTTGATCCGGCTGTGATTTAGTAGTACCCATGTGAGTGGTGACGCGCTTGCTGACATAAAATTTGAAAGTTGGGCGTTCTCTTTCCTCCGTCGGTTCGATTATAGATTCGGAGAGTCAGTTCTTCCATTTTGTCCAATCAGATCTAAACTGTCAATGAAGTTTGACTCATAAAACCAATTTGAAAAGGAAAGAAACTTCCATCGATGATAACAGTGATGAGGAAGGTATTGAAAATGATGAAGTTTTAAAGTACATATAAATAGACCTAAATCTAATCAAATTAAGTGATTTAGATGTGACGGGTATGTAACCACATCAACTCTTTTGTCATTTTTGTGAAAAAATTACGCCCTTTGTATAGTTTTAGATTGTATTATAATTCTCGATTTCTTTAAAATGAAGCTAATGACTGTTATTCTAGGATCGTGATCTTCCCACAGACATTTTGTGTTTAGTGACACGGATTTTAGTGTATTATCAATTTTTCTCTTTTCATGAACAGTAAAATTTTGATGGGTTGATTTTTACTGTTCATATAAATTTTGGAGCGTCAATTTACAATTTTAGTGAGTCGATTTGTACTATTCATAAATTTTGGTCAGTTCACTATATTATTAATGACTTTTGACGAACCAATTTGTACTGTTTATAAATTTTTTACATTATTTTTTCTTCGGTAAAATAGGTAGATGACAAATTACACATTACAGTAAAACTCATATCTGTATATAAAAAATATCTGTGGAAAAATCACTACGAATATTCTAACAAAGAAGCATCTTTCCATCCATTTAATTCAACATCCAGGAGCAGAGTATTTTTGGAAAAGAAAGTGGTACTGTGCTCTCTTCATTTACTACTCTCGGTCAAAAATATAACTGGTCCGGGTGAATCAGCTGTGGAGGTGACCACCACACTTTGCCAGTCTAATTACATGATTATGGAGCCCACACTTCATAAATTCAAATCATTAAATTAAAGGTAAAATAGCACATTTAATAAATGCTAATCACTTCTATAAAAGTGATAAAAGATGTTCGCTTTGGATGGATCATATGCAAAGCTAATAATAGATTATATTCAAGAGTTAGATCAATGCAAGGTGATTAAAAAAATATTTATGATTTGATTTGACAATTTAAATTTATGTAACATATGATAAAACCTTCTAATATGTTTATTAGGTATCCAGTGTTTCAACCAAATATTTGTAGGGATAAGTTTACGACTATCAAATGAACAACTTATTTATTTATGATCAATTTTAAATTGATAGGATCATACGATAATAAAATAGATTATATATATATTTTTTTTGTAATGTGAATATCTTTACCCTATATTAAAAGTGAGATTAATTCTACAGATATATGTTAATCTTTCATTTCACACACACTAGTTTAGTCGACGAAGAATAGTTCCGTTAAAAGTGATCGAGAATAGTTGAGCGTCAACCGAACTTCGAACCTTACTCAACGACACGAGCGTAAAGTGCCATTTAAAATTTTAATATAACAAAAGTTATTTAAATTTTTGACCCATCGAATAATGGAGCTCACAACCTAACAAAAATATTATCCTATAAAAATAATCTACCCATAGAAAGAGACCGAAGGCTCGACCATGCATTCAAAGCTGTGCTAGTTGAATTTATGAAAAGTGGGTTCCACCGATGGCCGACAGTTTGGTACAGTGGTCCTGCGGATACCGTTCCAGTCGACTGCTTTGGTTTCCAATTGAAGAAACGACCTCAGTGTATGATGGCCCAAAAGCAGAAAAGGGCTGATTTCTTAGGTTATTTTAGGAAATTTACATTAAGCGGGACATGTGACCGTTAATAAAGCCATGCCCCAACCCGTACTGGTACTCCAGCGGCTCAGCAACAACTTCCATTTATAAACGTACACTCCCTCGGTTGGCTGTTTGCAGCTGGGGCTATTAAAAGCACAGCCTGCCTTAGGTTTCTCACAACCACCTTTGCATTTTCTTCATTCAATCCTGACCATCAATTACCATTAGCAGGTATCAGCCGTCCTTCTCTATCTTCACTGGCCAAAAATCAGTTCCATCACTAGCATTTTCATTTTATGATCTAAAGTGTCCATACATTTCACCCGACTAATCTTTTAGAATATGTGAATGCCTCCATATACACACCTCGATGGGAAATAACCATATGAAGAGTAACTCAAAGGTGCTGCGTGCTGCTCAGGAATTGACCTTAAGACCTAACTTCCGGAGGCTAGCATCTTGACCATCAGGGCAGGGGTCGAGATATCGGCCGATACTAAACGTATCGGCCGATATCAAACGGGTTTTAAACACTGTATAATATCGGTCGTATAGCCTTCATATCGGCCGATATGGCCTATATATCGTCGAATCATATCAGTCTGATATCGATCGATATGATTAATATCGGTATTTTTTTTTTAAAAAAAAACCAAAACGGTGATGGGCCCGGGTCAAAATATCGGCCGATCAGCCGATATTTATATTTTCAATTTTTTTTTTTTTTAAGTTTCTTTTTCAAATTTTTTATATTTTTTAATTTAGAAAAAATAAAATAATAAAATAATACCAATATTAAAAAAAAAATAAAAAAAAGAGAGAGAATCATATCGGCGAATTATCAGCTGGGCCGTTTTTTGAACCCCTGCCTGGAGGTATCACTAGCCTTTTAACCATAGTAAGAAATTATAAATGATATATATATTTTTAAAAATATTTAAATGAACCAACTCATAGAGTTTTTGAAAAACTCTCAGTTGTTTTATCCCATTGAATTTTAGGTTACAACTTTAAATTATAATAATTAAATTTAATTACCTAATACATAAGGTTTGCAGCTAAGAAAACATATATTATAAAAAATTAAATAAATACTCATGTCGTTTATTTCCTATTAGAATTTGATATTTGTAATTGAATTTAGAGATTGTTTTTTCATTGTTGACACCCTATGTGATAAAAAAAAAAAAAAACTGAAGTCTTAATGTTTATCATCATAAATTACAATAACAAACATTTACCTACCATGTTACAGAATTTTATTCATTTATCATATGTTTTTACCCATTCAATAAAATAGCAATTTCAATTTTAGCTATTCATATCATAGTCTCACTTAATCAAGAAACTCATTTATCAAAAGTAAAAAAAATAAAAAATCATGAATTTGTGATTGACAGGCCGAAATCTATGGTTAAAATGTGAAAGAAAGCAATAATTTTAGCAAATTAACTGGTTGTGAACTTCTTTTATTTTTTACTGTGAATGGTTAATTTTAGATGTCTTGGGTGGAGCCCATATGTAATGATGGGATCGAAAATTTCGATGGAATCGAGATTTTGGCTGCTATTTTTTCTCTCTTCAATTTTTTTTTTAAATATCAGTAATTTTTTTTGAAAATATTAGTTTAAAAAAATAAAAAAATTTATTGTATTTAAAATAAAAAAAAAAAAATATAAATATCGATCAATATTCATCCGGCGTACACAGATATCAGTAGAGATATGCGCAGCGATCAAGATTTATACCTATGCTGTAACGTCACACGTGCATCATTTTTAGTAAAAAAGAGTTTTACTGTCAACTTTGTCATCCATGTTTACCATGTCATTTATATGATGGCGTGGGTCCACTTGATTTAAGCTGGTTTTTCACTGGATCCTTTGTTGACATTTCCGACGGGTATCAATCGCCAAACTTGCGACCCATACTGTCCTATTTTAGACCATAGACTTTAATGCTGGCCGATATGGATGTGCTAATTTTAATGAAAGTTAAACATTTTTTAATTTCACTTAAAATTTTATTTAATCGAAAAATTTAAATAAATTTATACTTTTTTTAAAAAGCTCCGACTCTCTTGATTGGTAATGCTCATACTATGTTTTCTATTGTCACTATTTTCTCATATTTTTATTTTTTGAAATTAAAAAATGTAAACCAGAATTTCTCTCTTAATGCAAGCAAAACTCCTACTCTGTACAATGTTAAAAAGTCAGAAAGAGTAAGACTAGGGAGGAGGGACCAAGAAGGTCTTCTTTGGCTGAGCACTGTTGTATGTTTATTTGTATTACACCTTTTAGAAAACTAAATTCCAATAGATTCATTTATTATCTTATAAAAATACTTCTCCATGAGCCTTTTAGGAAGGAAAAAAAAAAAGAAGTAATGTTTTTCTTGAAACAAAGCATAGGCGAAATTGATTTTCATATAAAAATAACAAATAAAGATTGAAAATCTAAAGAACACCAGCACTTTCTTCCTCGATGGAAAAGCTAAGCCTTTACTATGACCAATGTATACTTGCTAATATGAAGAACTCGTCTCAAGCAGAGGTCATTATGTTCGATTCACACTCAATTTCAAATGATGACTCCCCTCGTAGTTTTATTCAGTATGTGCAGATTAAGAGATTTTCACATGCTCTGAATGACTGGTGAGATGAGACGATCGAGTCATTAAAAAAAAGACTTTCATCATAACCATTCAAAAACTTGGTACAATGGAAATGTCTGTTTGCTGTAGCCCGTAGATGTTCCCAACGCCGGCAACTTCAATTAATGTTTAACAACCTGATATTCAAACTCAGCCCAAAATTCAATCAGGTTGTGTGAGTGGATGAACTTTTTGGGTAAATCTCAATAAAATGTGTCAACGAGTTTAATATGAAATCTGATCGGGTCGTGTTAGACTCAACTGAGCAGAGTCGATTGGGATCTGACCGACATTCTAAACACTTCTTTGAAGTTTGAACAAGACAACCTTAAAAGGAAAAAAAAGTTGGCTCAGTAATTCTTCCTTTGTATATGTGTACAGTAAAACAGATGCTAGTAATGGTTCAATGAGGAACATCATGACCTTTCACCAATGGTTTATGTTTGATAATCACATAATACTGTTACCATATTACCATCCTACCAACTTGACATTATTGAGTTATGATAGACTTAGGTGAATTTTTATTGCAGAAGTACCAAAGGTATTATTATTTCACCGACAATAAATTCTTCTTTTATGACTATCCACTATCCAGTCTTCTTTTTAACTCCCATCTCTGATTCGAACTCTGCAGCACTGTACTTAATATAAGAACTCTGAAGCTTGTCTAGGAATCTCTCTCTCTTGGAGAGATTTTTTAAGTCATTTCATCCATCATGGTACAATCAAAGAAGTTCAGAGGAGTAAGGCAACGCCACTGGGGTTCATGGGTATCAGAAATTCGGCACCCACTACTGTAAGTATAGCTATCCACAATTCCGCATACCAGAGTATGTGCTTTATTTTGAAAACATGTCTGCATTCTCTATGTTCTGTTTCATGGAGTGAGCAAGTAATGACCATCTCAGTATACGTTCTATTTCTTGTGTCTCAAAGGAAGAGGAGGGTGTGGCTAGGCACCTTTGAGACTGCAGAGGAAGCAGCAAGAGCCTACGATGAGGCAGCGGTGCTGATGAGCGGCCGCAATGCGAAAACCAACTTCCCAATAGTCAAAACTCCAGCAGGGGAAGCAATGTCGGCAATGGCAGGCGATAATTCCCCATCGTCTCCAATGGGTCTGTCAGCAGTCCTAAATGCAAAGCTCCGAAGGTGTTGCAAGGTTCCATCGCCATCCCTCACTTGCCTGAGGCTCGACACCGAGAAGTCTCACATCGGCGTATGGCAGAAGCGTGCAGGAGCACGCTCGGAGTCCAATTGGGTTATGACTGTTGAGCTTGGAAAGAAGAGTTCAGAAGCATCGGCATCGATGTTGCCATTGCCGGAGGAGACTGAATCAGCACCTGCGGTTGAAGGGGGTGCAGAGGAAGAGGAGGAAATTGCTTTGCAGATGGTAGAAGAGCTATTGAACAGGAATTGTCCCAGCCCATCAATTGAAACATTGCAAGGGGAAGGGAGCTTTCTCATCTAGTCCTTCACATAATTCTTTCATCTTGCAGTGTTTAAGGTAGTAATTATGTTTGGCTTGTAGTCCCCATGTGAGTCTCTGATATCACCTTATTTGTTCTTAAGCTGCTGCTTCCTCGTGCACATGAACATTTGTGTGTGTGAAGCATGCCTATGTGTTTATGTAAAAAGACTTGTGACTTGTCAGAAGACATATTATAGGTTTTAATAAGAAAACATGTAACAAGAATCTCACAAATAATAATCTCTCCCTCCCTCCCTCTCTCTCTCTCTCTCTCCACTGTCTGTTTGTGATGTGTCTTTCTGTAACGTGTTACTCAACAGTGTCATTGTCATTATGTGATCATACTGATAAAACCCAGGCAACCACCTCCAGAGGAAGAGGACTAATGAGCTTTTCGCCAAAAACAAAAGAAGACCCAAATTCTTACAATGCTGCTAGTTCCATGAATCGAAAGAGAATCCATCACGAAAATCACTCCATCTTAACTATTCTTTTTATGTCTGACATTTTGTGTGTACGAAAAGAATGTGTTGATCTGACTAAACCCATAGTCTTTTGTGCTTGGGCCTGGCTCTTGGCTTATCCTATTGGCAGTGAGTATCCTTTTCAGTTATTGTTGCTTGTTGTTTCTTTTCTATTTTCGTCTATGTATTTACACATATGTTGTCTCTTATCTATTAATATATGAACCATTTTTTTTTTCAAAAAACTATCTTTGTAGGGTTTTATGGACCTCCATCTATTACTAACACTAATAGATCCCAGTACCTAAGTGGCTAAACTTAATGATTGAAAAGTGTAGAGGGAGATTTAGGAATTCATAAAGGACTTCGGATACTCTACCTAATATGCTAGTGTTTTTGGATGGACATCAGGTCCTAACAGAGTCCAATTTCATCATAAAAAAAAGAAACTTAATATGGATTCAGATTTATTATAACAGATTTTAAATCATCAAGGATGTTCATTTGAAGCCCCAACATGCAGTGAATCTGCATCCTTTTCCATACCACTTTCTTCAGGTAACTATGATCATCTGAAAGATTCCCACGAAAGTAGTACCCCAATGAAATACTATGAGTGACAGAGTCTAAGAAGACTCAGTGTATGATATTTTCAAACAGTTGTTACCACTATACATGAACATAGAATGAAATAAATGGCCTCTGATAAAAAAAAAAGTTTACAATGATAACATATTCTCCAAAAACCTACCAATGATCATACATTTGAGTTCTGCAGTTAAAATTTGTGAATGAATTTCCTGGAAAGAAATGGCAGTTCAACTTTTAAGAATGTTGGACAAGATAAAGCACATCTTAAAGATGAAATTGACTGAAAAAAAAGAATTATATAAATTGATTTTATCAATATATTAAAAGAGATAAACAGGTCTTTCGACAGAACAATGATTCTAAACGTAGTGCCTGATATTTATATCGATGACCAAACAACATTATCCAAAACACAAGCTAATTTCTCAATTTAAAAGGGTAATTAGATTTGAAGTCTGCAGGTGAGGGAGCACTTAAATGCTTAATTACTCGAGTCATAAATCTGCTGCATCAGTGTTAACATCCAAATAATAGAATGATAATGATCTTTGTAGAGTGACATGGAAATTGACACAGAAGAAGAGTGGTTGTTGCTTCAGAATTCTATCTTGTCATCAGATTAATACGTTTGCAAAGCTCTGATTGTAACCCAAAAAATATTAATGATTGAAAACGATTTTAGGCTTAATAACAGAAAAAGGATTCTGCTTGTTAATTCTTTCTATAAAAGAGCTTGAGAACTATATCTGTCACTAAATAATATTAAAAAATAAAAAACTATAAAAGAGATTAAGTCAACGTCGTCAATAAATGTCATTATCCTGAGATACACACAAAAAAACACATCTTATTTCTCAAGACAATGCTGGATTAGGAACTCATTAATTTAATGTCTGATGCTCCATTTGTGTCTCCATGTTGCAGTAGCATTTATCTATTTACCTAACACACTTCTATTCTCATATATGAATTTTTTGTATAGTTTTAGAAAATGTAATTTCACTCTATAGAGCCTGGTCATCGGAGGTGTATTGTTGATCTGACTTGCATTGTCGCAGTTGAAGGACAATTTTGTAATTTCACATAACGCTTTATGTAAAACCCTAATTAGAGTATAATATAGTCTTTTTTTTTTTGGATTTACGTGTGTAAAACTCAGACATAATCTTACTAAAACTTCCACGGGTGAGTCCACTACTCCTAGGGCACAACAAGGTTAGGCCATGGGAGTTCGAACTCATAACCTCTCGTTTCTTTAGGAGGCGGGAGGCAACCAGTTGAGTCGTTTTGTGAGAGATAGAGATGAACAATTGTATCGAAGGCTGTCTCTTTTGTAGTAGTTTCAACTCAAAAGGTAAAGTGTTTGATGGGATGAGTTGCTCTGAATATTCAGCTTGGCAAGCATGCATTGTGGTAGGAAAGGTCAATTTATCAAGATTGAAAGAAAGATTCTTAGAACTTCAGCAGGTTGTCATTTTTTATCCAAGCCACTAAAAGTTTATCTGAATGAGATCAGTAATGTATCAAGGTCATGAATCCTTCAAAAGTAAGTCAAGAGTGAGTGAGGACTGACAAGGTAGTTGGCATGCCATGAATGAGCTATTTTCATTGAGACATTATTCATCTTAGCCTGTTTGGAACTTTAGGCATGATAAAATCAAATTTGTTTTATTGTGAGTAGTTGGGTGTCTCATTCTACAAGAATTATGTAGCTTCAGCATGAAGAGGGTAATGCATGTGGTGTGAGTCCTGCCTCTTCGGCCTACCACACATCGCTGCACAAAAAGTATGTATGATGTGAATGCTTGAGATAGGCTCGCCAAAGGAAAAGAAGACCAAGACCTGTAGATTTCACAATCTACAGCTTTAAGCTTCAGACTCGTAGATCTGATGCAGTTTAGGGTCTCTCTCATAATCTCTATACACCAAACTACTACTTAAAAAGATCCCATAATCTCTATGTCTTAGCTTTCTTATGGAATAACTTACTACAATTGATCCTTCTAAATAATAAACAAAACTAAATTAAATACAAAGAATAGTAAATTTGCAATCAAAATAAGTCCTATAAAAAAAATAGGTCACAACTTCTTCAATTAGTAGTACAATTGCATAAATTTAGACAAGTAAAACTAATAACTCCTGAACTAAAAACCCTGAGGGGTTGGCTTGATGGTCAAAATCCGCTCTTATTTGCGAGAAGTTTTAGGGTTAAATCTCCCTAATTACAAAAAGGGTCACATCTCCTTTTTCCATACCTGGCATATGCGAATTAGAAAATTTACACGTGCTCTAAAAGTTAGTCAGGTCAGATATTCAGATTCGTGGTCACCAATGATGGCTTATTAAAAAAAATATTTTTTTAAATCGGAAAGGAATCACGGCGAGTAAAGGCCAAACTGAATACTCTGAAACTCTTGGGAGGTAAAGAGGTTAACATTGGAAATCAACAAAACAATTGAAGGGAAAGGCATGAATCCACCAAATAGTACTACTCGATTAAGATGAAACAAAATCACTAAAGATCCAACAGTCCAACCTCTGTGTGGTTGGGGAAATAAAAAATGGTTGATTTAAGCTAAATATATTACAGAAATGGTAATCTATAGCGTATCACGATTCATTATGCTACTCAATTATTCCATAAATTTTCTTTCTCCTATATATGTTTTCATCAGTAAAGATTAACTAAATTCAACTTTTGGGTCATGATTTAACCAATACATCATCAACAAGGTTCTTTGGAAAATGAATTTATAAATATCATAGTTTCAAGAAGAAATACAGATGAATTGATATAATCTAACGATAAGATCATTTCTGAAAGTTAAAAAACATCTATTCATCAATTTTCAAAAGGACGGATCACATATGAAAGTGATAATATCCATCCTTCAACTTTATTCATTATGTTACATTTTACAACTAATTAAGTAAATACGAACAAGTAGGTCAGTTGGTATAAGTTTTTAGCATTATTTAAGATTACATTAGAAGTCTCGACTTGACTCCTTCCAGATTTACCTAATTCACAAGACTTGCAGGTGATTTCGTATATCTGTGTGATTAGTCTAACCTTCAATATAAGGTGCGATACCCAAATTATCCAAAAAAAAAAAGGTAAACACTGTGATAATTGATAGGGAAAATATTAGGCATAAAACCAACAATTCCAAGGACCAATAGACAGACAAATAACACTAGGACAGGACAGTTTAATTGTTAGTAGGAACTGGGAAGAAGCACCATTACTATTGATGAAGATTAAACAACACCACAAATTTCACATACCAATAATCACACTGATTAGATGAAAGAACTTGGACTCCGCTCATTCAATTTATATATATATATATATATATATAGATCGACCAACTGGACTACCTCTAGTCTAATTTAGAATTATATTTTCCATAAGATCAATGGAGACTGCAGTAATAACCTGTTGTCAGCAATGAATTCAGGTATCCATTTGAGTGTCATAATATCAGTTTCATTGCAAAGTACAGTTGTTGTGAGCAATTCAAATTATTAGTTGTTGGGTACTTTCTACCCGAAGACAGTAATTTCATTCCAGAGATTCAACTATGATACTACAGAAAATGAGTTACTTTCTCTCAAATCTTTTTTTTTTAATTTGTTGAAAACTCAGACACAGTCCTACTAAAACCTCCACGAGTGAGCCAACTACCCCTAGGGCACACCAAAGTTAGACCTAGGAGCTCGGACCTTCAACCTCCCACTTCCTAAGACGAGAGGTAATCAGTTTAGTTACACCCATCAAATCCTGTTTGGTAGTCATATATATACATCACAAAGTACAGTATAATTCAGAAATTCTCTGAATTTGTTTTTAGAATGAAGAGATTGGCTATATACACTTCTCATAAGCAGCCAACTATGTGATGTTGTGCACTTGGTGGATTGGCCCCAAACAATTTATTGCACATCACACATGCTTATCCGTTTCTCACACACAAGCACATTCAATTCCATACATTTGAACATTTAAATTATGCAATCCAGCTCCATATGTAATCATATAGGGCCAATGGGATGAACCTTTATCTCGAGGGCACCTTCCACCCGGCTCGTCATCAATCAATAGTAATCACTTACAGCCTTGTTTTCCACGAGAGCATCATTTTTAACAGAAATTTTGTTCTGATAAGCAGTGAAAAGAAAAGAAAATTAAAAAAAATGATGCAATTTTTAACAGAAATTTCCTTCCAATTAAGGATAAATTACCGTATTCATTTTTCCAATCAACAACCACACTTCAAACCAAACATAAAATTGCAAACATAATGTTTCTACCTTGTACTTATATAAAATAACCCTTTTATTAGTACTACTTAATGGCAGAGTGGCCTTGCTGAGCTAGCAACAAGAAACCAATTGAGGCTTCATATTTTATCAGCCAGATAGTTTGCAAGAGAATCGATTGGCTTGCAGATGCTGACTTTCTTTACACCTCGATGTCTAACTTTTATACGGGCCAAGTAATCAGCTGCAATCCAAGCAAAGCTCAGCCGCACAGGGTAATCATTACCATCTGGCACTCTCAAATCCTTGGATTTTTTAACCCAACGAGGATGGTAAGTTACTTTGTACCATGCTGATGCCTTTTGTTCATACAACGTGTTCTTCTCATCGTCGGTCAGCAGCTCAAAGTGGGGTCCTATTGCCTCAAAATAACATCTGAACTCATTGTGAAGCCCAGAATATGCACGTTGGAGTCTTTCTTCCAGTTCCCCCTTCTTCCTGCTGCTATATTTTGGCATTGACCAAACATGGCCGGTCACTATTTCCTCCTCAGTGCTCACTTTGTATTGCCCCAAAAGAGCATTCAACTGCCCATCATAAGAACACTTGCTGCTCCATGCATCCACCACAAAATCTTCAGATCCAGGAATCTCAAGCTGTGTGTCATATGGTATGTCTTCTGGAGCACAGGTCAGTTCCTCTGAGAGCATATCATCATTGGAAGCATCTTTAACTTTGCGGTAGAGTTTGCCAAGCACTTTATTTGATATATAGGACTGATGCTCATCCTTACCCATGAAGTCTGGATACAACTTAGGTTTGAGTTCGGCAGGCAAGGTTACTACTTTGCCAGTTTTTGGGAAGTCCACAGCTATTGCAGCCAGCTCTGCCAGTTTGCGGCACTTGTCATCCAAGGCTCCACAGTCACTTAGATCAGCATGGACCACATGTGCATTGCAAATGACACCAAGGTTCTCAGTCACCATGCTCTTTGCAAAGAAATCAACTATGTCCTGTCAATAAAAACAAGAATCATTATTGTGAAAGATTTTTCTTTTGTCTAAATTAATAGAAGATGAATCGATATCTGTAAGATGTTGTCTCAAAAGTGCATATGACAGTTTCAAGACATTTATCAGTGAAATTATGAAGAAACCAAGTCAAGGTAGCCTTCTCTAACATGTCCATCAGCAGAAAATGATCCATTTCTAGGGAAATCAGGATCAATGATCAGGTGAATTGTGCTGGTAGTGGCGCTTAGGATGAATTTATACTAAAGTACAGGATGACAAGACCAGGATATAGGCTAAAGTAGTGGTGATTGTCTATTGACTATTACTGACATATCCACTTTAAGTTGCAGGTTCAAATTAACTATTTCAAGAAAAAAAAGGTTCCTATGGGGCCAACTTTACAAATCCATAACCATTCCATAGGATTTTAGGTTGGCTTTGAGCTTTCCAATGCACTAAACAACACTTAATTCCAAGATAAAATGAGAGTTATATGTTGGAGTGTGGCTCGATTCCACACAATTGAGACAAGATTTTCTCTTAGAAAATCTAGAAGAGGAAGGGCCTGCTTTAGGAAGTTTGTAGAGACTTCTAATAAGAGGTTTCCTAATCATATTGAGAATTGCTATGTAGGACAGCCGACCGAAATGGAGACAAGATCGGCTGTATATAGATTGACATGGCAGAGAGGAATGGAAATTTCTATCTAAGTGGGATATGGCAATTGCTTGTAGGAATAACAATTGCCGTATGTGTGTAACACGGTATTACACGTGGACTGCCTATAAAGGATACAGATGAACTGACTGGATGGGAGAGTGCGATTATCATGGGTTAACAGCAAACATAGAAGAGGCGTCGTTGTGTTGTGAGGGACGAATCTGAGAGGGGCTGTTCTCTAAGATCTGGCAGCAGTGCTAATGATCTGTTCTTAAGAGGCAACACATTGGGGGACTGTTGTGGGTATCTGCTCACAGAGAAGGGGCTCAGGCTTGTGCAGCATTCATAGGCGGGAGCAGCAAGCCTAGCAGCACATTGGGTCTTCTCTGCAGATTTGTACAGAGAGGAAGAGGATTGCAGTGTATAGATAGCAACCACACAGAATCGGCAGCAACAACAGAACCCTCTACCTAGAGTTCGGTTCTGCAGAAGGAGACGGTGTATAAGGTCAGGTTCAGTGCCAGTTGGGGCTGGCTTCATGCTGTATTTTCAGAGAAGAAAGTAGAGAAGAGAAACCACAAGGGAACGTGTGTAATCGGGATTTCAAGCGTATTCGGGTTTGGCTTTAAACCCAAAAGGGAATTTATGTTGTAATCTCCTATTTACTGTTTCTCTTAATAATATTATTTCACGCTCCGTGGACGTAGGCCGGGTGGGGCCGAACCACGTAAATTTGCTTGTGTTTATTTCCGTTCGATTTTTCTTGTTTATTCCGCTGTAAGCGCTAACATTATAGGCAAAATCCAGCACAAAGTAGCAGCAGAAAAGAGTTGCTGTAATGAGAAGCATATCTTAAGTTGAGATAGAGCTGGATTTACTTTCCAATTCCAAATTGTCCAAATCATATACAATTTTAAAGGATCTTGAGTCAGTATTCTGACACATTGAATGACATCAAAATTCTAGTAGAATTTTTTTTGATGATGTAATTGTGTTAAAGAAAGAAAACAGGAAAAATTGAAGTTCAAAATGTGAAAGTTATGGACAAATCATAAAATCTGAGCAGAAGTGACCTTTGGGCTACTGTTACCATGCGGGTCTTTTATCCAAGAGATTGTCCCAAAAGTTGAGCAGTGCTTTCCTTCACTTTCATCATCATCATTTAAGTCATTTATCCCATCAATCTGAAGTTGGTTTTTTATATTCAGATTTGGCAAATAACCCATGGGACGACTGCCATTAGCACATGAACTTGAACCCATAACCTCTATACTAAAACAATGAGCCCTTGCCTGTTGTGCTACTGCTCCTTGTCCTACTTTCCTTCACATTCTACGTGGCAATCTCGCTCCATAGATCACAAATTAGGCAACATTTGATTCGTAAATTTCCACACATTCAACTTTGAGAAGTGTTTCCAAAAAAATTCTCACTGTCCCCATGTCCCAATGTTCAAAGTAGCCTAAATATTAGAACCAAAATCTAAACAAAGCCATTGAAGATCCTTCAGAAACAAAAGTGAGACACACATGGGAGCCCAGACAGGAAATATCTTAGTTATTAGACATGCTTACTCAACAAACATTTCCTTTATCAATAAAATATACTTTAACTAGCAATTGATCAATTTATTTTTAAAGTAAAACTAATAGAATTAGACCCAATACTATCATAAGAGAGAGGAAGAAATGGGAATGAAGCATGAGGGAAAGCATAGATCTTCATCATCATTAGAGTCATTTATGCCATCCATCTAGGGTTAGCAGTCATAATTGGATTTGCAATTTTTTTTTTTCTATGAACCAACTGTCTATTTAATGCCTATAGGTCCAGATCCACAAACTCCTTGGTTGCAAAATTAGCAGTTATGAACTGTGCTATAATTTCTTGCCTACAAGGGGAAGCATAAATTTTTTAAGTAATCTTTCAGCTAGGCTTCTCTTGCAAAAGACCTAAGGTGTTCATCAGAAAGAAATGCACAAATATAATGAAAACAGAACAAGGGACTACAAAGGACATTGCATTTACAGATAAAATTATCATACAGAAATGGCACCCCTTTCTCAAAGTTGTAATCTAATATCAGCTTGATCTCTGACGCCCTGAAAATAACCATAAAACGTCAACTGCCAATAAAGCTTCAGCAGTAAAGCATGACAAAGCAGCATTGACCTTTATCAAACAGATTCTATGACAAAAATCAGATTCCACCAATTCTAACCTTTATCAAAAAGGAGTTTCTCTTGCTTTTTTAAGGAGATAAAGACCTCAAACAATATCTTGACAGAGCTTAGCACCAAGAGTTACAATTTACCCAACGTTGATGCTATCTCTTGCTAGAATAAACCAAGAGCAATAACAACAAGTAATTGTGGCTATCAAAGAAAAGGATCCTAAGATATGTCTTATCCAACTTGACAGAAAAATACAGAAACTAAAGTGACAGATTGTCTACAAAGATCTAACGGGTAATCAACAACACTAATGGCCATCAAACCAATTAACCAAATCGATCAACAAAACTAAACAAATAAGAAGCAGAAGAAAGCAATAAAAATTAAGAAAAAAGAGAGCTTAAGAAAGACCAGAAACTAAAGTGTATATTTTTGGAAATGAGAAGAAAATGGAATATTATACAGACTTACCTGAGTAGTTACATCGCGGTTCAACTCTTTAACTTTTGCAGTTGTATAATCCATTGGCAAACAGCTCTTGTTTGGGGGTATAAGATTTTCATCCCATGTCACAAAGTAATTATCTCCATCAAGGTCACTTCCAGATGCCTCATTTGTGTGTGGTCTTTCGCCCTTCTGAGGGAAAACCAAACAATCCACAAGATGATGCAAGGCAGGGACATCAACTGCTTCCAAAATCCGAATATCTCCTGGGTGCAGACAAGGGTTCTTAGCTATGACCACCAAACCTGTGATAACTTTTACATTGTTCATCCCAGAAAATCTTGAATCATGCTTTGCAAAACAATTTTCTAATGAAGGCATTGATGCTTGGATAAAGCACTGCCCATGTTCAAGTTCCTCTAGTTCATCCAAGCAGCCTAACAACCACCTTCCTGATGGAACAAAGATCCTTGCCTTCTCCAAAAGTTTCCCAAGCTGGGAACACCTGATGCAAGATAGAATCCTTCTCAGGTAAGGCTCAATTTGAGGCTTGAAACCAGCACTAAGCATAATTGCCCCATTATTACTCATTTGCTCAGAGCATGATGTAGTAAGAACCTCAAATGCCACATCAGTGCTTTTCAGAATCTGGTTTAGCTTATAAACCATAGAATCTTGCATTTTCAGGAATACATTGTCTTGAACACCCAAAGCTGAAAGCAATGTCACAATTTGTCTGTTCAAGAAACACGGCTGGAACCGTGTCCATGATACAATTTCAAGTGTTGTGTGGTCAGATCTAAATTTGTTCATGCTCCGTCTCAGGAAAAGCCTGATCCCATCATCACCCCCTGACCAACAAGCCACAACACCCTTACAACCTGCATATCTGATTTGATAGGCACAAGGGGGATTCAGTGTCAATTGCAACTTCTGTGCAACTTCCATTGCCAAATCAGGCGTAATCTTTCCAATCCCATCAGAAAACACATGACCGTTTCTCTTAATATCAGATAGTTTGAAATCAACCTGCTTGAATGGCACATTAACAGTAGCATACGTTGAAGAGAAACACTGTCCCATCCTCGCAGCACATTTTGCAACATTTTTGTTGTCAAATTCACCCATCCATTTCCTAATTGAAGCTGCATCTGTTTCTGTCGTTTTGTCATCAGCAAAGAACCAAGCAGAATGGTCCCTCAACTGATTCTGTGAAAAGGCCAGGAAGGAATACTTTCGATTACAAAGATAAAATCCATCATGCATTATGCCCATCACCCTTTTAAACAATGTGGTTTTTTGTGCGAAAGACTTAGAAGTTATATCTCTCACAATGGGTGCAACATAATACGAGAGAGCATTACACTGCAGTTGCTGCATGTCTTCATCGCTGAAAGTAACTCTCAAGAATCTGTCTGCAGTTTCTCTGTACTTCCTAAGTACTCTATTAGAAAGCTCTACCTCTGGAGGAAGGCAGTAGGCCTTCGAAGGTGTTATAACCAACCTCCTCATTTTAACATTATAGTCAGAAACTCGATTGCTCTTGAGAAGTTCAGGGTTCTTCAACAACCACTCTTGAACAATCTTCAGCCTTTTGTATGCATCAAATATTGGATGCTTGTGTGAATAGATATGATGCAGGGCCACAACATTCACCTCCCCTGTCTGTTCTCTTAGTAACCCAAAGAACTCTTCAGACAGCTCATACTGGTTGATAACACCTCTGTGCAACAAAGCATTCAACAAGAAGAGTACATCGAAGCTTATCCCTTGCTTGTATTGAATGCAGAAGAAAGGGACTGGCCTAGACATTCCAAATTCAGGCTCATCTCGGACTACAAGCTGATGTTCAAGCCAGTATTCAGCAATTCTCCGCTCTCTTATATAGGCCATGCACTTTTCCAATATACCGCCAAAGCGAGGTGAGAAAGAAATCAGATAGGAATTGCACCTCCCTATCACCCTGCTAGAGGTGAAATCTGTTGTCCTGATCCATGGGTCCTCATCATCCAACAGAGTGTATGAAACAGAATCATGGATATCATCATCAGCTGATCTGTAATAAACGCATGGTGATGATGTCAGCTGCAGAAGCATTACCTTATATGTACTATCCTTGTATAGTTTAATTTCACTGATTTCCATCATTGAGAACTCCACCTTGAAATTGCATTTGATCAAGGTCCAGCGATTTGTGGACTTGAGAGAGAAAGCAGTATCCTTACTGAAAAGGATCTTGCAAGTGCCATCAAAAGGATCCACAACAAAATCAACACCAGAATCAGGTCCCTTCCAACCAACCCAGAACTCATCTGAACTGACAAGAGTTCCAATCTCAGCATGAACAGCAGGAATTTTAAAAGGGTCAATATCCCTCCTCCGTCTGAATCGTAAAGAGCTCTCAGTCCCCCAATTCGCTTTCAGCTCACAACCTTTCAGGACAAGCTTACAAGAGGATGCCAGATTGTGTGCCTGAATTGCTGCCAGTGGACTAAGGAAATGCACAAAGGCATGTGGCACAACCTTGTCATAGTTGTCTTTTCTTTGGATTTCTGAGACATTAGGGAAGTAGCAATCTGGGTACGACTCCGGTGGAGTCCAAGAGGTCTTTAGCCTGCACCTGCAGACTAGTCCCACTTCCTTTTCTATGTATTTTGAGAGCTCTTTTGCTGACACTGCATTGTCAAATCCCCCAATACTGACCTGGTTAATAACCAGTTCCTTTGCCTCCTTGAAGATACTTGTGGAACCCATCTTCACCTTCTTCGCTTTCAGCAAAGATCCAACCAGACAAAACTTGTAATTTCTATGCACATGGAGATATCGTTAGAAATAGATGTATTAAAGATAGTTTAAAAATGATCTTAATAGATGATAAATTGAAAAAATGAGATATCCAAAATTGAAAATGTGGAGAAAAGAGACAAACAAGGACATGTTAGATTTTCGACGGATGGTCTAAAAGTCGAACTGAGGAGAAGAACTCATAAAATCGAGTCAAAATATATGAGATTCTACTTAACGATGAATAATATTATTCCCAAATTATAGAGTCAGCATATTTTACTGAAATCCGAGAATTATAGTTTCCCAAAGTACAATAGGATTTCAAATAACACCGCACTCTAGTAAGTGCTCATTTTTTAAACTCGAGACACGCCAGTCAGCTTCTAAAAATGAAAAAAATTAAAATTTGCAAATACCGTGACACCGGATTTCTGTATCAGTTGATAACTCCCACTATGGAAATCCAATTTCTCCAAACATGAAATGCTTTGGGGACTTCTATATGTTCTTCAAAATTCCAATTCCACCAAAGAATTTAAAGTTACCAAATGGGTCGTTTCAAGAGCTGGAGAGGAATGCTATTTCAGACAGAAAATGGAAATGGAATTCACGTCAGAAATGGAAGAAATTAGCGGGAGAAAGATCGACTCACCTTCTGGACAATAAAGAATCCAAACTCGAACCCAAACCAGATCCTGGCCAATCCGGAATTTGGAGATTGTCTTTCTTGGTGACGAAGGAAAGTAAATTTCAGCTTTTGATGCCGGGAACAGTAGCCGTTGCTTTTTCCACTTTTGCTTTTCGCATAGACTCGCTGCTATTTTGGTTTTGTCTCTATTTTAATGTCACATTTACTGTTCAATAAAAAAATATGAATTATTAGAGTTATTCATATTTTTTGATTTTTTTAAAATCAAAATATTTAAGCTACTCGAGTCAACGTCTCACTTAATTAACCTTAAAAGAAATTTGTATAAATTTTAGCCGAGTTTCTATTTCACTTATGTCGTCTCCAAACATTTTGATTTTCATTGGTCCACAAATAGATAAATCTTTACATTTCTTAACTAAATTTATCTTAGAATCATTGTATTTATTATGTTAAATCCATTTGTGACCCTACAAATGTTTAGATTGTTGTTTTTTTCTCAAAAGGTCCATGCCTAGTGGGCCCAATGAGTCCAATCTTGTAACTTCAGCCCACATATCTAGTTTCTCTTTCAGTTTTTTTTATTTTACAGTTTTAATAACTGTAGCAGTTGCAGAATTCTGAGAGAAATAAAGAAGAAAAAGAGAGGAGTAATCTGAGAAAAAATGAGACCGTGAAGAGTGAGGGTGGATCATCTTTATAATCTTGATATTTTTTTTCATGTATTCATTACGTTTTGTAAATGTAGGCAGTTTGGACGAATTACATATATTTTTAGGTGTTCTTCACTTCTTCATTGTAAATGTGATTTGTGATTGTGTTTCTAGGTCTGATTTTACAACATAGATGAGGCCCACCATTCTCACATTGCAGGGTCTCGTCCTTTATCTGTGTTAACCCAACCAAGAAAAGAGATCTCCTCGATTTAAAATTCTGTTAAAAGCCTGACTTTGGACGGTCTCTACTCTCTAGTCTACAGTCTACACCAAGCATGTAGCGGGAGTATTTTTTTTAATAATTTTAATAATAACAAGTAGTGAGCTTGCTTTAAATCTTCTTAAAGATAGGTTGTTTATTAATCTTTTTAACAGGATTATATACATTTTGGTTGTATTTATAAAAATAGTATAAATAATATATAAATAAATTTTCATCAATTATATTATTATTATTATTGTTATTTTAAACTTTAAAATTTTAATAACTAAAAAATATTTTTTTATTATTCATCTTAACAAATAATAAATACAAATTAAGTTTTTCTTAGATTCATTCTCCTATCTATGTAATTTCAGGATCCTATACTGCAGCGAATGAGGCCTTGCCACGTTGAGACTCACGACTGAGTGCCGGCGTATCCGGGTTTACAGCGGAAGCAACTCCAAAACCTGGAAATATTTCCCAA
Source organism: Chimonanthus praecox (assembly GCA_022113865.1). Taxonomy (NCBI): domain Eukaryota; kingdom Viridiplantae; phylum Streptophyta; class Magnoliopsida; order Laurales; family Calycanthaceae; genus Chimonanthus; species Chimonanthus praecox. The sequence goes on from CM039088.1 coordinate 63,177,611, forward strand.
ACACGGGAGGGACTGAGTTGGGACTCAGTAATACGAGTCTCGTCCTGATTGGGAATGAGAAAGCTCGATCTTATCAGAGAACTTCTTCTTCACTGTCTCTCCATCTCACTCCCTTCTCGTGACTCAGTAATACAAGACTGATTTTGTGGATCCTGACTCTAGTTTATATAACTCTCCATTTTCTCTCTCTCATTTTTTTTTTTTTTTTAAATTTACGCGAAAAATCAGTTATCTAACATGTCAACTTTGAGCAACAAAGATCGAGAGAGAAAGGGAAGTCATCCGTACACACTGAATACAAAACTAAGACGAAAATAGATCTAATACTAACTTCAACTCAAAATGTCCTAAACTAAAATCAAGATTCAATGTTTCCACAGAATTTTTTTCTCAGCTACGGTTTCCTAATTCAAGTTCTTTAAAATTTATATGCATTTTACTGCTATCTTGGGCACTCATATTTTAGAAATAAAGCAACTTACTCGCATTTTTACCATTTTAAGCAACTATCTTTGACCTACCTATCTTGTTCATCCCATACATGCTGAAAGTTCACAATGGGATTTTTTTACTCCATTTCTGTGTTTGAGCAGAGAGAATTGAGGAGATTGTTTTATTTAAATTTATTTTTCAAGAGAAAGTAAGACTCATGAACAGTGAATATTCACATCTTTTAGAACAAGATGGTGTTTTCCATCAGAGAAGAGAAAATGAGCAGAAGTTGTCCCATTCTCAGGAAATCTTCTACTTGAGTTCTCTTCATCCAAGCAGAGTTTACTCTTAGGGTGATTGACGTTGGAGAATTTTAAAGTGTTAGACCAGCAAGATATACTAAAGAGATATGTCATTCGATGATCCAATGGTAGGTTTCAGTGTAGGTCATTGATTCTTAAGAGATAGAATAGGTGAAACTTTATACAAGAATTATTTATAGGTGGCTATCTAAATACCTGACTTTTCTTTTAGCAGACACTTAATTTTAAAATTTAGTGTGAAATTACCATTTTGTCCCTTAATTTAAAACAAAACAGACAATTCCTCCACACAAAAGGGCAAAATGGTAATTTCATATAAAATTTTGAAATCGAATGTCTACTAAAAGAAAAGTCGGGTGTGTAAATAACTACTCATATTTATATGGTCCCTTTTTACACCAGACCCAACAAAGTGGGCCCTAAAATCTATTTTTAATAGATGTCTCACTAGAGTTTTTGAATTTTAAACTAAACTGATCATGGTATATGGGAAATAATTAGGAAATCCTATCAACTTTGTAAAGTGAAAAATCTAATTTGACTTAACTAACTGACAAATTTTAGTGATTCAATTTTTATTTTGATGACACGTGACAGTCTATGGGGTTAATCAATCCTACCAAACTAAAGAACAGATTATTGGTACATCAATTACAATAACCAATTTCATTTAGACGACTTCATTCATTTTATTTAAACAAATGAAACGGGCATTTGATATGAGTTTCATACTAACGATCTATTTTGTATGATTTACATAAGTTAGATTATTATATTTAATAAGAATAGCTTCTTTTAAATTTGTAAATATTCAATTATTTCTTTGATTTTATGGTGATTGGACCTTCTCCCGTTGTCACATGTTATATGATTCAAAATAGAATCATGAGGTTTCATGACTCAAGTATGTCACGTTAGAGGATCCTGAGTGATAGAGGAAGACTAGAACTTTCTTGCGTGATTACTTTTAAAAAAATTCCACTCCATGCAAGTCGTGAAGAAAAAGTGCGGAGAAGCAGTAAAAAGGATGTGGTTTCAAGCATTATTATTATCACTGTCATTATCGTTATCTAAGTTATTTATCTTTTTTTATATGAGATTAGCCTTTTAATTTAGATTTGGCAAAAAAATATTTACTTGGACTGACTACCATAACTACCATATCTTATGTTTATAGGATTTGACTACAATTTCTAAAGAATGAACATTGACAAGTTGTGCTACATGTTCAATGTCGAAGTGCTTTTGAGCTTAGTTGTTTAAATACTTCTTTTGTAACTTTCGAGCCGAGCTTAAGCCTTCGCTCAAAGCCAGCTCTGAAGGAATTTTGTTTGAAAGGATAGAATATTTCTTATGGAGCTTAACTCGAACCACTCCCTCATCTCATTTTTAAGTAGATAACAAAAATATATTTAGTAAAATTTTAATATAACAAAGAATTGTGCTTTTTACAATAGAAATTTTCACCATGGGTAAATGATATGGGCATTTAGATTTTTGTTCATTAGAGATAATAGACTTAACTTTTTATACAATCTTAGAGGTGAACCGATACACTAGTGTCTTTAATAAGCAAAAAAATTCATTTTTTCTATTATTCTTTCACCATTTATTAAAGTAGAGAATCAATTAAATTGCTCATTTTTAAAAAAAATCAATCAACAAAAATAGATATTAAAATAGTTTTTTTAATATACACCAAAATGCCATATATAAATTTGGCATTGAATATTAATATCACCAACTAAAACGTTTGAACAGTTCTCTCTCACTAATCAATGATCCAAATTGACCTCTACAAATCACAAAGAAGACCAAAAGTTGGTCTAAGATAGAAATTGAAAAGCACATAGGAACCTAAAAAAGAATATGCCATTGAATTGCTCACCCATTGACATAAGGATATTGGGATAAGATGTTCTCTTTCAAGATTACATTTAATAATCAAAGTAATTAGCAGATAAAGTCCTTCTCATTAGCAGTTCTTCACCGCCCACCCATAAAATAAAGAGAACAACTCCAGATCTGCAATGGATATTCTTCGATCCTATGTTAAGTGCATACATTTCTTAACTTCCTGCTTTCCAAGTGGGTCTTCGGATTTGGTGTTTTAAAATACTTGTTTTATTTCAGAGTTTTTTATTTTTTAAAAATTATTTTATGAAGTATTATTTTTCTAGTATTTTATTATTCAGACAAGTCAAAGCTTATAAAAGAAGGTTATCACGTTAGAAGAGGGAGTAATAGTTGGGTCAATGACTCTAATGAATGAAAAGAAAAAGTCTGTATATCTATTTAAGTATTAAAATATTTTTGTATAATTTTTTCATCTATATAATGTCAGTTTGTGAAAATGGATGATTCGAATTTGAAATTAGAGATTTCAAATTCAAAAGAAGAGTTTCAAGTTTAGTCATTAACAATTTCGTAATCTTATATCAAATGGATAAATTTTCTAATTTGATTTTTGATGTATAAATAAATCTAAAAGTTTCATAATTATGTTTTATATATGTGTGTGAACTTTTAAAAATGGCAGATAAGGTTGGTGTGGCATGTGGTCGGTGACTCAGTATGGTTATGAATATCTCCTCCCTTGATTTTTTTTCTTTTAATTGTAAAAATTATCACTAAAGTTTAAAAAATTGCAAAATATATCTTTCTTCTTTCTTTTTTTTATCTTAGTTAGAAACACCTCCTTAAGAACATGTTAAATGTCCAAAATACCGGTTTTTAATTAAAGAGTTTTAATAGCAAAATATCTTTAGTAGAATATACTCTTAAGCAGCTTATGAAAAATAAACCTCAATACGATTGTGATATTCGGCCGATAAATTGATATCTCGGCCGTATCATATCGGCCAATATCGGCCCTTTTTAAAAAGAAAAGAGAAGAGATTATTAGGGATGTGCTCGAGGTTTCCCTCCAAAAGTTGTCTTCATAGGTATAATGATAAGTATTTTTTTAATTATTTCATAAGGAAATTAACCATATAGATTGAAAGTAGACTTAATGAGATACGTGTCTATAAAATATTATCACAAAAATTTAATTTAGACCACTTGATCTTCATTTCCTTAAATTTTTTAAGGTTGACAAGTGACTTTAACTACTAAAATGAAGTAGCTACAGCTTGATCTTTTAGATGAAATTTAGTCCACTTGAAGCCTCCCAAGTATAATTTTAACTTATTCGGTTGATTTTATCATATGCATTAAAAATATAAAAATACATATAACTATTTGCGACCTATATCAAGCTTTGGGGTTGAGCATTGATAGAATAAACCCTAAACATAATTAGCAATTGTGCTACAAATGAACACTTAAGTCCTATTTTCTTGGGCCGCTTTAATGGTCATTTTTACATTTTCCCTTTAACTCGTAGTATGGGAAAAGAGTGGACTCTAGGGATACTACTAAGTGAATTGAGTGATCGAACTGTATCAATTGTTCAATAGACAAAGTATTTTTAAATAAAAAAAAATATCTCCATTTTTAAATTTCTAGTGGAATCCAATACGAACAAGAACCTTTCTATCAAATATTTTAAAGATTCCCAATTCTTGAGCTGTTATGCTTGCGGGCTAAATTACTCCCGTTGATAGATTACTTTATTAAAAGTATTTTCTTAGTTTAGTTGTTTAAATATTGGAGGATATATATATATTTTTTTTTTGAATTTAAATGTTGGAAACCGTGGGATATTTTGAATTTTAAGATGCTAAAAGATGAGATTTCACAATTAATGAAAAAATATGAATAATTTTAAAAATTACTGAAATCATGAAGGTAACTTTTTGTAATTTAGACAAAAGATGGAGATTCTTCGCAAATTACCCAATTTTTTTACCCTGGACACTCAATTGCGACATCAGGCAAACTATGAGACATGGCAGGTGCTTCTTGTATGCATTCGAGACATGTTAAAATTTAAAATGGTTTTCATGGAAAGGTCTAGGGTTTCCACTGTAGAGTTCATAATATTTTTTAATTTAAATAATTAAAATTTAAAAATATAATTTTATTAATTCAATCAAATTAATGTTTAGATCATATAATTAAAGTATAAACCTTTTAATAACTTATTGTCTGGAGAAAAATGATAAACCCTGAAACATATCCAATTGCCCAGATTTAGGGCCTTAAAATCATGGTAAAATTTATTTTAATTAGTTCAAATTGAAGCATGTGGTAATGTGTGTACTTAAAAACAAGATAAAAGATAGAAATAAGTGCAATAGAGTAAGTGTAAAAGTTCCTGCGACAAAGGAAAAAATAAGGTATTTTCATATAAGTCATTATATTTTATTAAATTGGAAATAAACTATTCAGTTTCCAATATTTGTAATTTTAATTTTTGAAAATATTTGCAATAGTAGTCTTGTCCTAATATATGAGTAGTATACTAATGAATGACTTTTGTACTACCCACACGGCTTCCAAATATAGAGGATGGGTGCCTAAGTGTATAAAGATTAAATTTAACATCCGTGCAGTTTAATCGGTTGCTTCAGGACTATGGAAGGGAAGATTGTGGGATCGAATCTCTATAGTTTAATTTTGGTGTGTCCTATTAGTAGTGGCTCACTTATAAGGGTTTTACACTAGATATCCCACAGTTTCCCACATTTAAATTTAAAAAAAAAAATTTAGGTGTGGTAAATACTATATTTCCCATTATATAAAATGATTGAAAAATTGCCTTCTCTTTTTTTTTTTTTTTTTAATCAAGGTGTTCAAGTGTCTCACTCTACTAATTCCCGGGTCATATGTAAATCTCTCAATTCACATATATAAGATAAATTTTATAAAAAGCCCTTTGAAGTTGAGCATAAATCGAATACAAGACCCCCACTTTCTAAAGCGGATTCTTGACGGTTAGGCCAACCCTTCAATCGTTATGAGAAAAAAAATGCAGCTATTAACTTGCAATAGCTCATCTTCAATGGCATCAAACTAAATTAATAAAAAAGGTATTAAAATGTTTATAAAAGTATTATAAAATAATAGATTCTAAAAAATATGAGTTATTATAATTCCAAGGTTGTGGATTCAAGCTTCATAGGCATCCGATGAACGATCGTCTCATGAAAATAAGTTTGTCAAAATTTAATATAAATAGCTTAATTTGAGAAAAATAATTTAGATGATGATGAGAAGGAAAAGCATGAGTTTAAAGAGTATTTGAAACAATTTTTTATTTACATTAAAAAATATCAGATTAATATTTATTTTTACTAATTTAATTTTAAAAAGAGTCATCTAATTAACTCTCTATTATGATAAAGTATAAAAAAATTAAAAATAATATAAGTGAGAATGCATAAGGGAATATTTTTTCAATATAAAATAAAATTTATAATGCAAACTCAATATAAAATAACATAACACTGTTTATACCAATTTTTACTCTACAAGAGAGGGTAATATTCTACTGTGGATGTTCATTAACATATAAAATGCTTTAGAATTTTATGATAATTAAAGTGTTCAGACCTCTTAGAAAACTCAACTAATCTTTCGATCATATTCAAGACTCTTTATCCACATATAATGGACAACTCTATCTCGTGAGTAGATTTCTGAATGTCACTCTAACACTTACTGGACTATTGATTTCAAATGCTTTAAAATATTCTCATCTATATGAAGAATCTTATAAAAAGCATATAAAAGAATAAAAAGTAAAAGAAAGAAAATAATAATATAAATGAACATATTCCAAATCATTTCACAAGAAAAAAAACAAAATTCTTAGAAAATTAGCTCTTTTTTTTCAGAATGTAATCTCAATTTATCAGTCCATTCTCCGAAGTTCCCAATATCATTTTCAATTTTCTAGGATTCTAGATACTTAAATCGGGGAATATCCTCCATTGAGGCCAATTCGGACCAAGGGATATACGTGGTGGACCACACCCAAAATAAAATAAAATAAAATAATAGCCTCTTTTTCTCAGACACCTTAAATTGTTTTCTCCGTAACCAAAAAAATTACATCGGGTAAGGGTCACGCATATTCCACGCGACGGTATCAGCCAAGTTGACTCCAGCTCGGCTTTGTGGCTACTTGGCTCGACTCAGTTGATGCTGCTATCTACTATCTAGCAGCTCAGCGGCTCAGCGTTACTCTGTTCTTAATTAAGATTTAAGAAGGAAGCAATACATATTTAAGTATGTTTTTAGATTGTTTAGCAATTTGTTTTCTCTAGTGAGAAATCGTACGGGGCGGCCGAGGCAGATGCGAGGCGAGCCTAGTTCATAGGAGCTAAAATATTAATTACGTTGACACGTGGCGAAACATAATTGGGTAAGGAACGGTGGTGAGTATCTGCCACCAAACTCGGAATAAAACCCAAGATATCCTTGTTTCAGTTTTCTTCAACCATGGATATCCTCCTCCGAATATTCCTCCCCTTCCTTCTCGAGTTCTCCCTCCCTCTCCCTACCTCACTTATATCTCTACCTTCCATTCTCTCAATCCATCCCTCCATTCCACTCCACTCCCTTCCATCTCACATTCATCCAACCGTCCATCTCTAACCATGAAGTTTGGGAAGATTCTGAGCCATTACATGGAGGAGGCGCTGCCAGAATGGAGGGACAAGTTCCTTTCCTACAAGGAATTGAAGCAGCGCCTGAAGCTAATCCAGCCCAAGGGAGAAAGCGAGAGAAACAAAAGGCGCAGATTGTCCGAAGACGCGGCCGAGAACGGTGCGATGACGGTGGAGGAGTCGGATTTCATTTTGCTGTTGGAAGGAGAGGTTAAGAAGCTCAACGACTTCTTCGTCGAGAAGGAAGAAGATTACATCATTCGCCAAAAGGTGATTCTTCCTTTGAAAATGAAGGAAAATGCAAGGAATAAATTCAAACTTTCCCCAAATTGCACTGTAATTTGGTGCTCCTTAATCATGCTCATTCCTGTTTGGCTTTGAATAGATCTGCCCATTAGTAAACTAAATTACCGATCGGGAACACTTTTTAATGTTATTTTCATAATTTGGTAGCAAATTTTGCTGCAATTTGAGTCACAGTTGTCACACATGAAATATGCGTTAATTAATTATTAATTTCTATTTGATTTTGAAAGTAAATTATGCTCACCTCTTTTACTTAATTCTCCATTTGAATTATAGGGAAGTTTTACAAATATACAATTTAATAATCCACAAGTTGAATGGATTCGTATAAATGAATCATCAGCTTGGAGAAGGTTATCCTTATATTTTATTTTTGTCTTTTGAAAAATTATTACACTCTGGTAATAAAAAATGATAGAAATATTTAAAACAGAGTCTTGCCATTGGGATGCACGCTATTTTTATATGTAACATTGCAAACTGATTTTACTTTTCTCAATGTGTTTGCAACACAATGTGGTATGGAAGTAACATTGGGTATGTAACTTTACTATGCTTTTAGAACTGAATATTGTCTCATATATTTTACCATTTGTAAGATAAATTTATTTTATTATCAAAATATTGACAAAAATATGAAAAAAATAGAACTTTAGTGTTGTAATGCACACTATTTTTACATGCAACATTGTGGCTTAGAGAGAACTAGTGACATTGACACTTGTTTTACAGTGCTCTTAGAATAAATATTATGTTATCTATTTTGTAATTTGTAAAATCAGTTTAATTTTATTATTAAAATATTGACAATTATACAAAATTCTAGTGTCTCTTTCCCTAATACGTGGCACGGAAGTGGTTTCCACCTTCCATGATTTTTCTAATTCTTCATTTTTTTTTGACTAATTAATTATAAAAGAGGGTTAGGAGCCCCCATGCAAATATCTTTTATTATCACATTCAGTAATTTTGTAGGAGGGTTAGTCCAGCAGACACTTTGAATGAAAAGTTGGAGTGCTTCTTAGGCGGTGTCAAGTTGTGGGTGATCACAAAAATTATATGAATGAATAGATTATCATGAAGTTTATCGTTAAAAATTAGAAACATTGAATTATGCTAGTCTTTAATTTTTAAAATTAAAATAAACTATGAGATAAATATTTGACCTATCATGATTAAGTCAACAATGATAAACAGTTGAATTTAAGTTTTAGAATTTTTTTTTTGACAAACTATATTTGATGTTGAGTGCATCTCATGTTGGGCCCGTGTGTCCCGGCATAAAAAAATGCCCATGTGTTCTATAGTTTCGCCCTTTTTAGGATTATTAAAAGATAAAAAAGCAGTGCTCAAATAAAAGCATTATTTAAATTTTAAATATTTAAAAATTTAATCATAATTAACTTATTTTATAAAAAGTTGAATAATGACATTTCTAAGATTCACCCAGTAAGTGGATGTTTACTGAAACCAGTGAAATATGCAAGGCAGCGGTCATTAGTTTTGATGATACTAATCTTGTTAAGTGAGTCATGTGAAGGTCACTTTTATAAAAATAAACTCTAAAAGATAAAAATTATAAAATTACGATGTTTAAATAGGTGAAACTTTTGCAACTATGTATGATATTATTTTTACAGCATGAGTTTGACTGTAAGCAATTTTGTTCATTGACTGAGAAATGCAGGAGATGCAAGATCGGGCAGCCAAAGCCAAGGAATCGATGGCAGAGCTGATATGTATGCGAAAGCTGATTGTCGATTTCCATGGGGAGATGGTCCTCTTAGCAAATTACAGCGCCATCAACTATACTGGTAATTACGAAACCTTGCCCTCACTGAAATTTCTTATATACATTTGAAATCGTCGTATAAATTTATATTTTAAATGAAAAAAATTCAAAAAAGAGTCAAGTTAGCGAGATACATCTACTAAGATGTCATCAAATGATCGATGAATTCCACATTATATAGATACGAAGTATATAAAGTTTCACTATCAACTGTAGATAGGAGAAATTCAGAAATTCCGCATTATATAGATACGAAGTATATAAAGTTTCACTATCAATTATAGATAGGAGAAGACAGTATCAGTCCTGAAATCTCAGGGGCCCTGGGCACATTGCATTGGTGGGGGTCTTAGGCTCTGAGAATAGTGCAAGTGGGGGTCCTATAGCCCATTGGTCACATTGGGGGGCCCTAGGCGACGGCCTAGTTGGCCTAAAGCCAGGGCCGGTCATGGGAGAAGACTTCAATATCATTGGCAATAACTAATCACACTCACTCTTAATTTTTAATATCAATATTAATATCGAGTCATCTGGAATGAATTTAAATTCAATGATGGTTGTTATTATTTTTGCTTTAATGGCTTAATTCAAGGATGGTTATTAATTATATGAATATGAAATTAGAATAAATAATATTTTTTGAGAGGAAAGATAAGATTAAATATTATTAATTATTCTAATAACGGAAGAGTAAAGTATGTGAGAGTTTAAATTGATTATAAATGACACTCGCTAACCTAAAAAACTTTAAAAAGGGTCACACTTACTTTTGTCCGGTGTTCGTGCGTCTTCAAAAGTACTGTGGTCTAGTGTGAGACTAATTCTCATAGAGCCAGTCGCTTAGAGTTATTGAGTGTGCATGTGTAAGAAAGTTGCACATATCTGAAGAGTAAGGTCTAGATACCTTGGTCATAAAATAAATTTTCTATTAATATTTTAAAAATATTTGAAATATAGTCATTTCTCATTTACATTGATTATAATTACTTAAAATTATTAAGAGATAATATATATATATATATATATATATATTGGAAATTATTATCAAAATATAAAAGTATTTATAAGAGGTAGACCCAGGGGTACATATATCGGTCGATACGAAACGTATTTATCGATATATATTGATTTTTAATGACCTTATTATACACGTATCGGCCGTACGAACTACTTCTCGGTCGATATGGCCGATATATTGGCGATATATATTGGTCCGATATCGACCGAGAAGTATAATATTGATTTTTTTTTTTTAAATAAAAATAAAAACGGTGGTAGGTTCGGGTCGATGTCTCGCCCGATATCGGCCAATATTTACGTTTTCAAATTTTTTTTTGAAAAAACCAGTTTTCTTTTGGATATTTATTTATTTTTTTATTCAGAAAAATAAAATAATAAAAAGATACTGATATTTACAAAAAGAAAAAAATAAAAGAAGAGAGAAATTTATCGGCCCAATTTTCGACCGCTGGTAGAACATTCCTACGCTTTAATCTCATGTCCGCTTTATGTGCCGCTCATCTTTAAATTTTGTGGACACTACCCTACCAAAATGAGACCATGGCTGTGACTGCATTGATTTTTGCATTGGTAATTTTTTTATTGGATTTTTTTATATTTTATAGTCGTTAATTAATTAAAGAGTTAAATGAAAAAATAGAAGTTATATTAATTAAATATTTCATTTAAGAAAAACTATCAGTGTACAAATCAAAATTGAGATAACGAACTAGTCACTAACACATGCTTGCTACAATTACAAACCGAGCCGTTGCTCTGAGGAACCTTTGTTCATTTTCATGGGAAATTCTTTGTCAGATTTACAAAGATTGTAGCTTTTAATTTTGCAGACATCAGAAAATATTTGGCTCTTAAAAAAATCTGTCAAATTTAATTAAATTTATTGATCATTTTAGATAAATAGAATAAATGAATTTGATAACAATCACAAAAAAGAAAAGAAAAACTGTGATTCAATGAAGTATATTTCTACATGATCAATCAAATCATGTCACACTAGCATAGTCCATATAATTATACAAGTGCCTAAAAACTTAAAATAAACGCAGAATATATGTAAAGATATTAGCTTGGTAACGACAGATTTTATGTATTTGAACATTTTTTAAGTTGGAGAAAGAACTTCATTTAATACTGACAGACCCATGTTTGAGTTCTGTCAAACAGGGCTAGTGAAAATACTGAAGAAGTACGACAAGAGGACTGGAGCCCTCCTTCGCTTGCCTTTCATTCAGAAGGTGTTGCAAGAGCCCTTCTTCAACACAGATCTGCTTTACAAGCTCGTAAAAGGGTGCGAGATGATGCTCGACGACGTTTTTGCTGCCAGTGAGCCATCGACGTCGGGAGGCGATGAGGAGGGGCAAGGTGCAAAAGCCCCATCTGAAAGAGTTGAGTTCCTGAGAGAGCGGATAGAGCTGATGGAGATTGAACATATGGACAGTTTGTACATGAGAAGAACAGTATCGGCATTGCGAGTTCTGATGGAAATTAGGAGTGGCAGCTCTACAGTAAGTGCATTCTCATTGCCACCATTACAGAACAATATCCTGGAGGATTGCTGGAGCAGAACTACTCTGCGAGAACAAGTAGCCAAATAGAATGCAGGGTAAAGAAAGGGAAATACTTGAAAAGCGTTTTTCAATAGAAAATGTCAAATGAACCTACCTTTGTTCTTTTCTTTTTTTTCCTGTTTAATCCTTTTTTTATTTTATTTTTTCATTTTCCCCACATCCTCCTTAGATCAGCTACCCTTCCACGGTTGTATTGAAACTTGTTTGTATTTGATTATAAATATCAATACTAATGCATACATTTGAAATGTATGTATCAAGGGTGCTTTTTAAAAGGTGCATTTTGGACATCCTGTCTATGAATTAGATTGCTGTAGTTTTTCAATATAGTCAGTTCACTTATCAAAAGAAAATCTTTTAAGGGGTTGATTTTACAGTCAGAATCTGCCCCCATATTCGCGAGAGATTTTGAGATCAAGTCTCCTGTAAAAAAAAAGTAGTAACTCTATTGTTATGTATTCGGTGTATATGGATTGAGAAATTTCACATGACTTTACTAAGATATTTCGTGTCACCTGAGAAAAGAATTGGCTTTCAGTCTTGAGCCCATTTTAGCTGAGACGTCATTTGTTTTTTCTTTTTCCAAAATTTCCTGATGTTTAAGAAAATTAAGGAAAAGCATTTTTGATCTATTTGATTAAAATGACAATCCATCGAGGGTTTCAAATATCAATTTCAACCGTAAATAAAAAATTATGTTTCTCTTATACTTGAAAGAATTACATTATAACACGTGTCATCATCACCAAGAGAATAGCAAGTTCAAACAAAAGCTAGGTAAAATGTGTTCAAGACCACCTGGGTATGGAGGAGTTCACCAAAATCTTATTATCTTCGCGGCATGAAATAGGAAAAAAAACAATGATTTGTAATAATCAAAATTTAAGAACAAAATTCATTTAATAAAAAATATTAGATGGGTGAATTTAGGTGTTCTAATGTTCATTAACTTCAGTTGATTAACAGTAATATAAAATAAATTGTAAATTTCAAAATTCCCCTTTCATAAAATCGTTAACTACATGTAAAAAACAAAATAAAATTAGCAAGAGACCACGTAGACATATCCATATACCAATTTTATATTTCTTGGATGTACATATCAGTACGTGAAACTGTTTACTGTTCATCTAATAGTAATACTAAGCCGCATCGGGGCATTGTGGATCGTCTTCGGCCCACAATAAAAATTAGAGAAAAAAAATATGATTTTATCTGTGAAATCTAAAATCGATACTATGTTAGAAAATCAAGACGTCTCAAAAAACTCACTCTCAAAATTAGTTGTTGAGAGAATGGTGTTTTAAGTGTTATATAAAGTTATTGGTTTCTCAAATTAATCAATGTGGAACGTTTTGTTACTTTATATCTGCTCTCACATGCAACTGCACGTGGAAACTTCAGACACACTCTCATTTTGTGCTGAGCACGCAGAACCTCTTTGATACTATGTAAAATCTAAAATTGACAAAGAAATTTGTGTCTTCCTCAATTGAAGAGAGAGGCCGAATGCATTTTTATTTATAATGTGCAAAATACAAGACATAAAAAAGGAAGTAAAATACAAATAAATAATAAAAGAATAATAAAGGGTAGCAATCTTCACACGCCACTTTTGTGTAACCAGACATGGGAATTAATGGATTTTCCACTTTACCCTTCACCATTGTTGTACGGATAATTTAAAAAATGAATTACTGATGAGATGATCACTCCAAAACGGCGAGCCGTTTTGGTTTGTTCATCAACTATGGATTTTTTCCGGATTTTAGAAATATTCTCTATGTCTGACATTTTGCGTGCTTGGAAAGATGTGACTGAGCTCTCTTAAGTTTCCTACTTTCTTAGTCGTTGCCAGTCTTCTGGCCTTCACTGTGTTTTTTTCCTTTTCTTTTCTCTTTTTTTCTTGTTTCTGCACCTCTGGTGCTTTTATCTATTAATATATAAATCATTTAAAAAAAACTATGGATTTTTCCCACGTTTGGCTTGAATTTTCAAATGAGGTTGTTTATCGACTGATTTTTACAAACAAAGTATTAAAATTCATCTACTTTGAATTTTATGAACTCTAGGACTGATTTTAAGTAAAAAGGGTAAAGCTTTGGACTTAAATAATCGTACTCAAAGAATTTAAGAAAAATAGTCTTTTCTCTTAATTCATTAGATATGATTTTTTAATTCAAGAAATTTCCTGACGAGACTCATAACTTCTACTATTATATTAATCTAAATAGATTTTTCTCTAAGTTGGATTGATTGAAATGTTGAAATTATCATATACTTAATCCTTAATCAGGTTAGTTTAAAATGCCCCAAGGTCAGCCCAATTGCTAAAAGGATAAGACAATTTTGTCTGAACACCTTTTAGAAAGGAGAATATTCAAGAGAAATTGCCACCACCTAATTTTGGACGCGAATATTCAAAAGAAGTTGGAATGTCCAGTTGGCATTTGCCCAGTAATATGACTGATCCACATGTCATCTGTTGGTCCCATTACAAATGGATGGATGGATGAATGAAGACATTCTTGATCATATGTGCCCGTGGTAAATAGGGTTTCACCTTGAACACATGATAAATTTAAAAATAAACTATAACAATTTTTAGGGAAATCATGGAAGTCTCCAATGTTTAATAAAATTTAATATACTAAAGGGTTAAAATTTACTTTCAATTAATTATTATAGTTTTGTGATTTTAGATATTAAAAATTTAATTATTAAAAGTTATTATTTTTTATAAAGTTATGATAAATGAATGACTGTGTTAAACATACCGCCAATGTTCATCTTTAGCCCATATTGGAGATATTGAAACTATTCATAAGATTCATCTTTATATTACAATTAGATTTTTTATTACAAAATAAATTTGAAATTGTCTTTTATTCTAAGGCATTACTTATGTCCATGTATTTTATATTCCCTCTGAATTAGCTGTCCTATATGAATTTTGAAATTACCTCAAAATAGTTGTTTCATTTATATTAGATATTATAAAGGGAAATGATTTGTGCACCCCCCCATTTTACCGACGGTGCACTTCTTCAA
Organism: Chimonanthus praecox; assembly: GCA_022113865.1. Lineage (NCBI taxonomy): Eukaryota > Viridiplantae > Streptophyta > Magnoliopsida > Laurales > Calycanthaceae > Chimonanthus > Chimonanthus praecox. The sequence continues at coordinate 63,192,663 of CM039088.1, forward strand.
TTGTTTTTTCCAATTTTACCCCCCACCTAAAAAATGATGGAAATGGGAAAAGGTGGGTGGAGGGCAAAATTGGAAAAAAAAATTGAAGGAGTGCACCATGGGTAAAATGGGGGGTGCACAAATCACTTCCCTATTATAAAGTGTGTGGAAAATATATGTGATCACGTGAAATGCTAACCTTATATAGAATTTTTTTTAAAAAATATAAATCTTTTAAATAAAACAACTAAAATAAAATGGATAGAATATTAGTTTGAAGTTTTGCTCTAAACAATATAGCTATCTCTCCCCTCTCATGTCAAATCGTCAATCTCATAAGCCTCATCTATTTTTATCCGATGACGGTGGGGAACAAGTTAAAATAGAAAAATTCACATTACGTTTTCAGATAATCACGCTTGAGTGAATGGCTTTCACTATATCAAGGTGACATTCTAGAACTTAGTTACTTTTCCTGTTCTCGATTGAGAAATAGAAGTGATTAATGTTAAGCAATTCAACTATTCCTTAAAACTTAATATTTTAGTCTTTCAAGAAATATAAATTTAATTATTGTTTAAATAAAATAATTCATTATTATTATTATTATCATCATTAAATATATTTATTTCAATAATTTAAAGTATAATTATAATTTTTTTATTAATTCACAACCAATAATTTTTTTTATTAGATGGATAATGTCCATCATCATTTAGTGAGCGATCTTCTTACGGGCACTTTATATATACAGATACGAGTTTTACCGTGATACCCATTTTATCTTTTACGTGCTGTACTAAAAATATAAAATAATAGGAATATAAGAAATTGACTTGCCAAGAGTAAAATCGACTATTTGAATCACCTGTGAAGAGTAAAATCGGTTCTCCAAATCACTCATGAATAGTAAATTGACTTGCTAAAAACTAATAAGGGATCACATTGGTAAGTCGATTTCTGACATTTCAAACTTTTTTGGTACGATAAATAAAGGATAAAATGGACATCATGATAAAATTCGTGTTTATATACACAAAGTGCTCTTTGAGAAACAATGGCATAAATTAAAAAGCGTGACTTATATACACTCGATTTTTCTGCCTCTACATATCCATTTTCAATTTTTCATGGTAAATTCTTATTTTATCCTCACATTTTTATTCATTCGATTGAATTGAAATTACACTTGAACATTCATTCGAATGAATGCAGTTGATCAGTATTTCGTATTACTCTTCAATCTATTCATTCGAATGAAGTGAAATTACATTTGAATATTTCAATATCAAAATGAACTCACAATTCATTCAAATGAATGAAAACGAAAAAAATTCGTACATGTAAAATGATACTTTGTTATGAAAATTAAAAAATGATGTGTAGAGACAGGTCTTTAAGTTTGCGCCAAATTAAAATGATGACTCTTTAGTTAATAATAATAGAAATAATTGTGCCTAGGTGTAAATGTGATTGCGTGATCGAGCGTGAACCACAGCTTTCCCCCATTCCCAGACGTTGTCTACTCTTTGGCCTAGAGTGCCGTATTCTCCATATATTTTATTCATTCACCAAAACTGGGACTGCAAGCAACTGAGCGAGCAAGGAAACAAGCAAGCGTTACCCCCTAAAAAAAATGCAGAGAATTCTGTGTCGGAAGGAGAGAAAACGGACGGTCGGATAGCAATCCAAGCGTGCAACCCAAGAATACCCATCTCTGTTTTTTCTTTACTCCTTAAATCCTGACGTAAAATCTAATCTTTGCCATCCAAATTACTTGGAACACCATTCTTGCAATGGCTTCTACGATACCTGTCTCTCAATCTCGCCTTTTTCCGCACGAAACCCACCTCAAAAGCCCAAAGACTCGGGCATCTTTCGCTCCCATCTCTTTCAAAAACCACCCCAATTACAATTCCTCTGTTTTTGTGAGGAGCGTCTCAGTGGGAAATCTCCGGGGGAAAGGTGCAAAACAAATGCCTTTGAAGAAGAAGACCGTTGTTGTTGTATCGGCGACTACTGCCGAGAAGCCCAAGAAGAGGTATCCGGGCGAAGCCAAGGGGTTTGTGGAGGAGATGAGGTTCGTGGCGATGAAATTGCATACAAGGGACCAAGCAAAGGAAGGGGAGAAAGAGCCCGATACGCAGCCGGTGGCGAAATGGGAGCCGTCCATTGAAGGGTATCTCAGGTTCTTGGTGGACAGCAAGGTGGTTTACGACACCCTTGAATCTATTGTTGATAAGGCGGCGTGTCCTGCTTGTAAGAGCTGTTTGAATCCATCTCTCGAATTTTTATTTACATATGTTTCTCGTTTTATTTTTGGTGACTTGGGGTGTTTTTTCTTTGTTAGTTTGGTCGAATTTGGGAAGACTTCCTTGAATTTTGGAAGTTTTAAGAAATTATTCTTTTTTACTACTTGAGTTTCTTATCGGCAATGGGTGTATTTGATTTTGGCTACTAATACTGGATTTGATTTTCCATCAGTGTGTAGAGAAAGCATTGAAATGCAGCCATAATTTTTTTCCGTCATTTATTTATGTTTATTCAGTGGGCTTATCTATTTTTGCTTACTTCAATTGTGGATATTGTTTTTGGCCATTCCTGCTCGGAAGAGAAACGATTAATTATCCCTTTTGTTTAGGAACTTTTATGACTTTTTAATGATAATAACTTCTAAATTATATAATTTTTATAATTTTTTACTATATAACTTTTCCTTCTGTATATAAATATATATATTTTTTCTCTCAAGATGGCTAACATTATCCTTTCTTGGTTATTGGCAATGGTTTCATATGTATTCGACACATTAAAGTTTTTTCTTGTCCAAACAACTCATAAAAAACTTTAATTTGCAACTTCTTTTGAAAAATAATTAACTTGAACATCTCTCTCTCTCCCCCCTCCCACCGCCCAATTCTCAACCCTCCATATAGTGAATGTTCTCTGTCTATGTTCTTGATTCTTTGTCACTCTGCAGCCTACATCACACTTCTAGCATTCCACATCCTAATTGGTCTCCCTTCTTCTAGTACCTTGTTATAGCAACCAAGAGGGGCTGTCTTTGAACTTGTATCTACATGCTTGAACCATCTTAGAAGGCATTCCTTTCATTTCTTCTGATGGAGCCACTTGTATGTTACCTCTCTGTCTTTTATTGTACCGCCCTTTCCTATTTTTCTTCTGTTCCGGCCACCTGTAGTTTATCCTGATGCACTTTCTATCATTTTTTTGTTACTTTGCACATCCATGCTGGTAAACATATACCAGCCCCCTGTACTTGGTGTTCTTGTTGTTTCTTTTTGTCCAAGATCCAGCTTCTTGTAACAAGGAAAAGTTTAGTTCTGGTCTTACAAAAAGTTCCTTTAATTGAAGTGGCACTCAATGCACTTGTTGATCATGTGATGCTCTTCTTCTTATCTTGACTTTGCTCACCAGTCTCTCATCCCATTCCCGATGTTCTTTAAACCGTTTCATTTTTTTTTTCTATTGTTGTACTCCAACAGTGGCACCTATCACATTCTGGCACTAAGTGGTCTTCAATTTTAAACTTGGTTGGTTCTTCCCTCCCAGCAAGACCATTAAACTTGAACATCATGGATTTTTTTGTTTTCCTAAGATTTAAACTTTGTGACTTAGAAAGTCTTTTTCAAAAGTTCTAACTTAGTGTGAGAAGAGATCGTGGTGCAACTTGTAAGTGCTCAGTATGCAACTTTAAAAGTTATGGGGTAACATTATTGTCTTGAAATGGAAAAGAAGTTCCTAACTATTTACTTACCTTTTTCATCTTGGGGAACACTGCATCATTTGCAAAAAATATACATCAGGGAACATCTTTCTGCATATTTGATGGTAAGTTGTCCATAAACGAGGCAAACAAATAGAGGCTCAAATGTTCAACCCAACTCCCACAAGGGAGAGACCTTTTAATCTCAGTGAATAGTTCTTAGACTCAACCACTGACCCTCCACACATATGCCTTTTATAATCACATTATGTCGACCAGGGATGCATTTTCCTTCAATTGTACCTCAGTGTAGGCCTTTTTCATTAATCTTTCAAAGAAAGAAAAAAAAAACCCCTCCCTCTTTGAATAAATCAGATCTATTTATAGAATTTTATCTTGCTTTAACTTTTCCATAATTCTTAGCTATCATTATGGATTTGTTGAATTTTATCAAAAATTCCCTCTAAATGTCCTTGATATACATTGCAATTATGGTTTTCTATAAATGTTGAGCAGCGTGTGGTCTGTTTTAGTTGGATTTCTGCAGGACATTTAATCATGGAAAACTTTCATTGGTATTCTGGACTTTTAGATAGACCGTTGTGTTTATAGTTTTGTGGAGTTCATGAATCACAGCTTATGTAGATGTTCTCTTCAAGCCTAGGCTTCTATTCTTCTTCTTTTCTCTTTTTGAGAACACATCCATTTTGTTAAAATTTATTGGGGCTCCTCTCCACTCTCTCCTTATTCACTTTTCCTGTGTTGTGGTTTTGTTACCTATCAAATAAAAGAAGGAAAAAAAAGTTATGGCCTGCTCATAGACTGTTGAAGAACTGAAGCTTGGTTGATATGTTATTACTTTTGAACTCTTTTTAAAGCTGAAATCATATTAACAATATGATTTAACTCATGATTGTAGTGCTTGAGAATGAATCGATAAATCTCCTATTGTTACTGAATAGGAAAAAGGAAACGGGTACCGTTTGTGGAACTTCTTATAAATTAATATTTTGCTTCTACTTCTCCTTCTCACTCCACCTCCCCACCCCCACCCCCACCCCCTATGGTTGCAACAACTCACCTTCTTTAGTACAATGGTCTTGTTGTTGAAGTCTCATAACTTGCTACTTCACCGTGTCTCATCTTTGAAGAAGTCAACAGGGGAGAACCGTTTTCGGCCCGGGGACTTCATTTGCCATTTTTTCCTATTTTTAGGGTAATCATACTTTCATATATGTTACCCATTTATATCCTAGTGGAACTGATTGCTTTTTTGAAAATTAAATTTCCTTTTATCTGGGATTACATCCTTTTCCTTTTTGGGCATGTTTGTGCACAGCTATTTTCTATGAAAATTGATTTCCTTGATGATTTCATTTTTTTATATGGATTTTGTTATCCAAGGTTACCAATTTTTATTGTTTGGTGTGACAAAAGAGTTTCCACAATGATTCATAAGTGAATTTTTTTCCCTGTTGTGGAGTGGGTGAGGTGTAGGTTAAACTCGGTTGCATTTGCTTCTAGATTTGTACATTTTATAGTTAATTTAACCTATATATATATTTTTTTTTAAAATGGTAACTATGTATTATGGAGTGCAAATGGTCAAGTTTTTGCTAACCCACCTCAATCTGATCTGAAAAATTGTAAGCTAGTTCAGGTCAGGTTGGTTCATGCATCCAAGGGTGCTTAGGTATGGAATATGGGTTGGGTTGGGTCATGCGTCAAGTTGAAGATAATAGATCTTGTGTGTGGTTAGGTTGGACCATGGGCCATGAGTCATGGATTGGATCATATATTGGGTTAGGTTGACCATGTGTCATAGGTTGGTTGGTTGGGTCATGGATTAGGTAATGGATAGGGTCAATTAGGTCATGGTTAGACTATTGGTTGGGTTATAGGCCTTGAAATCCACAACTTGTGGAAATTGCTTCCCACTCTCCCTAGGGATTTATTTTCCACAAGAATTGTGGAAAATGCCCAAGTTGTGGAAATCATTTTCTACGAGAAAGGTTTGCATGGAACAATGGGAAGCAATTTCAATGTGGAAATCATTTTCCAATTTCTAAAACAAAATGTGCATAAAGATGCCCTTTGTGAAGTTTACTCCGTTCCTTTTATCATACTTCATAGTAAACCTACACTAGTGCGACCACCTTCCTTTAGTCTACACTTGTTATTTTGGAGGTGTAGACTAAAAATTGTACCTGTTTTGGCAAAAGATGGTAAGATAGTGACAATTTTTCAATATTTTTTCCTTTCTTTTTGTTTGGGACTACAGTTGCAGTAGTATATTGTGTGTCTGACCTAGTTGTGAGGGCCTCAATGGTTTTTTTCATAGAGATACAACTTGAGGTCTCTCTCTCTCTCTCTCTCTCTCTCTCTAATATACGTTTGTTTGCCCCCTTATGTTTGTATTTTTGGCTTGACCTGGCCCCAATGGTATTGATGTCAAGCCAAAGCCTAGCGCTTGGGAGTATAGGCCAATAATGTTATCTAAGAAATAAAAATAAATGTTATGAGGTTAATCTGGTCTAACTCAAAACGAGTTTTCTGGCCTAACAGGCTTGCGTTATTGAGAATACATGCATTGGTCAAAATGCCTGACAAGCAGAACCACACCAGGAGAAAATGCTTGATCGCATGGCCTGGCCTTTTGACAACCCTCAGGGAAATTAAAAAACAACATAAGTGAGAATAGTTCCACACCATCCTTGGCTGCACACCCTCTTACAGTATAAGTAGCAATTCTGTAAAAAAGCTCTTCTATGTTTCATAACTAACCTAGGTTGAGGAATGTGGTGTGGTACCTTTTGAATTCTCAACACCATGTTTGTAAGAAAAACATGGCTAGATTGATGATCTACCAGGCAGTTTCTTGTACACTATTTCAGTTTTTATCTCTAAAAAATAGTTTTTTCAATGCACAGACAAATCTAAACCAGACAAGTTGAGTCACGTTTTGAATATTGTACATGTGTATATCATGCGATCATGCCTTATGTTGATGTTTCAATGCTCCCTTTTTTCAGTTTTATAATGAAGTATTTTCATCGACTGAAAGGGAGAAGTTTCAAGTTCTTGAAATTGATTATTATATTATTGTATTTTCTTTGGTTTCAGATGCTGAGTTTAGGAATACAGGCTTGGAAAGGTCGCAGAAATTGGCAAAAGATTTAGAGTGGTTCAAGGAGCGAGGCCATGCCATTCCTGAACCATCTGAACCTGGGACTTCCTATGCACATTATCTTGAAGAACTATCTGAAAAGGATCCTCCAGCATTCATCTGCCACTTCTACAATGTATATTTTGCTCATACTGCTGGTGGTCGAATGATTGGTAAAAAGGTATGTACCTGAGGATCTTTGACTTTGTTGGAAATGCTAGTAATTATAGTGTTTTTTCTGTCATAAATTTCAAAATTGAAGATCCCACATTGCCAGGGTGCAGAGTCTGCAGATACATGCTTGTGCAGCAAGGATAGATAATAAAATGCCAGGAATCTAAGACATGGGTCACCTTACAACTTGTGTGGTCTGTGTTATAAATTTTGGACTACACTGATATCGTTGCATACTTTTGACATTCTCTCTAAAAGCCAATTCTCAGAAGAGCAACGTGTGATTGGCCAGAAATTTACTTTTATTTAAACATCTCCTTCCAGGGTGGCCTACATATTTCTATGATTATTAAACAATACTGTATGCATGCTGGTTTTTGATAAATTCAGATAACATTATCACTACAGAAGTTCAATTTAGTCTGTAACATATCCAGAGCCTTGTAATGACGATACATATCGATGTGCTAAACTTGCAATTTCAAATGATTGGAGGATGAGCTAGAAATCAATGATGCATTTGGTCATAAAAAAAATCAATGTTGCAATTGTCTTTCTATAGTCCAATAGTGTAACTAATCTGATAACTACTTTCTCAATCGTTTATGTTATTCATTGCAGGGAAATGTATTTTTGTTTAGAAGGGTGAGAGTATTGAACAATTCTGTTTGCATGCCAGTGCTTGATAACATCTGTTAAAGCTAATAGAGCCCAACTAATATCTGTTTACCATAGTATGAGTCTCACTGAGAGAGAAAATGGTATTAGTTTTGTGATGCAGGACAACTAATAGGGTGACCCTAAATGTGTGATGTGGTTCCTAAAAATTAAAAGGGATGAAATTAAAATTCAATTAATAAATGTAATTAACTAATATAAGAATGATTACCAATAATCGTGCAAATACCAAAAATACAATGAGTTGAAATGGTTTTAAATGGCTGGTATGGCAGTTTGGTAAATAAGAAGAAGGGATAAGTTAACGAAAGGGCTTACGGTGATGTGGGAAAAGATTATGGGGGTTACGGAAGTAAGGGAGAGATGGGTAATGGTTTATGGCAGCAAGAAGGCAGGCTAAGGAGGGTTACAAGCAGCAAATGAGGGATCTAGGAAGGACGGCAGCACCCTTAGGGGAATGGGGCAGTCTGGGACAGGTCTGGAGGCAGATCTGGGGGACAGGAGGGGTGAAAACAGATCTGGCTCAAGGCAGGGAGGGGCGAAACTGATGGGAAGGGTTAGAAGAGGAGGCGGGAGCAAGGAAGAGACATGGGAAGGTCGTCAGCAACAAAGGACAGCAAAAGGGATGGTGTCGGCTGTGGCTAAGGGAAGAAAGAAAACAAGGAGGAGAGAAGAAGAAGAATAAGAAGAAGAAGAAGAAGATAGCCTCACGCCAAGACCTCACGCGTCTCCGATATCTCACCAAAGTTTCCTAGGACTCGCTCCAAGGATTCTTGCACAATGCTTGCGGAAGAACTTCAAATTTTATTTCATTCCATCGGTGGATGAGTTTACAAGAGAGAGGGGTTTATATAATAAGAACTTACCACAAATAAGAAACTAAAAACAAATTACATTAATATCCTTTTCTAAAAATAAACTAACTTAAAGTAGGAAATTTTAATTTCTAATTACAACCAAATAAAAAATAGAAATAAACAATAAAAGAAACTCCACATGGATCTGTTGCTCCACATCATTTTGTCATGCCAGTGCATATAGAGTTGTGTTTTCAAATGGTAGGACGTTAAGTTACAAACTAATTATACAAGTGCTTTCAACAAATGGTCTGTGTTATTCATTGTACAGAAGCATATTTTGATGTATGAGTATTGAACAAATGGTGGTGTTTGATAAAATTGGATAAAGTTTATAGAAGTCCTATTAAGTCTATGCCGTGCATACTGGTTTTTTGACAATAGCTCATATCACGATTCTCAAGTGCTAACTAGGCAACCTTAAAAGGAGTTATGTTACAATTAAAAATAATTGTAAAGCAGTTAAGAGTAATATTGTGGCATTGCGTATAAACTTGCCTTTTTCAGATGGTATTTAAATGTTCCTATGTTTCTTTATGAGCTAGTATTAAGCAGCTTCAGTAAACACCGTGTACAACTGGACTTTGGAATCCAAAAAAAAAAAAACTCACTCATTCCTATATAAGATATTGAAGATGATATAGTAGAAGTGACATTTCATAGTTGAATACGATATCTTGACTCCATGTTTCATCTATCTGAGATCTGTTGGGATGTTCAGTTGATCTACCTGTTTAATTGTTTGCCTATCGCTGAAAATATAAATTCAATCATAGCATCACTGTCTTCAGATAGTTCCACTCCTTATTGGTCAACAAGAAGAGTCTGTTGCACTCTTTTTAAAGGTCTATAAAATTGTAGTAACTTGGATTTTGCAAAAGAATGCAATTGGTTTAGATGGCTATGATTTTTTTTCCTGTTGGTGAAATTTAGACTATTTGGCCTTGATGCCCATTGATTGGATGACAGGCTGATGAAAGAGTTCTGTAATGTAGTGCATTGGTGAATGGAATATCAAATACCACCTTTATTTATCACACAAATTCTCAATTTACTAGGAGGTTTTGTAATCTATATCCAGACCTAGGTGATGCATTAAAATCATATTTACAAATTAAAACTACCAAAATCAAGAAACATGAATGATAGTGCTTTTTTTTTTTTTAAAGTTTCGTAAAGATATCAATGTTATCTCTAGAGTGGTGAGCTGAATCACGTTTTTCCTTTTTTTCCCCACTCTATTTACAGGTGGCTGAGAAGATACTAGACAAGAAAGAATTAGAGTTCTACAAATGGGAAGGGGACCTTTCTCAACTGTTACAGAATGTGAGAGAGAAGCTCAACAGAGTAGCTGAAGTAATTCCAATCCTCCCTTCATCCTTTATATACCTTCCACATGCATTATACCTGTCGTAATTTTCAATTGTGTGAAGAATCAAGTTTGCACTTGATGCTTTTGTTTCTAATTGTATCATTTATTGTTAGACCACATTTATATCTCATGTCTTTGTCACTATTTATCTGTTTTTCTCTTTCTTCATTGTGCAATATTCAGCTTTACATAGCATTGTTGTCTGTCATCTTATAGCAATGTACCTTTAGCTGATTTGACACTCTTCCGTCACAGTTACTCCACTAGTTTGCCTTCCCTTCTAGCTATATCCAAATCAGCCCCTTTGTTTGGTTCTTCAGTTACACCTAAAGTATAGAAATTTCTTACAATATGGTATTAAGTTTATTTCAATTTTAGTTGGTTCATCCAACCCAAAGGGGTTGGAGTGATGGCCAAGGACTCGCCTCAGGAAATGGAAGTCTTGAATTTGATTCCCACTCACCCCAAAGGGCCACTTCCCGTAGAGTTACCCAGTGTATGTGGGTAGAGATGCTTGCACATGCCCCGAGGATTAGTTGGGTGCTCTAAGAGGCTTGGACACCTTGGTCATAAAAAGAAAAAGTTGGTTCATCCTCACTACTCTTAGATCCGCTAAACATGCACTCAATATTGTCTTTTTCCTACTTTCAAAGCATTTGCCGCAACATTTTCTTTAGTTGATTTCTCTTATCACTAATTTATATTGCATTTAAGAACAACGTACACCATGGAACTTCATATTGGTTTATGATGTCAAGTTGTCCATAATCAAACCAAATAGGTTAGTGCACAGAAGGTATCTTTGGTGTAGCCAAATGCGAGCTGGAGAGACCGTTAGTCTTTTGACACACCATTCTTACACTTGTATTTGTCCCTTAGTACATGTCCTTGCAACCTCTTCAAGGTTTGGCAAACTAATTGGCACTGTCACCCTATCTCAAGCTTTCTCTGAATCAATGGAAACCATGTTAAACTTTTCCTGTTCTCTGTACATCTTTATGAGTTATTTCAATATGAAAATGCTTTGTTGTTGATCTATCAAGCATAAAGCCAAGCCCCTTCTATAAAATACTAGATACATACGAATGTACTTCGTTATGACTCTTGCCCAAGGTTCAGTGGTATAACTGATAAGTGTAGTAGCACGATGGTTCGGATAATTTTGAATGTCCCTTTTACTAAAACTTATGATACTAATTGTATCTCATGTTTTACACTAAAATTTTTAATGTTTAATTCTATTCAGAACTGGTCAAGAGAAGAGAAAGACCATTGCTTGGAGGAGACAGAGAAATCCTTCAAATACTCGGGAGGAATTCTCCGTTTGATATTGTCATGATGCACAGATAGAGGTGCAATGCCCTTCTGTGCCGTTGGATTGAATCTTTCCCTCTTTGTAGCTGCAAACTGTATCTTCATAAGAAAAATGTTTTTATTATGATAAATACACTGTACTTTGCACGACCTTTTTTCTTCTTATCTCACATGAAGCTCCCTGTTACTCATTTTCATGCAATAGAAATGGAGAATGTCCTTGCCTGTTTCTTAGAGTTGCATCTGAACATGTTGCAATGGAAGTCGGGATGGATCTGAAGAATTGAAGGATTTTTTTCCTTGATTATACGGTATTTCAGACCAAAAAGGGCTCTGACAAAGTATTATGTGGAAATGGAATTCCACAGTTACAGTAATTACTGAATCCAATCACAGATGCAATTCCCTAGTAGACCCTGAGTAAAAGGCTTTTTTGTGGGCAGCCACTTGCAATGAAATTCTTACATTAGATGATCTAGAATCCAAAAATTTTGCAATCTGGATTGAAATACTGGTTGGTGTGATGGCCAACTATACTATATTGCCTGTTATAAATTATATTATGGACATACAAATCAAAATATCAGCTGATAATATGATTTATGTTAGGTGATATATATCGCATTGGCCAATAATATCGTACCGATACTTGAGTAATCAACCATTGTTGGCCTACACTCCATTTTTGTTTTTAAATACTTGATGGTTTCAACTGAGAAACTCGTAATGGTTGAAGTTAAGAGTGGAGATGTAGCATTGTTGTCTCTTCTCTTACCATACCTAAGGCATCTCTAGATTAATCTAAATACCAACTTTAATGTACATGAACTTTCTAACCATCTTATATAAGGTTAGAAAATGAATAATTTTGATTGTTTGGGTGTTTTTTCATTTTCTGCAATGTATGTTTTGACCCTTTAAATGGTTAGAAATATAACGTTCTTGGTGCTGTTATTTACTATGGTCACACACAAGCATGCTTTACTTCAATTGTAGAGTTCTTCCCCTTGATAGATTTGGATTCGAAATGTTCTATCACTAGATGGTCACCTACTGGCTCGCAATTTTTATTCAATGAAATCCTTTTTTCTTTCTTGTTGGCTGGGTGACATGTAGGTTATAATTCTTAAAGGGCGGTAGTATAATTAATTACTATTTTCAAATTTTTACTTGTTGATATGAAATCAAGGATCAAGTGTGGGGCATAGAAAGGATGAAAATGATAGGAATGACAAAGCCAAACAAAACCAAATTCAGCAATGAATAACAGAAAATTCATAAATTTCAATAGCATGGAATCCATTAATATACTCCCTCTGTCCTGAATTAATTGTCCTATATGAATTTTAGAATTGTCCTAAAATAATTGTCTCATTTAGTATAAAATGTGTTGAAAATGTACGAGATCACATGAAATGTTAGCCTTATAAAGAGAGTTCCTTAAAAAACACAAATATTTCAAATGAGACAATTAAAATGGGACGGAGGGAGTATTAGGATTGGGCTTCCAGCCCAAAAGACTAGCTTGATGGATGGAGTGACTCAGTTCCATATAAGTCTTTAGTTTTCCCTCCTCACAACCGATGTTGGACTCTTGTGCGCACCAGAGCTACCACTGTTAGGACTGGGCTTTCAGCCCAAAAGACTATTTTGATAGGTGGAGTGACTTAGTCCTATATAAATCTTTAGTTTTTCCTCTTCACAACTGATGTGAGACTCCTTTGCACCCGAACATAATATCCACAAAAGATGCAACAATAAACAGATTTCTCACATCAGTGATGAATCCATCCTTAACTAATTTTACTTCATGTAAAAGGTGTGCTTCTTCTATCCTTGTGGGCCAATTAGTTACTGCCCCGGCCCACCTATTTGATAAGGCTCGAAACGCGTAATTATCATGCCTGTGAATTTTGAGGCCCATCTATGAGACATGACTTGGGTATACCTACACCTGAGTTCATTCCAGAAAAAATTTCAATAAAATGACTCAAAATCGGACAGTTCAATTGATACAAGATAAACCCCGGTAATGGACTGTAAATGGGCCCATCCAAGCTAGACAGAAGCTTCACCAAGCCCATAAATTGATAGCTGGGATGGGCTGTAGCTTATCGTAGGGGTTAAAGATCGAGGCCAAGACCAGTAGAGCATATAGGTTATTGTAAAGGATTCCTAGTGCCAACTGGGCCATGAAATGGGCTTTCAAGCACCTGAAACTTCAAGCCTAGCCAACTCAAGGGCAAATTTTCAGGTCTAGAATGAGACCAAGGGCTTAAAAAAGATAGTCCAATTCAACCCAGAACATGGATTGGTGTGAGCCATTGCATCTCTACCCACAGTGCACATTCTAGTAGGGGGTGTGGATGATAAAATCCATGAATGATAAATGTATTCTTACTTTATTTATATATAAAGAGATAATTTTAGGTAATCATCAAATAAATCTTAATCCTTCATTCATCAAATATTTATTATTTATTACTTTCTCTGTCCTAATTTAGTTGTCTTATATGCATTTTGAAATTGTCCCAAAATAGTTGTTCCATTTATATTGGAGTAGGATAAAGTGTGTTGAAAATGAATGAGATCACATGGAGTGCTAGCCTTATATACAGAGTTCCTTAAAAAATACAAATATTTCAAATGAGACAACTAAAATGGGATGGAGAGAATATATTTTTGACCAATTTTACTCGCAAAGGAGATGTCTTCTAGGCTAATACTCTTCAATGATATTCTCTATTTTAGTGCAATATTGGCCATCTATTTTGGGAGCTCAACAAGCAATCTGGGCCATCGAATGATGGCTCTCCTTACTTGTTTCAAAATATATAAAATATGGCCAAAATAAATCAACAAAATTTTAAGTTAAATATGCATTTTATCGAAGGGAGAAGCACACTCTCTCTGCATTTTATCGAAGGGAGAAGCACACTCTCTCTCTCTCTCTCTCACGTTCAAAAGTCAGAAGAAAAAGTACATCTCTTAACCATAAATAACATAGTGCCAGAATAAGTTTCCAAAGTGATTAAATTCATAATAATGATTTGGATAAGCCAAAACCTGCTAAATCATTGAACCTACTAAATTCTGGTTATATGCTCTTCTCAAAACCATGGGCCATGTACACAGGTTAATTAGAACGGAAGGTTAGAGCCGTAAGAACAGGTAACAAATGTATGATTTTATTAATATTTTTTTACTAAAATAAGTTCTAATTTTATTTTATATGTATATATATAAAGTACGTTAGAGCAAAATAGGCCTTATGCGTAGTGTAAATATTGGCCACCATGGCTTCACCTGGTATGCCCTAAGGGTAGTGGGTATCACCCATGGAAATTTTACGCTAATTTTCCCATGATTTTCCACATGTAAATTGGCCACCATGTGACTATCAAGACGTACAAAGGAAAAAATGTCTAAGAATATCAGATATTCAAATGATAACCTAAAGTCGTAAAAATGATAAGAGTTAAAAATATTGGTTCTAAGAATGAATTCCATGGCATGGAAGTGGTTCTCATATTTGATGCAAAAGTTTAGTGATTATAAAATAATATTAAATCATCAAAACTTCGGAGAATATGAAAAATATGACTTCTATAATTGGATCATATTCATGAAATAATTTTTATAGCAACCTATCACATGGAAAGTGAGTCCATCTGAGTAGCAAAAATGTGGTAATAAAAAAAAAAATTAAAATAATCTAAACTTAAAAAAATCAACTATTGGATAAATACAATTTTTTTTTTGGAATATCATATTCATAAAATTAACTCTCCAAAGAACTTAGCATACAAGGCAAAATAGGACTGCAGAGAGGGTGAAAAAGTTTACTGCTTAAAGAATCACTTAAAGTCATGCAAAGGAATTTAAAAAGCATGAATTCAATAATTGAATGAAGATGATTTTCTTTACATCCTATATTCAATTAAAGATCTTTATAATTAATGCATCACATTAAACAAAAGCCAGTCAATTGTTTAACAAATTAATGACAATAATCATTGAATGAACACCGAAAAATATTATATTCTTAAAATTCTTTAATCTAACATACACATAGAGTGAGGAAATGGATGGTAGTTTGACTCAAGGTCGGTCCTCACTATATGCGGAGTAGGCTGTCGCCTAAGGCACCCAGTCAATACAACCAATTATTTTACTCACAATCTGAGAGTTTCTGAAATCTCAAGGGGCGGACAATGGTTTGACTGTTTTTTAAAAAGAAAAGAAATTTCCAAATTCCATCAGACGACTGCTGCATGTCCTGGTGCCTCTTTCTCTCTTGCAATGAATCTGGGAAGAGCCATTCAATTGCAGGGGATGAAAATAGGGAAGTTTCTGTACATAAGAATATATGAATGACAGTCAGACCTGAAACCACAAATTTCACTCCTGCATGGCTACTATTTACATGAATAACACTAGGTACTCTCATTAGCCTATAAATAAGAAGACTAAGACTGACCCTCTCATCATCTCACTTTGCTTTTCTCTACTTTCTTCTCACATAAATCATGGTGAGACATCACCAACTTCATCATGTATCTCCCTCTCTCTCTCTCTCTCTCTCTCTCTCTCTAGCTGGTTCTATACCTTTCAAGTTTCAATAGTAGCTAATGTCTGTTTGGCAATCTTAAATTTTAGCTACTGAAAGTGAAGACTTTGATTCTTTGTGTATTTGGCAAAGAGTAGTGTTACATTCCAAATATGTTAAAATACATGAGAATCCAGTATTACAAGATCTTATTTCCCTTGTACCCTTTGCTACAATAATGCCCAGCTTCTATATCCTCTACATTTTGAGTAGATTGTCTTCCAACTTTTCAAGTTTAGAATCTCTAGACTTAAAAATTCTACGTGTCAAAACCATTTACTCTCAAAATAATTTATATCGGAGACAAGTTCAAGTTTCAATGACATTTTTTTTTGGTTTATTTTTCACGCAGGAGATATTGGCTTTTCTCGTGCTTTTGTGCTTAACTTGCATTGTCTATGCTCAGATAGAGCCAGAGATCCGTAACTTTTTTGATGTTGTTGACTTTGGAGCAGTTGGAGATGGCAGAACCGATGATAGTCAAGTGATTTTTTATTAAAATTTGAATTAACTTATTTAATTAATCAATTATGCTTGTGTTTTTTTTTTTTTGTTAAAGTTAACGGGTTTGTTTGATTTGTTTGGCATGATTTTGGTACTTAGGCATTTGCAAAAGCGTGGAATTCCGCTTGCAATTCTATGAGCCCAGGTACTCCCACTTTATTTGCGGGCAAAACGAAGACATTTCTATTGAAGCCCGTACTTTTTGAAGGGCCTTGCAAATCACCATCTATTCACATTCGGGTAAAACCAGGAAACACAATAATCACTTTAATTTTTTGGCCCATTAAGGGCCTGATATTTTTTATTGCCAATTTTTTTTTTTTTTTTATATTAGGGTCTATGACAGACCCAGATCTAACTCAGCCCAGCTCACTTTGTAAGCCCATGGGATGAGCTTGATCTGTGAATACTGTCTAACAAGGGCTCCAATTAAATGGCTGGGCCGAAAAGCCCAAACCTTACTAATTGTTTGTAAAAGAACAATGGGTTTTTCCATCTAAGAGTGAGCCGAAAGTCTATTTCTTAAAGGCACTCAGTTTTGGGCTTAGCGCAAGCTCAATTTTTGACAGAAGCCCACTTTAAATAGGGCTCCGAAAGTCTATTTCTTAAAGGCACTCAGTTTTGGGCTTAGCGCAAGCTCAATTTTTGACAGAAGCCCACTTTAAATAGGGCTCAGACCATACAATAATATATCATCTGTCATTCCTTGTCATTATATATATTTTTTTAGAAGTTACATTTTCGTCCAATTAAGCATCAAATATCAACCAATGCAGATCTTAGGAGATTTGGTGGGGCCCAACACTATTCCAGAGTGGAGTGGATCTACCACTTGGCTAAAATTCTCACACGTTGATGGCCTCACTGTTAATGGATATGGTAGTGTGAGTGGTAAGGGTGCTATGTGGTGGCCATGCAAAAAGGATCCTCAGGTGAGTAACTTTTTTAAGGTTTGTAGCAGGGGTTGAAAATACTGTATCGGCCGATACGATATATCGACCGATATTTTCTTCTCTTTTCTTTTTTTTTTTTTTTTAAAAAAAAGGCCGATATCGGTCGATATTCACTAGTTCTAAAATCGTTTCATATCGGCCGATATGATACGTATCGGCCGATATTTGTACCCCTTGCTTGTAGTATATATGATTTAGTTTTCTTAAAACTTTTTAAATTTCCACGAAAGGTTCAACCTTTTATATGAAAATAAACTTAATAAAATTATATATGAAGAAAATATAATCCAAACCTTAGTATTTTAGACACTTTGTTTTTAATCTTATTGATGATTCATATGTTCTTTGGACAGAAATGCGGGACTACACGACCTACTGTAAGTATATGCTCCTCCTTTTACCGAAATAACTAATTCATTTTTTTTAAAAAAAATATTTTGTCTCTAGAACTTATTGCTCATTGTCTGATCACCGCAACAAGCTATGTTGAACCAAGTCGAAACTTGTAAACCTCATTTCTCATTCAAAGTGAGGGTTGACAACGGATTGAATTGGGTTAGGTCAAGTTGGCTATAGACATTCATGGACTTTTTGTCTCAGTTGATTTGACTTGAGTCAACCTAAATATCTATAAGATTGAAAGAAAAGAAAACTGAGAGGAAATAATTAACTTTAATAGAAAATGAAACTTGGAGCCTTTTAATAACATCCTTTTTCAATTTTCCTTTTTAGGCTATGGAATTTATGGGTTGTAATGGGCTTCATCTTAGTGGACTGCATTTGTATGACAATCCAAGGAATCACATCGGTCTAAAAGGATGCAATGGAGCGAGGCTGTTTGATCTTCTTATTACAGCCCCTGGAGATTCCCCAAACACAGATGGCATTAACTTATCAGATATGAATGATGTACAAATTTACAACTCCACAATAGCAACAGGTATTACAAATTTATATTTATATAATTCTTCTTCTATAGAATTGTAGGCTCATTGCAATATCTTACTTATTACAGGAGATGATTGCATTTCCATGCTTAATGGCACTTCGAACGTTAATATCAGCTACATAACATGCGGCCCAGGCCATGGTATAAGGTAAGGAAACGGCCCATTTTGGCAAACTCAAAGGATCTATTTCTTTAGCTCCAAAATGGGTGATTCTGTACAGGCCCAAATTGGGCCCAAGATGGAATTAGACCCAAATGAAAAACACTCATATTTCGATAGAGCCTCAGGCTTGATAGATCAGGTTTGGGCCATCTTATATGGATCTAATTGTCAAGAATGTTGGATGTAAGTGTTGCTTCCGATAGTTATTGGATCTTGATCATATAAATAATGTCATCTAATATTTTAGAGTCTTTTGTAAGTTATGGATTGCGAATCATACTTAGACCCAAAAATGCTTAAGAGGGCAGCAGTGTATGTGACTTGGGTGTGGGTTGGATCAGTTGATTATGAGCTCACCAAGACTCAATCGACTATAATCGGCTGGCTCTAGAATGGGCCCAATAGCTTCAGCCTAGTCTTTGTGGTTTTTTATTTGTTCCTGCCATAGTGATTTTGTTGGAATAATAATTATTTTTAAAATCAATTAAGTGCCCATAAGGCCTCAACGACCATGAACCAATGGCTCTTGTAATGAATTTTCTACAAAACACCCTCTTTATTGAATTGGAGATTTGTCTCACCAGCATTCATGGATGAATCTGAGGATCAAATAAAGAAATCATTGGCGTTGAAGATCACTTGTCCATCGATACTTGCTCTCTGATTCAATATTTTTTTCATCATATATATCATTCTTTAGCAAAGGAAAATTTGATTTATCTATAATATACAACATCCTCATGAGGTCAACCTTACAGCATTGGAAGCTTAGGAGAGAATGGAGCCTACGCGACTGCTGAGCAGATTCATGTTTACCATTCTACATTCATTGGAAGCTCGAATGGAGCAAGGATCAAAACATGGCAGGTATTAGCAAATGTAAAATCCATTCTTTACATGCTCTACATATGTTTAGATTCATTAAACTACAATTCATTTGGTTGTGATCAGGGAGGGAAGGGGTATGTAAGAGGTATCTCATTCCAGGACCTCAACATGCAATCAGTTGAAATCCCCATCGTTATTGATCAGCATTACTGCGAAACCGGTTGTCAAAATCAAGTAAGATGTCCCACATCCATCAAAGTTTCACAAGTTTGATTTGTTTCACTAGAAAATGTTGTTCCAATTTCAAAATTTAGAGTTTGAACATACCAATTTACTAATGTGATGTTTCTTCTGTTGGGTTCTTTTCTTTATAACTTTATTTGGATAGATTGTGAAGAGTAGTGCTGTGGAAGTGAGCGATGTCACGTACGAAGGAATTTATGGGACCGCTAGCGAAGATGTAGCAATCAAGCTGGCATGCAGTGAGTCAGTGCCATGCACCAATATTATTCTCAAAGATATTAATCTCACTTCCAACGGAAAATCAAAACAAATTACCTCATATTGCTCGGATGCTCGAGGACCCTCTTGTGATTCATGCACACCCAAAGTTTCTTGCTTGGGTTGATAGATTCTTCATTTTGTAAATGTTGTTCGGCAATTTTGTAACAAGAACAACATGTAGAGCAAGAATATTCAAAGATTGAATAAAGTTAGTCTTTTCTATGAATAAATTACAAACTTCATTAATGAAAACTCTCTCTCTCTCTCTCTCTCTCTCTCTCTGCTCAAGTAACATTAGGTTAAGATGACACATGGTGTACAGTGAATCATGAAATCTTATTGTACTTACTACTGAATAGTGGGGCATCAGAAGCTGCTATGAAATGGTTGTTACATGAAGTCACATACAGAATAACTTGGGAATATTGTAATTGGCCCCACAATCTAGTAATATATGGGAAGTTTTGGGTTTAATAAAGAAAAATAAAAAATAAATCTATGATACAAATGTTGATAGGTCATTGTGGACTGCAAAATATAATAATCAATAGCTTTAAATAATTGTTTTAGATCACCTAATTATGGGTTTTAGTTGAAATCGTTTTTGGCCCATTAAGAGCCCATTTTAAACCAAGATCTGACCCAGCCCAGCTCATTTTGTCTGATTTGGGATGACTTTGTAAGCACAGTGGATGAGCTTGCTGTGTGTCCAACAAAGGATCCCATTAATCTGATTAGTCTATGGCAAACATTGCAGATGATCAGATGTCCCAATTGGTAGCCATTCACAGATTCGATGAATGTGATGTGTACCGATAATGTGAAGTAACAAAACTGATATTTGATTCAACGCTTTTACGACATCGATATTTTGATAACAAGAGATATGTGCATAATTTTCTTTAAATGATGACGAGTAGACAAAAAGATAAATTCGATATCCTGCAATTAAAGTTGCAAAACTCAAAATTTAAAAGTACGTAAACATTCCATTCACTCGACATTGATCTAAACTAGTTAGCAAGTTTATTTTGAGTTTTAGAACTATGGTTGCAATCTTGTCATTTCATTGTTCTTTGTTTTGTTAAAGTTTTCTTTGGGCAGAAATGTGGGACTAAAGCACCAGTTGTAAGTATAAGTTTCTCCTTTTCCTGTAATCACTACTTTTATCTTTAAGACCAGTGGTAAGTATAAGCAAATCTGGTGAGCTCCACATGTTTAATATGACTCCTAATTTTCCTTTTCATTATCATATTATATTTATAATATAAAATTAAAAGTTCGATTCTAAATAACTTCGACAAAACTTCAATAATGAATATTATGAACATTTCTTGAGGAAAACAATGATAATTATCATAATTAGGTTTATAATTATGATAATTGTAAACATGCATGCATAATGAGGAAAAATAGATGCACCCCATTTCGAAAAACAAAAACAATTTCTCTATTTGGAAAGTCAACCGTGAGACCGTACA
The DNA here is from genome assembly GCA_022113865.1 of Chimonanthus praecox. Classification (NCBI taxonomy): domain Eukaryota; kingdom Viridiplantae; phylum Streptophyta; class Magnoliopsida; order Laurales; family Calycanthaceae; genus Chimonanthus; species Chimonanthus praecox. The sequence continues at coordinate 63,213,921 of CM039088.1, forward strand.
TTTGAATGGGAAATGAGGGGAGTGTGCGATGTTGACATGCAACCTGCTAAGAATAGAGAGTCCAGAAGGAATATCCTACGTAAAATCTTTAAAACTCATGCATGGCTTCAATGTACATGAATATCATTATGTATTTTATCAGCTTATAAATAAGAAGAGTAAGACTGCCCCTTTAATCACCTCAGCTTGCTCTTCTCTCTACTTTCTTTTCACATAAATCATGGTGAGATATTATAAACTACATCATGCCACACTCACTCACTCACTCACTCTGGCTGCATTTAGATGAGGGGTAAATTTTACCGAGGTTAAGGTTTTAAAAAGTGGGAGGAGAAGGGTAAAAAGTTAATTTTTTATCTCTACCCTTTAGTTACCAAACAAGACTCATCCAAACGCAGTATATGTTTCCAAGTTTTAATAGTAGTTAATTTGTGTTTGGCAATCTTAAATCTTGGAGATTGAAATTAAAAATTTTGATTCTTTGTGTATTTATCAAATATTCTACAATGATGGCCAGCTTCTATATCTTCTAACGATAGTTAAATAACATAGTTTCATTTTGAGTAGATTTTCTTCCAACTTTTCAAGACTAGAATCTCTAGACTTAAAAATTTCTGTGTGTCAAAAATATTGACTCTCAAAATAAATTGTAATGGAGACAACTTCAAGTTTCAATGACATTTTTTTTTGTTTGTCTTTTGATGCAGGAAATATTGGTTTTTCTAGTGTTTTTGTGCTTAACTTGCAATGTCTATGCTCAGATAGATCCAGACATCTATAACTTTTTCGACGTTGTTGGCTTTGGAGCAATTGGAGATGGCAGAACCGACGATACTCAAGTGATTTTTTTATTAAAATTTGAATTAACTTATTTAATTCTGATGTACTTTAATATCGTCTTAATACAGTAAATTGTTTTCAATATACCAAGTTTTGAATCCATGATTAGAGTGTTTAAAAGCCTCTTAAGGATAACTTTACAAACATAAAGGAAAGATAGAAGCATTAGAATTCAGAAGTAACTATTTTTTTTTCCCTTTTAATTCCATGAACTGCTAACGGGTTTGTTTGTATTGTTTGGCATGATTTTGGTACTTAGGCATTTGCAAAAGCGTGGAATGCCGCTTGCAATTCTGTGAGCCCACACACTCCCACTTTATTTGCGGGTAAGACGAAGACATTTCTGTTGAAGCCCATGCTTTTTCAAGGGCCCTGCAAATCACCAAATATTCGCGTTCGGGTAAAATCAGGAAACACAACAATCACTTTAATTTATTTTATTTTCCTTTTTTTTATGCAAATTTCATGAAATATCAGAGTTTTGAAAAAAAAAAAAAAATCATCATCGGTATAGACCAAAATTTAGTTTGTAAAAAAGTTAATAAGGTTTGGGCACAAAATCTCAACCTTAGTTTCTGACCCATTAAGGGTCTGATATTTCTTTATTGCCATTTTTTTTTATCTTAGGGTCTATGACAGATCCAGATCTAACTCAGCCCAGCTCACTTTGACTGATTTGGTATAACTTTGTGAGCCCATGGGATGAGCTTGATCTATGTCCAGTGTCTAACAAGGGCTCCAATTAAATGGCTGGGCCGAACAGCCCAAACCTGACAAGTCCAAGATAAACAGCGTATAATTTACTGATGGTTTGTAAAGGAACAATGGTTTTTTCCATCTAAGAGTGAGCCCAAAGTCCATTCTTAAAGGCACTCAATTTTGGGCTTAGCCCAAGCCCACTATTAAGTAGGGCTCAGACAATACAATAAAATATCGTTTGTCATTCCTTGTCATCATATTTTTTTTAAGAAGTTACATGTTCGTCTAATTAAGAATCAAATATCAACCAATGCAGATCTTAGGATATTTGGCGGGGCCCAATACTATTCCAGAGTGGAATGGAGCTACCGCTTGGCTAAAATTCTCACACGTTGATGGCCTCACTGTTGATGGATATGGTGGTGTGAGTGGTAAGGGTGCTATTTGGTGGCCATGCCAAAAAAATCCTTCGGTGAGTAACCTTTTCAAGTTTTCAATTATTTTGAAAAAAAAAAAAAAATTCTTAGTGTGAAATGTAGAAACTCCACGCATAAAGTTTTTTAATAAGACCAACTAAAGATAAAAAAATAAATAAAAATAAGAGACAAGTTAGCAAGTTTATTTTGAGTTTTGTCTTTAAAGTTCTTTATCTTATTGATGATTCGTATGTTCTTTGGACAGAAATGTGGGACTACACCACCTACTGTAAGTATATGCTCCTCCTTTTATCCAAATAACTAATTTTATTTTATTTTTTGAAATTTTATTTTGCGTCTAGAACTTATTGCTCATTGTGTTTGATGACTGCAACAAGCTATGTTGAACCAACTCTCGATTTCTAAACCTCATTTCTCATTCAAATGAGGGTTGACAGTGGATTGAATCAGGTTAGGTCAAGTTGCTTATAGATATTAAAGGACTTTCTGATTCACTTGATCCGACTTGAGTCAACCTAAGGATAAGAAAATAAGGACTTTCAATCCTTTCAAGTGGAGGCATTAGGCTATAAAAAAAAATTAACAATAGGATAAGAACCCTGTACCCAATTCAAGCTAGATTTATTTTAGATTGTATTGAGTTGGGTCAATTTAAAATTTTCTTGATATGCATTACTCGAAGACAAATTTTTTGAATTAGCTTTCATTGAGTTTGTACATCAAGTCAAAAATTGCCACCCTAATTCATATTATTGAAATTCAAACTAGCTTTGAGCTCCCGTTTGAGCAATGAGTTCATCAGTGCTTTACGGCGACCATTTCGCACTGCAAGGATGAGAAGTATGGGGATTAGCTTGATACACAAGATTTGCATATGACTTTGTGTATCTATATAAATTAGTCTCACATGCAATATGGATTAAAGATATCTTGCGATAATTTTAAAGATCCAAAATCTGAAACTTACAGCCTTTTTCAATTTTCCTTTTCAGGCTATGGAATTTATGGGTTGTAACGGGCTTCATCTTAGTGGACTGCATTTTTATAACAATCCAAGGAATCACATCGCTCTAAAGAGATGCAATGGAGCGAGGCTGTTTGGTCTTCTTATTACAGCCCCTGGAAATTCCCCAAACACAGATGGCATTGACTTATCAGATATCACTGACGTACAAATTTACAACTCCACAATAGCAACAGGTATTACAAGATTTATATTTATATAATTCTTCTTCTATAAAATTGTAGGCTCATTGCAATATCTTACTTATTACAGGAGATGATTGCATTGCCATTGGTAGTGGCACTTCCAACGTTAATATCAGCTACATAACATGCGGCCCAGGCCATGGTATAAGGTAAGGAAAAGGCCCATTTTGGCAAACTCAAAGGGTTTTGTTTGGATTGGGCAAAAGTTGAGGGGGAAAAAAAAATCTACTTTCTTTAACATTTTGAATGGGAGTGTTTAGTTACAGAATGGGTGATTTGTAAAGGCCCAAATTGGGCCATAGATGGAATTAGGCCCAAATGAAAAACACTCATATTTCGATATAGCCTCAGGCTTGATAAATCACGTTTGGGCCATTTTATATGGATCTAATTGTCAAGAATGTTGGCTGTAAGTGTTGCTTCCGATAGTTGTTGGATCCTAATCATATAAATAATGTCCTCATTATAAGTTATGGATCGCGAATCATACTTAGACCCAAAATGTTTAGAAGGGCAGCAGTGTATGACTTGGGTGTGGGTTGGATCAGTTGATTATGAGGACTAAGACTTAACCGACTATAATCGGCAGGATCTAGATTTGGCCCAATAGCTTCAGCCTAGTCTGTGGTTTTTCATTTGTTCCTGCCATAGTTATTTTGTTGGAATAATTATTATTTTTAAAATCAATCAAGTGCCGCCTCAATGACCATGAACCAATGGCTCTTGTAATGAATTATCTAAAAAACACCGTCTTTTGAATTGGAGATTTGTCTCGCCAGAATTCATGAATGAATCTGAGGATCAACCAACGATTCTTGCTCTCTGATTCAATATTTTTTTCTTCATATTTATCATTCTTTAGCAAAGGAAAATTTGATTATCTATAGTATACAACATCCTCATGAGGTCAAACTTACAGCATTGGAAGCTTAGGAGAGAATGGAGCCTACGCGACTGCTGAGCAGATTCATGTGTACCATTCTACATTCATTGGAAGTTCGAATGGAGCTAGGATCAAAACATGGCAGGTACTAGCAAATGTAAAATCCATTCTTTACATGCTTTATATATATATGTCTAGACTCATTAAACTACAATTCACTTGGTTGTGACCAGGGAGGGAAGGGGTATGTAAGAGATATCTCATTCCAGAACCTCAACATGCAATCGGTTGGAATCCCCATTATTATTGATCAGTATTACTGCGGCGGCGTTTGCCATAATCAAGTAAGATGTCCCACATCCATCAAAGTTTCACAAGTTTGATTTGTTCCACTAGAAACTGTTCTTCCAAATTAAGAGCTTGAACATACCAACGTTTCTAAAGATTATAGATGGTTGTATATGATTATGTACTAATGTGATGTCTCCCTTGTTGGGCTGTTTTCTTTATGACTTGGATCGATTGTGAAGAGTGATGCTGTCAAAGTGAGCGACGTTACGTTCGAAGGAGTTTATGGGACTGCTAGCAAAGATGTAGCAATCAAGCTGGCTTGTAGTGAATCAGTGCCATGCACCAATATTATTGTCAAAGATGTTAATCTTGCTTGTGCAGATACATCAAAGCAAGTTGCCTCATATTGTTTGGATGCTCAAGGACCTGCTTGCGAGTCATGCACACCCAAAGTTCTTTGCTTGCGTTGATAGATTCTTAGTTTTGTAAATGTATTTGGGTAATCCTGTTACAAGTAGAATCACATGCTTACCATGAATAAAGTACGTACTTCATTATCGCAAATCGCTCGCTCTCTCTCTCAATGCTCAAGTGACATTACGTTAGAGCGACACATGGGTTGCTTTTGGATGAGGGATAGAGGGGTGAAAACGACAGTAATCCTCATTTACCTCTATTTGATAACGAAGGAAAAGAGCTAGGAAATCAAAAGTTTTTCCTCTCTAGCACACATCCGAAAACTTCTTCACTACAATAGGTAATCACTTTATCCACTGCAATTACCAAATAAGATAAGAGAAATCCATGTTCAAAGAAAATCTCTGTACAAAGTTTACTTCTAATCCAAACACAGCCACAGTGTACCGTAAATCATGAAATCTTATAAGAACTAAATAGTGGAGCATTAGAAGCTGCTATGAAATGGTTGTTACATGATTGTCTGGTAGAAGTCACATCCAGAATAACTTGCGAATATTGTAATAGGCCCCAGAATCTACCAAATACCAATAGATGGGAAGTTTTGGGTTAGTCCAGAAAATAAAATAAAATTATATGATACAGATATTGATAGCCATTTGATCTACTAGACTCATTGTGGACTGCAAAATATAATAATCAATCGATTTAAATAATTGTTTTCGATCACGTAATTATGGGTTTAGTTGAAATGGACTTTTAATAAATAAAACTTTTTTCTAATGTTGATGGGTATGCCACTTGTTATGACATGAGAGTATATCCCACCCCTTGCACACAAGCAGTCAACATATGCTCTAGTTCTAAAAAGAAACCTTTATTAATCAGCCCATAGAGATGACTGGAGTTTGTCAGATTTTGTACAATGGGCCCATCTCAATTGATCCAAATAGTTCATTTAGGGTGCTCCAAACAGTGGTGGGCTTTGGACTGTGAAGACACATTTGTGTTTGATATTGTTCAGTGATGAGTCCAAAATGTCAATAATCTCAAATGGGAAGGACCCACAATGGATGGTTAACGAGACAAAGAGCATCCATCTAATATCGTAGTCCTATAAGAAAGTGGGCTTCTCATATCTTTGTGGGCAACTGGTTACTTGACTGGCCCACCATTTTGACACAACTTGAAATGCCAACTAGAATGAGACCAAGGGCTTAAAAGAAGATAGTCCAAATCAACCCAGAACGTGGATTGATGTGAGCCATTGCAATCCTACCCACCGTCCATATTCTAGTGGGGTGTGTGGATGGAAAAAATCCATGAATTATGAAATATTCTTGAGACAATTTTAGATAACCATTAAATAAATCTTGATTGTTCATTCATCAAATATTTTATTATATTTTTAACCAATTTTACTCGCACAGAAGACGAGCTAATACTCTTCAATGATAGTCTTTACTTTAGTGCAAATATTGACCATCTTTGTGAGCTCCACAAGCAATCTGGGCTATCGAATGATGACTCTGCTTGTTGGGTTTATGGCTCAAAGTCCTTGGATTGTCTATTGGGTCCAGGCCCATTGGGCCCAATCTGTGTTAAGGCCAACGGTATATATTGTTGTTTTCTCTTAGGGTTTCATGAGCTATGAAGAGAAACAAAGACTGAGAGGAAGGGTAGGTAGTGTTGATTTGTAATCCTTATAGCATGTCCGGTAACTTCCTTTTAGTGGAATCATTACACTCCACGAACGTAGGTGATTTTGTCGAACCATGTAAAATCTGTGTTCTTGTTTCGTTTGTTTGTGTGTGATTTGATTTGTGATTGAGTGTATAGGTTGATTTCCACAACAGTGCATAATTATTTCAAAAATATATAAAATATGGTCAAAATAAATCAACAAAATTTTAAATTAAATATGCATTTTACCATATGATAATAAAGAAAGGCAGCCCCAGCTCCGCCTGTGCCAAGCAAGAAAAGGCACCACCCACAGCTCAGCACCGATCTCCTCTCCACTGATCTCTCCCATCCAGCCAGCCTGTATATCCCATCCAGCAAAAGGATAAAATTTGGGAATGGACGGTGACTCGCTCAGAAGGATAAAATTGGGTGAGTTGGCTCGGTTAAGTGGGTGACTATGTTTAACGTAGGAAGAAGGCATTAAATGGGTATTTAATGAGTGATTAATGGAAGACCGGATTTAATGGGAATCAGTGGATGTTAAATGGCTTTATTGAGTGGTCAACGGTTAATAACAGGAAAGGAAAAAAGAAACTGAAACAGAAAGGAAGGCAAGATTAGTGTGAAGCAAGAATTTTAAAAAAAAAAAAACTGCTAAATCAGTGAACCTACTAAATTATGGGAATGTTAACGTTCAATCTGCAAAGAATAGAGTCTACAAGGAATATCCAACGGTCAAATCTTTATCTTTAAAACTCATAAATGCATGAATGTCACTAAGTATTTTAACAGCCTATAAATAACAAGAGTAAGACTGCCCCTCTCATCATCTCAATCTGCTCTTCTCTACTTTGTTTTCACTTTTCACATAAATCATGGTGAGTCATCATAATCCACATCATGCCATTCTCTCTCTCTCTAGACTTAAAAATTTTAATAGTAAAAACCATTTACTCTCAAATTACTTTTATCGGAGACAACTTCAAATTTCAATAATATTTTTCTTGTTTGTCTTTCTGATGCAGGAGATATTGGGTTTTCTTGTACTTTTGTGCTTAACTTACAATGTCTACGGCCGAATAGAGTCAACTACCTATAATTTTTTCAATGTTGTTGACTTTGGAGCAGTTGGAGACGGCAAAGCAGATGATTCTCAAGTGATTTTTCATTAAAATTTGAATTGACTTATTTAATTCATACATTATACTTGTGTTTTATATGATCAATTTTTTTTTCTCTCATAGACGTAGTCCGTCTATAATTTTTAACTTTGATGTACTACAAATTTAAGGTCATTCATATTTGTGCGAGGACCGCAACAGAATTTTATGTTGGGTCAATTGAGGAAGCTATTTAAATTACTTTAATTGGATCAATAATAAATATAAATGTGTTTTGTTCGAATTCAGAATTAGCTATTTTTAACCTTTAAATTTCATGAATTGCTAATGGGTTTGTTTTTTTTTTTCCATGATTTTGGTACTTAGGCATTTGGAAAAGCGTGGAATGCCGCTTGCAATTATTTGGGCCCGGGCATTCCCATTTTATCTGCGGGTAAAAAGAAGATATTTCTATTGAAGCCCACGCTTTTTGAAGGGCCTTGCAAGTCACCCTCTATTCACTTTCAGGTAAAACCAGGAAACACAATAATCACTTAAATTTTTTCTTCTTTCTTTCCTTTTTTGATTCAAAAGCTAATTTTTTTTTTTTTTTTTTGAAATGGTTGTTTTAAAAAAAAAAATACCGGAGATGCAAATGCAAAAAAATATTGTCGGGCAATATGCAAATTATGACATTTAAATTTTTCAGAAAAAAACTCATCATTGGACCAAAACTTAGTTTTTTAAAAAAGTTAAAAAGGTTTGGGCTCAAATTACACTCTTAGTTTTCGTCCTACTAAGGGTTTGATATTTGTTTATTGCTGAATTTTTTTTTATCTTACGTTCTATGTGAGACCCAGATTTTGTTCGGTAGAGTGACTCAAGTTCTTTATAAACTCCTACATTCCCCTTTACACTTCCAATGTCGGACTCGTTCGTAGGAGCCTCAACAATCACACCCTTGAACAAGCCCTCCGGCAGAGAAAGTGTAGCCGCCCATCCCGTTGCCTGGGCGATATTTTAAGTCTATATGAAGTACTCTGAGACCTGGCTTTAATACCATTTGTTAGCCAAACCAAAAGATTAGCATGATAGGTAGAGTGGTCCAAGTCCTTTATAAACCCTTAGATTTTCTTCTACACTTTCAATGTGGGACTTGTTCGTAGCAGCCCCAACAGATCTAACTTAGCCCAGGTCGCTTTGTCTGATTCAGTATAACTTTGGAAGCCCACACGATGAGCTTGATCTGTGTCTAGTGTGTAACAAAGGATCCAATTAAATGGCTCGGCCGAGCAGCCCAAACCTGACAAGTCTAACAAAAACAGGCGTATAATTTACTTATGGTTTGAAAAAGAAGAATGGGCTTTTCCATCTACAGTGAGCCCAAAATCTATTTCTTAAAGGCACTCCGTTTAGGGCTTTGCCCAAGCTCAGTTTTAAGCGTAAGCCCACTATTAAATAGGGCTCTTTCCATACATTTTTCATTCCTTGTCATTTTGAAGTTACATTTTCGTCCAATTAAGAATCAAATATCAACCAACGCAGATTTTAGGAAATTTGGTGGGACCCAGCACTATTCCCGAGTGGAATAAAGCAATCAATTGGCTAACATTTACAAACATTGATGGCCTCACTGTTGATGGAGACGGCATTGTGGGTGGTAGGGGTGCTGTTTGGTGGCCATGCAAAAACGATCGTAAGGTGAGTAACCTTTTCACGTATTCAATTTTTTTTTTAAAAATATATCTTATTTTGATATGTAGAAACTCGAAATTTAGTTTTTAAATACTTGATCTTTGTGATCAAAATGTCATGCAACGACCACTTAGTGGCTTAAAGTTGAGATCTGGACTAAATTTTGATAAGATCAAATAAAGTTAAAAAATATCTTAATTAATAGCCATCATTTAAAAAAAAAAAAAAACCCTTTATTCAACCATAAAAAAATTATCCAAAATGCTATCTAAAATATAGTGGATAACAATTCTAAGCTAAATGGATCATGATCTAAAGCCATTTATAGATTGTGAACCATTTGCGATCCAAAGTGACTGACCCACGATCCGGAATGCATTGGTCCAGGATCATAGATTAAAGTCAAAACAAGTGACCCATTCATTTGTCTTTAAAGTTCTTAATCTTATTGACGATTCGTACTTTCTTTGGACAGAAATGCGGGACTGTAGCACCTACAGTAAGTATATACATATATACTCCTTCTTTTACTGAAATAACTATTTTATTTTGCCTCTAGAACTTATTGCTCATTCTGCCTGGTGACTCCAACAACTGTGTTAGAGCTGAAACTCAGGTCAAGTTTAAATAAACTCAACTCAATTCAGGTCAAAATTTAATAAGCCTGATTGGATTTCTGACCTGACCTGACTCGATCAAGTGTTGTTTTATAACTTGGTGTACTTGTTTCGGTCGGATCGGATCAGGTTGATTATAAATTTCTCAATCAAATTCGACCTGACTTTCATGTGATTTTTTTTCCAACCTGACCTAACCGGAGATATACAAATACATAACCCAAATACATTGATATCTTGGGTCGGATTATGCAAGTCGGGTTTTTGTTTCACCTGTACATAATACTATGTGTGATGAGTGATACCATAAATAATATATTTCCTAAAGGATCCAAAATCTGGAACTTAGAGTCCTTTAATAACATCTTTTTTCAATTTTCCTTTTTAGGCCATGGAATTTATGCGTTGTAATGGGCTTCATCTTAGTGGACTGACTTTTTATAACAATCCAAAGAATCACATCAGTGTGAGAGAAAGCAATGGAGCGAGGCTCTTTCATCTCAACATTACAGCCCCTGAAAATTCCCCAAACACAGATGGCATAGACATATCAAATATCAATGATGTACAAATTTACAACTCCACAATAGCAACAGGTATTACAAGATTTATATTTGTATAATTCTTCTTCTATAAAATTGTAGGCTTATTGCAATATCTTACTTATTACAGGAGATGATTGCATTGCCATGACTGGTCGCACTTCCAACGTTAATATCAGTTACATAACATGCGGGCCAGGCAACGGTATAAGGTAAGGAAAAGGCCCATTAGTCCTTTACTGGTATCGGAGTGTTTGGGTCCAAAATAGATGATTCTGTACAGGCCCAAATTGGACTCAAGATGGAATTTGACCCAAATGAAAAACACTCATATTCGGATATAGCTTCAGGCTTGATAGATCAGGTTTGGGCCATTTTATATGGATCTAATAGTCAAGAAGGTTGGATCGAAGTGTTGCTTCCGATAGTTACTGGATCCTAATCATATAAATAATCTCTTCTAATATTTTAGTGTCTTTTTTAAGTTATGGATCACGAATCATACTAAGACCCAAATTTTTTAAAAGGGCAGCAGTTTATGACTTGGGTGTGGTCCAGCAGGTTTAGATCAGTTGATTATGAGCTCACTACGACCTAATCAGCTCTAATGGGCTGGCTCTAGATTAGGCCCAATAGCTACAACCTAGTCTTTGTGGTTTTTCATTTGTTTGTGCCATTAGTTATTTTGTATGAGGGTTTGAACATCGAAAACAATCATCTTATTATCAATGACAATTGCTTTCCTATTCAATAGTTTATTCCTTCATTTTCAATATTTTTTTCTTCATATTTATCATAGTTTAGCAAATAAAGAGTCTGAATATCTAAATATACAATTTCCTGTTGAGGTCAAACTTACAGCATTGGAAGCTTAGGAAAGGACGGAACCTATTCTACTGTTGAGCATATTCGTGTGTTCCAGTCTACATTCATCAGAAGTTCGAATGGAGCTAGGATCAAAACATGGCAGGTATTAGCATTGAAAAAAAGTAGAAGTAAAAACCCATTCTTTACATGGTCTGTACATGTTTAGACTCATTAAACTATAATTCAATTTGCTGTGATCAGGGAGGGAAGGGGTATGTAAGAGATATCTCATTCCAGGACCTCATCATGCAATCGGTTGAAATCCCCATTATTATTGATCAGTATTACTGCGGCGGCGTTTGCCGTAATCAAGTAAGATGTCCCACATCCATCAAAGTTTTACAAGTTTAATTTATTCCAATTTCAAAATTTAGAGCTTGAACATACCAACTATTTATATGATTATTTACTAACTTGATGTTTCTCCTGTTGGGTTGTTTTTGTTTATGACTTATTTGGATCAATCGTGAAGAGTGAGGCTGTGAAAGTGAGTGATGTTACTTTCGAAAGGGTTTATGGGACTGCCACCAAAGATGCAGCAATCAAGCTGGCATGTAGTGAGTCAGTTCCATGCACCAATATTATTGTGAAAGATGTTAATCTTACTTCAGCAGATACATCAAAGCAAGTTACCTCATATTGCTTGGCTGTTCGAGGACCTGCTTGCAATTCATGCACACCCAAAGTTCCTTGTTTGGGTCGATAAATTCTTAGTTTTGTAAATGTTGTTTGGGCAATTCTTTAACAAGAATAATCTTGATTTCTTTCCATGAATAAAGTAGGCATTTCATTTTCTCATTTTCTTCGAACTCTATAATGCAATGATGGCTAAAACTTTGATTAGATCTTATTCTAGTCTCATCATTTAAAAACTCTTAACAGCCAAATACACTACTCTCAAGTCCAAGACCAGACAATTTGTATAGTATATATAACCGGGGGATGATAGTACCCCGGTATTTTTTATAACAATGAAAATTGATGTACTTTTTCACTAATTAAGTGATGACGAGTGAATAAATGGACAAGTTAGATATCTCTATCCATTTTTTGATTTTGTTATTTCGGCACCTCTTGTACTTTTTTTATCTATTTATATATAAACCATTTCTAAAAAAAAGATATCTCTATCCATTTTCACATAGAAGTTATAAGTGGGAAATGATCAGGTCTAGAAAAAGACTTAGGGCATAAAAGGATGGTCCAATTCAGCCAATAACCTGGATTGACTTGAGCCATTGGAAGTGGTATTTGCTAATGTGGTCAATGATTTGGTTGTATCATATCGGCAGTATCAACAATTTTTAAATATTTATTTACTTTGAAAAAATATTGTTTTGACTATTTTTCCGTTGAATCTCGTCTTCGATATGATTTTAATAAGATTTAGAAGCTGTTTTGACTCCTTTTTTAGTTATTTTCATAATTTTTTTTTGAATTTTTGCTTTAAGATAATATCGATTTTGGATTTTTTGTGAAAAGAATTTAATGAAAATTGAGAACTTGTGAAATTGAATGGAGATCTCTTAATCTGATATGAAGTTTTTCTTTTTTTAAAATTAATGAAAACTAGTTCTTCTAAGATAATTCATATGTTGGATATTCTTGTAGAAAAAGTAATGAAATGATATATAAAAGCTTATCAAATTAAATGAAGAACCTTGTAATTAATATTGTTTTTAGGGTCTTTGTGTGATTTTTCTAATATTCCAACATTGTGATGAAATTCAAATAGTTTTTATAACTAAAATTTATGAATTGTGATAGAAGATACATGTCATATTGGAATACCAGAAAACATGAATATCATACTAGTTATTTCTTCATATTGATTTTCTATTTTTAAATTTTTTAAGATATACTTTATTTGTATCAAAAATTCTATTCGCAAGGATCTTATATTCCACTAAGAGAACATTTTAACAAAAATATGCTTACACTGCATTTTCTATTTTCTACATTTTTTTTTTTCAAAAAATTAAAAAGAGAGAGGGAGAGAGAGAGAGAGAGAAACCATATCAGTGATAAACGTATTGCCACTACCCTCCTAAATGAGTTCCTAAATGGATAAATTCATAATAATGATTTGGAATTTTGGATAAGCCACAACCTGCTTAATTAGTAAAACTACTCCGACTGTGGTCAAATGCTCTTTTCAAAACCTTGGTCTGTATAAAGTGGAGGTTAAAGCTATAAGTACAATTAATTGTATCTAATGACTGATTACCATTATTGAATGCATGATTTTATTATCCTTTATTCAACTAAAATATCCATTTTGTTTCTTTGTACTGCTTAAATGAGAAGATAGGAAGAAACCGCAAAAAGTCTGATTTAACAATAAATTTAAATTTCTTTAAAAAATATTTTTTTCATTAAATCTAGATTTCAATTCCATTTGTTACTTCCCTACAAATGAATTCACTTTGACGGATAAATATTTTTTAACAATAAGTTTAATTTTTATTAAGAGTAATGATAATTCATGGGGTAAAAATTGTAAGAGCTAAAAATATGGTAAATCTTAATTACATAAATATTTAGTCTCATGTTCTTGAAAATTTCTTTTGAGCGATGTCATCATATAAGAGTGAACGTGGTAGGGTGAAAAAAATTTACTGATGAAAAAATAATTTTAAAAATTAAGCAGAGTGGATCAACTTGATTTCTTTAAATGTGATGATAAAAACATAATTTAAAATCATCAAAAGTTAAAAAGCTTAAAAATTCAACTATTGGATAAATGCTCTCTCCAAAGAACCCCTATCGTACGAGGCAAAATAGGGTTACACAAAAGGATGAAAAAGTTTACCGTTTAACTTAGAAAACACTATTACGATAATCGAACGAAGGTGATTTTCTTTAGATCCTATATTTAATTGAAGGACTTTATAATTGATCCATCACACTAAATAAAAGTCGGCCAATTATTTAATAAATTAATGATAATAACACCTAAGAGCATTATATGCAAGAGTGTAAGGATAAATTTGATTGTAGAGGTAAAGAAAAATCGAAATCCCATCACATGACTGCTGCATGTCCTTGTGAGCTTGCATCTTATCTCTTGCGATATATCTGGTTCAATTGCCAGAGATAAAAATAGGGAAGTTTCTTATTAGGGCAGATAAGATGATGGTCAAATCTCAAACCAAACATTTCAATTGAAAATTGAGGGGAGTGTACAATGTCAACCTCATTACTTGCCAACAATAGAGAGTTTTCAAAAGATATACCAAAGTAAAATAGTTAAAATTCATGCATGGCTTCTTTTAACTTGAATGTCACTGAATATTCTCATCAGCCTATAAATAAGAAGAGTAAGACTGCCCCTCTCATCATCTCACCTTGCTCTTCCCTACTTTCTTCTCACTTAAATCATGGTGAGATTCTCTCTCTCTCTCTCTCTTAACTTGTTCTATACCAACAAGTGTAGTGAATGCTAGTTGGAAATCTTAAATCTTAGAGGTTGAAAGTTTTTATCTCTAAATCAAGTATTATGAGATATCATTGTCTACCCTATATTACAATGGTGGCCAACTTCTATATTCTCTTATGATAGGTCAAATTGAAAGATTTCATTTTGAGTATATTTACTCTTAATTTCTCAAGTTCAAAAAATTCAAATAGCCAAACACATGTCAAATTGAAAGATTTCATTTTGAGTATATTTACTCTTAATTTCTCAAGTTCAAAAAATTCAAATAGCCAAACACATGCACTATTAAAATTTTCTCATACGAAAAAGAACTTCAAGTATTAACGATGTTTTTTCTTTTATGTGATTTTATGCAGGAGTTCTTGATTCTTCTTGTTTTCTTGTGCTTAACTTGCATGGTTTACGCTCGATTCGAGCTAAAAGACAATAACTTTTTTAACGTTGTTGACTTTGGAGCAGTTGGAGACGGCAAAACTGATGATTCTCAAGTAATTTTTTGTGTTAAAGCATAAATTATCTATTTCATTGATTGCGCTTGTGAAGGGTGTTTTTTTCTTCTTTTATAGACATAGTACATCTAGAATTTTTAATGACTTATGTCAACCCTCTAACATGTTGGATGAAATGGATGGGTATCTTCGAATATTGGGATCTAACTCAATGAGAATCGAAACTACATCCACCATTCCAACTGTTGATCATAGATTCAAAATATAGTTTCGTTGCTTCAATCAATGATTTTTAATGATCATATTCAAGCATGGATCAGAGATAAGTCCAATGCACTATAGATATGTCAGCTAATACATCTTAGTATCAGTATTTTTGAGGATTTATGATGCCATTAGATGATATTTATCTTTGTTTAATTTTATTTGGGTCATTAATTATTAAAAAATGTAAAATAATGCATCGTTTAAATTAATCAATTTTACAAAGCAATGTGTATCTCTATCGACCCAATACACTAATTTTTTTTCATATACCACAGTTTTAAATCATGATTAAAGTATGTTTGTATAGATAAATATGGAAAACTTGATGAATCCAAATTTGTAAATTAGTCTTTACACATTCTAAAAGAAAAGCATGGATCCACTTGGGTGATTATATAAACAAATGGATTAAACAAGCATAAAGCAAAGATAGAAGCATTAGAACTTAGAGGCAACCTTTTTTTATCAAATTTTAATTTTATGAACCACTAATTGGGTTTTTTTATCATGATTTTGGTACACAGGCATTTGGAAAAGCATGGGCTGCTACTTGCAGTGCTGGTGGGCTGGCCACCTTATTTATACCCAAGCAGACATTTCTATTGAAGCCCATGATTTTCGAAGGACCCTGCAGTTCACCAGCGATTCACGTTCAGGTAAAACCATGGGTGCAAATATTGTTGAGACCGAGATATTTCTCTCTCTTCAAATTTTGTTTTTGGGAATATCTGTGGCTTTTTTTTTGAATTCTTTAAAAAAATCGAAAAAGCCTATTTTTTTTTAAAAAATATAAATATAAATATCAGCCAAAAATGAAGTAAACTGAGTAGAACTCTTACCATAATTTTTTCACATAATTACTTTTCTTGAAAAACTAAAAATAGACAAAGAGCCCAGCCCAAGCACAATTTTAAGCATAAGCCAATGCTTGTTTCTCATACTACTTGACCAAGCCCACCACTAAGTAGGGTCGGTGACTGTCCTTCATTCCAGCATGCACAGCATGACAACAAAAATTATTAGGGTTCAAGTTTCTCATGGTTGTCGCATTTTTAGAACTTGCATTTCTCATCCATTTTAATAAGCCTGAAATCGACCAATGCAGATCGATGGAGATTTGGCGGCGCCTAACTCTATTCCAGAATGGAATGGAGCTGATGCTTGGCTCAAATTCAAGCACATTGATGGCCTCACTGTTGATGGAACTGGTCATGTTGGTGGTCAGGGTGCTATTTGGTGGCCATGCAAACAAAATCCTCAGGTGAGTAAAACTTTTCACTTTTTCTTAATTTTTCTGAAAAATTGAAAAGAAAATTACTGCCAAGCGTAGAAAACTACACACCCAAAATAGTCCAATCCATCCTGACCATCTATTGGTGCATAGTTAAAATCTATGAATAGAACTCACTCTTAAAAATCGATTATAAGGAGAGGGTATCTATCTACTTATAAACCTCACATTCCTAAAGTCCACCGGCGACATGGGATTTTGCTAACACGCTCCCTTAACACTATGGCCGGAGACACTTGCCACTCTTCCATGTAGGATGGGAGTTATGAACTCGATCCATCCCTTTAGTATCCTTGCTCTGATATCATGTTAACACACGTGAGTATAACACATCCTTAAAAACCGGCGATTAAGGAGAGAGTGCCCATGTACTTATAAACATCACATTCCTAAAGTCCAAATGCAAAGTAGGACTTTGCTAACCACAGTTCTTCGATCTCGACTATTCAACCAGCCAGACAAGTTAGCAAGTTTATTTTTAGATTTAGAACTATAATTGCAATGTTTCCCTAAACTTATTTGTTTTAAAAGTTTTTAATCTGATTGATGATTTTTATATTTGTTGGCAGCAATGCGGGACTGAACCACCGACGGTGAGTATATGCTCCCTCCTTTAACCTCGAACGACTAATTTTAATTATTTTATTTAGTCTCTAAGACTACTTACTACAAACAAGTTATGCTCGGTCAACCTGAGATTTCCCTCTCTCTTATTTCGTATTTACAAGTGAAAAGGTAGTTGGACCCTCTTTTATGTCTTAATGAGAAGAAATTGGGGGAAAGGGTGTCAGAAAAGAGGGTTCAGAAGATAGAAGTTGAAATGGATGCACGAGACAAACTTTGTGCAAGACTTTATTGTCTTATATGGCGTCATTTTTTCAATATTGTGTTATAATCTATTTAAATAATTAAGATATATTTAGATTTTCTTAATTAGTAGTTACTAAAGTTGTATTTATTTGTTGTCGTCTTGTTATTTATTTCTCCTGTTTTATTTGTATTTTCTATTCTTTATAAATAAATCAAAAAAGTCTCTCATTCATTGAGGAAGACACATGAATTGGATCTTGACTCATTTACCATCCTCTTTTGCTTAGGCTCTTAAATTTATCCATTGCAATGGCCTTCATCTAAGCGATCTGCATATCCACGACAATCCAAGGAATCACATCAGTGTGGAAGGATGCAATGGAGCAAGGCTCTTTCACCTTACTATTACAGCTCCAGAAGACTCCCCAAACACTGATGGCATAGACATATCAGAGATCGATGATATACAAATTTACAACTCCACAATAGCTACAGGTATTTGAAATTTATGTTTGTAGAATTTCTCTTTCTATACTTTTTGTAGCATTTGTAGGCTCATTGGAACAATTTAAATTATCACAGGAGATGATTGCATTGCCATTCGGGAAGGTAGTTCAAACGTTCTTATCAGCTTCATTACTTGTGGACCAGGTCATGGTATAAGGTAAGAAGAAGGCAATCTCTAGTAAGACATCTTAGTCAAGTCAAAGGATCTCATTGGTGTGATATTTTGGATAGAATGAGAACAGTCCTCATTCAAAATGAAAAAAAAGAAAAAGTGTTGAGTGAAATAAAACCACACAATCAAACCTCAGATCAAGAATAAAGAATAAATAGATATAAATGGTTCAGCAAACCGCCTACATTCACAGGGCGTGATGAATTCACTATAAAGAGAACACAAGACAGATTACAAGGATTACAACTTTAAACTCTTCCCTCTCCTTTCTCAGATCTCTCTTTCCTCTCTTTGATTTTTTCTTTCTCGTCTTTCTCTCTATCCCCAACGAAAAACTGTTCCCATGAAAAAACTCTAAAACAGAAAGAGAATATAAATACTAGAGTTTAAGTTACGCGGACTGTGTCCACTGATTCTATTTCTTAATAATTCTTTATCATTTTAGATGCTAAATATCCTTACGAGAGTACAATTGCAGTGTTGGAAGTTTAGGAAAGGATGGATCCTATGCTGCTGTTGAACAAGTTAAAGTTCTCCATTCTAGATTCATTGGAAGTCAAAATGGAGCTAGGGTGAAAACATGGCAGGTATTAACATTGCAGAAAGTAGACCATTCCTTGCACTATAAATTTATACATGTGTTCGTGTGTATAGACTTTCTAAATTGTATTAACTTGGCTATAAACAGGGAGGCAAAGGGTCTGCAAACAATATCTTGTTCCAGGACCTCCAAATGCAGTCGGTTAAAAACCCGATCATTATTGATCAGTATTACTGTGACCAAAAAAGTAGCTGCAGCAATGAAGTAAGATTTTCCATTCCCAACATCATCAAGTATCACAAGTTTGATTTGTTTCTTTATAAAAATATTCTTCTTGACTTCTAACAAATGCTACCCATCTTCATAGCCACAATTCCAAATTTAGAGCTCAAACGTACAAATTGTTAGAACTTGGGTATCTAGTCCAAAAGACTACCTCATTAGGTAGAGAGATCCAAGTCCTTTATAAATCTCTAAATCTTTCTCTACACTTTCAATTTGAGATCCCTTTACATCTCCACCAATCCCTCCTTCTGCCTAAGGGATCTCCTGAGTCCACATGAGGTAATCTGAGATCTGACTCCGATATCACTTGTTAGAACTGGGTATCCAGCCCAAACGACTAACCTAGTAGGTGGAGTAGTCAAAGTCCTTTATAAATCTCTAGATCTCTATCTACAAATTTTAATATAAAACTCATTTGTAGCCGCAATACAAATTTTTCTAGAAGTTGCATATACTCATCTATGATTATTCACTAATGTGATATCCTCGTTGGTTTGTTGTTTTTGGACTGATCGTGAAGACATCGGCTGTGAAAGTGAGCGACGTGACGTTCGACGGAATTTATGGGACTGCCATCGGAGAAGTGGCTATCAATCTAGCATGCAGTCAGTCAATGCCGTGCTCCAACATTATTCTACAAAATGTTGACCTAACTGGTGCGGATGGATCATATTGCTTGGATGCCTATGGACCTCCATGTCCTTCATGCACACCCAATGTTTGTACAAAACCAGAATAAAAATAACATGAATAAACAGAACATGAACAAGTTCTTGTTCGTCCTATGCTAACCATGAGTGTCTTTCAAACTTAATCAGTGGAATTAAATCACTCTTTATTTCTGAATGTATTTCAAACTTCATTAGGCAAATATATATCTCTCTCTCTAAAACTCTTTAAACTTTATGGTGAAGATTATGACTCCTGGTTCGATTAGAATTTCTTTTTTTTAATAATTTAGGAGACTCTCCTGATATGGTAATTAATTTACGATGATTTTTAGTGACATGTATTCCATGCAATGGCCTTGTCCAAGTTTCAACTTGAGGCTCAAATTTGCAGTACAATACTTACTGTATCACTTGATATGCATTATAAAATGTAGGGCTGCAACTCGTGTCGGATTTTGGCTCGACCCACATGATTTTTCATGTGGGTCGGGTCGAGAATTTCACATCAACAGGTCAAATGACGTGTATTCTATTCAATGGCCTTGTCCAAGTTTCAACTTGAGGCTCAAATTTACTGTATCACTTGATATGCATCATAATATGGTACGTGCACTTGAGTTGATCGATCCGTAAATTACTTTCTTAAAAAGTTATCATTACAAAGTTCATAATCCATATCTATGCCATCTTCATCTTAGTTTTCATCTTAATGAAGGAGTCCGAAGGCCTTGATTTGAAAGGCAGCACTATCCTCGATAATGTGTGTATCCCTCCATAAAGGAACTTGCCACTTGATCAACGTTCTTGTTTGTTTGTATGAGATCACGAAGCATAAATTAACAAATTTAACTAATTCTGAAATTTAAGAATTCTTGCAATCTATTTACATTTTATGTTCGGTGAACTAGGCTTATCCAACTCGACTTATTTAATAAGTTGGTGGACTCTAATAATCCAACCCATTTAGGGATTTCTCTTAGAATTGATTTAGGGATTTCTCTTAGAATTGAATTTTACAAGACAGTCTCTTTAGTTTAACTCAACAATAATAATATTAAAAAAATTACTCAAAATTCAATTTCTAACTACATGATTTTAATATATGTATGTGTATATCACGAAACAAATCTATCGTATCGGCCGAAATTTGAGCAGCCGATGTCCGATATATATCACCGATATCAGTCAATAAAGGTGGTCTTAAAAAAAATAGGAGAGAAAATTTCTCAACCGATATCGGAGATTTAAACCCTAGTGTATATAATGTGTTGGGTACTCACTGAAAAAATCACACTCCATTTTTTTTACTAATGTTAAATATTTATGTCATTTACGTAAAATGGGTGTTATCACCTATTTAAGGAAATTCTTAATAAAATTAACTTTTTATATTCCGTATTCCTTTATTGTTCATTTCTCTAATCACAGGATTGTAGAATGATCATTTATCTACAATCCTCATTTATTGATTCTTTCCTCTTTAAGAAGACATGTAATTTTCTATATATTGAAATTTTCAATGAGAAAGACTTGAGCCATTTTCAATAATTTTCGTCACCCTTTTGAGCAACACTTCTATCGTCCAAAGTATCGCAAGTCATATTGATATAGCACTATTATATCATTAAAAAAAAAAAAGGAAAAATTCAAAGTATCGCAAGGGGCTTATTAATTTTTTTTTTTATTCATTTTTGGGCTTCTTTTCAAATTAATCTAACCTACTCATTTAAAAAAAAAAAAAGGAAAAATTCAATATTTCAAGCAAATCACTGCCACTTTCTATCACCTTTACTAAAAAGGATCGTATGTGAGCCCCTTGCTTAATACATCTAGATATTGTCAATCTTCTGACACCAAGTTTTCATGATGGACTCCAATTGGACAATCTGTGAGAATGAAAGATCTTGATTTTGTCATAACTGAGTCATGTTGTTTATAACTCTCAAAAATTTAATATTATTTAATAGTGAAATTTTATTTAATTAGATCAATCAGCTTTAATAGTCAACAAAAGATGTAAGTAAATATGAAGAAAGGAATAGATTGAATGAATGAACTAAGTCCCACGAGTCAACGTTTGCGTAAGGATATTGCAGAATAGATTCGCCTACAATGTAGGAGGGGGAGAAAATTACTCTGATTAATGGGACATGAGAACCATGGGATCACAGGAATATGAATAGAGAGAGAGAGAGAGAGAGAGAGAGAGAGAGAGACTCGGTCGGAGAAGGAGTAGGATGCGGAGGGCCATCCAAAAAGGAAAAGCTGGTAGAGATGCAAGCCCAATTCACATCACAACCAAACCCTCCAAGCCTTCCCCCCAAGAAAATGATGATGGTGATGCAGCTGCTGCTTTTGCTCTCTTCCTTCCCCATTTCCTGGCGCTCACTACCATCCTCCGGAGGAGATCAAGGCCTCCACCGCCACCGCCACCACCTCCAGCAGCTGCAGCCAGATGGGGAAGGGACCTCCATCATCTGCCGACGTCGAGGCACCGCCACGTCCTCCTCCCACTCCTCCCTCACGCCACCATCGTCACCATAAGACCAATAAGAATTGGAAGCCATGGCTTACACCGACTTTCATGGCCGTCAACACGGTTGCGTTTGTGATGACAATGTACTTCAATGATTGCCCGTCCAATGCTGTAACGGATGATGAAGATCCCACACTTGTTTGTCTCTTCTTTCCTTCCCTCGGTCGTTTCTCTTTTCAGCCTCTCACCCAAAACCCTCTCCTAGGCCCTTCCCTCGATGCGTATGCTCTCTCTCTCTCACGCACGCTTTCATAATCTTGTTATATGCATAATTAAAAAAATATTATGTATAATTTCACTACTTAAATGACGATACAACATAAATTCGATGT